>JAYKKT010000074.1:17047500-17647500 GCA_036023115.1 Brasenia schreberi | reverse complement strand
ATAATAGATGAATTCATTTCAAATGCATACTTTCAAAGGGAATGATATAAAATAATTTTGTAAGTGATGTTTTGTATTTAATGTAGTACGTATCGATCCTGTACATCAAGGGGACCTGAGGCAGCTACCTCACCCAAATTTTACAAAATAAAACAAAAGTGTAGGCCATAGTATAGTTAATTGGGTTATAAACATAAGCCAATTAACTATACTATGGTTGCGTCCCTCAATAAGGTTTTCAATAAGGACCAAAAACAGAATAGCCCACGGTTTAACCATAATGATTTAATATACTGCCCAAGATAGAAACTAGGGTTTTCTCCTCATCTCATCATATTTTCTGATCTATCACTGGTGTGCACTTTCCCATAATGTATTTGCAATAACCCAAGCGAACTATTTCATAAAAAATATTTTTTTTTTCCATTTATTTTTGGTTGAACCAGATTGACAAATCATCTAATCTAAACTGCCATGGTTTGACCGATGAGTCGGAGAACATAAAATGCTTTCTTTGCTAGTGAAGACGCGAAGAGATCGATTGAAAATCGAAGGTATGGTTTGGTTGGTTGAAGCATCAAATCCTAATTATGCTAGTTGATACATTGTCATCTTCACTACCAAACAGACATCGCAAAGTTATTCCAAAATTGAGGAGCATCCTTCATTATGGTTTTATTATAGCCTTTCTATTCTGAGGAGGGAATAGTGATCGATTAGCTGCCTTACTTGCCTCAATTGGTTGGACCCACTTCAGATCCAGTTCAAATCCACGGCAAATAGTGATGGATTAGCTGCCTTATTTGTCTCAATAGGTTGGACCCACTTCAGATCCAATTTGAATCCACGGTGAATACTGATGGATTAGCTGCCTTTCTTGGCCATAACTTTTGCCAACGATATAGATCACAAACCATTTATCAATTTATCCCTGAATTTTTCTCAAACCATTTATCTCGATGGTTGGAAATAACGGCGAATGGTTGGACTAGTGAATGGGATCTCCATATTTATTGCCAAACAAGCATGATATCCCTTTCCTCGTTGGACGATGACTCCAATGAACTGCGCCAAGTCTGCCATGAGAAAACTGTACCTGGATGCTATAAGCCAATTTATGCCACACCAGAACCCGAACTTGTGGCGAACCTACTGGTTGGCGAGGTGTGGTCTTCGTTTCACCCGAAATCTGAAAAATATAAAGCGGCCCAAAGTTTTTGAAGAAATCACCTCACCTGAATTTCTACCAACTATAGAAACTTTTCTACCTTGGCCATTGACAATAACCGCTTGGGTTCACATTGAAATTTTATGGATCCAAGTCTCGGTCTTGTAATAAAATTTATGTCCCTTCTGTGTGTATATATATATATTAGTTTGATCTTGTGGTTTTATGCTTTTGCTGCCATATTCAGACCTTGACGGATTTGACACGGTTCAGGTTTGGATAAAACCAGATGCATTGACAAGAACGGTTGCTGCAGCGGCTAATACTTGTACGTAAGTCAACTCATGGGAGAGAGTTAGATTAAGAAGTAATTGTTTGTATTTAATTGGAAAACATTGGTAAGAAGACCCTTCAGATACACGAAACCGTCGCTCTCTTCGCTATGAGTCGACATGTTAAGTTGGAGGTCATGAGTTCTATATCTGGGGGCATGCATCTGTTGAGGGTCCACGTTACCCGACTTGAGGTTCAAACAAGAAAAGGAAGGCCCTTCCATTCTCTATCTTACAGTGTGAAGGAGAAAGCTCATAATTAAAGAACTGGGAATTACATAATTAAACATCTCTTGTTAAGCACAAGAGATTTTTTTTGTATGTTTGTCACTCTGAATTCACAAATCCCATGTTTGGCATTCAATCTCTGCGGATCAAAAAGCCCACAGATTTTATGTGGAGAAAAATCAACTGCAAGAAGCTCTGACAGACTTGGCAATCCCCACCTGAATCCAATTCCACCCTGATATGATGGTGATAGAAACATCCATTGTTATCACCTCAGGACTTTCATATGCCAATGGAAACATAAGATAACAAAGCTTTGATGGGATGTCTGGTGAATTACAAATTGAGGATAACGCCTTGCAGCGCATGGCCATGCAGTTTTTTATCAATGACTTTTACAGAAGACCTTCTTGTCCACACTTTTGAACTCGTCCACAAGGAACTAGATGACACGAAGATAAAGAAGCTTTGTTTGACACTGGAAGCTTGAGCTCCTTGTTCAGACGGATTCCTTGCATCTTTATTTTAAGAGAATCGGACCTACAAGATCTTTATGATCTTGTCAATGCATCCTTCCACAGCAAGGAGGAAACCAGCAAGCTGAACACCACCCTACCAGTCTTTATTCCTAAAGTTGGGCAAACAGAAATGTCGATGCAACTTCACCCTGTCGAAATATATTCAAAAATTATAGTGGCTGGATTCAAGCGTTTCTTCCGCATACCATTTCACTCTCTTGAACTACTAGCATTGTTTGAGGCCAGCTTATCTAGGATAATATGCTTGTAGCCCGGGAGGTTTTCCATCCTACGAGAACGATGCAAGCTAAAATATGAATAATTTGCGATCAAGATTGACGTCGAGAAGAATATAACCAACTTATATTAAAGATGGCAATTTCTACCCCTCCTGTGGATACCCATCTTGCCCCGCCGCGTCCCGTCCCTTCATGGAGCGAGCGGGTTCTAAAAGAAACCTGGTGTGTGTGTTTTTAATCATATATATATATATATATATATATATATATATATATATATATATATATATATATATATATATATGTGTGTGTGTGTGTGTGAGAGAGAGAGAGAGAGAGAGAAAATGATACACGTTAGCACCTCAATCCAAACAAAAAAATTGATACTTTATTCACATGAGTTGTTTTTTAAATTTCAAATCTAAATCATCTATCACAAAAGACGGATGGTTGAGATTTGTTTAGATTTGCTAACACCCTTAAGAGTGTTAGCATATACGAGCGTCTCTCCTTATATATGTGTGTCTATAAATTTTATATGTATATATTTTTATATAAATATATTTATACACATAATAACTTTTAGTTTAATAATATAAAATACTATAAAAAAGAATTTGTATATTATGTAGAATATATAATATTAACTGATTTTTTTTTTTTTAACTTTTGTAGGTTGAATTGGGATTGGGTGTATAAAAGAGGCTTCTAGTGCGGGTGGAGTGAAACTCGCCCCACCCAGCCTCATTGCCATCCCCAACTTATATGGTCATTCTTTGACCAGATTTTCCAATCTACTGCCGAACTCATTCAAAGGTATAGAGCATAAAATAATAGAGCATTCTCTTATTTGCGATCATCTCCCAAATCGAGGATGATTTCATAACCTCCGTTTTGTCAAAGCAAGAATTGCAGAGTCTGGGTATAAAGAAATGAAATGTATGAACTAGGCGTGTCTTCTTAAACTAGTATGGGGCATAATCATCGGTGATCATCCAACCTGAACCTGGGTAGTGGGCTTGAAGCCAAATACGACAAAGGCTGAAGGTTGGGATTGAATGAGCTTCACACTCTCCCAAACATTTTGGAGTTATGGCATACTCTGGTTACAGATTGGCCCATTTTGCACATTGGAGTTGCATTATGTGCAGTGGAGTGCAGTGGAGAGTGCATTCTTTTGGCAGGACTAACATTTTACCTAGACACACGTTGTATTTTTTATAAAGAAAGTTTTAAGTACATAGGGTCACTTTTTCAAAGTAATAAAAAATTTAATCGAGATGTTATCTATAGAATTAATGTAGGTCGGTTAAAATGAAGAGGTATATAAGGTATTTATGTGACAAGAAGATACCATTAAAATTGAAAGGTGAATATTATAGAGCAGCGATTGGACCCACTTTGCTTTATGGTTTGGAGTGTTAGGCAGTTAATTATCAACATATATAAAAGATGTTCATGACAAAAATGAAGATATTGAGATAGATAAGTGGTCACACAACTGGATACATAATGAGATTATTAGAAATAATTTGGGAGTTATACAAATAGATGACAGAATGAGAAAAAATCGTTTAAGATGGTTTGGATAGATAGAAAGACGACTAAAGAAAGCTACAATGAAAAGGTATGAAAAATTAGACTATCAAAATATTAAAAGACGTCAAGAAGACAATAAAAGTATTCGAAGGAAATAAAAAGATAAATCAGTTAAATATTAACATGACATATTATTATCAAGTTCCGTGAAAATAAAAGAATCGATATAACCGATCCCATCTAGGATGAGAAAAGGCTTAATAGTTTTGTTGTACTCAACTGATCCTACCATCTTACTTCGATTGGAAAGTGAAGGATATGGCAACTTGATCGGGATGATAGAGCTGTCATTGTTTTCTTCCATCTTATCACGCTTAATCGAGTCTTGCTATTTCACCCACTTCTCCACCTGCAAATGAAGGGAAGAAGTCTTTTAGTGATCACTCCCCACCTCCAATTGGGCCAACCAGAGCTATATTGGACACTTGTTTGGCGTTGGCTAGGACCTGCATGCATACTAAACAACGTTTTACGATTTTGAATTTGAGATAATTAAAACAACTTGTGCTCTTTCTCTCCTAATTCGGAGACAAAACCCTAACATACTATGTATGATGAAAACAATGTTGAATGACTTTGAATTTGAGAGAATCATAACAAAGATTTTGATTTACAAATGATTTTGGAGTATTTTCGAATGAAAGAAGATTGGAAGAGTCAGATAAATATTCAAATCAAACAATATAATAGACAGTTTAACGATGTGGGAACCATGAAGTAGAAGATGGAAGTGAATGGAGCCTTAAACTTTTTCATGGAGAGTCAGTCAGTTATTCTTGGGGCCTACTTAAAAGATTGCACTGTAATTGAGAGCTATGTGGGTTATAGTAGGGGATTTTAATGACATCCTCTATAGCTATGAGAAGACAAGAGATATGAGATCACAACCTTAGATAGAAGGTTTTCAAGAAGCTATGGATGTTTATAACCTAAAGGATCTGGGTTTTAGAGTGCATCAATTTACATGGACAAATCGCAGGAAAGGGAAATGTGAAAGTTAGAGTAGACAGACTTAAGGAAAAGCAGGATAAATAAGTGAACTAAAGCTCAAGTTACACATTTAGTATCATACTGTTGTTATCACACCTCAATTATGTTAGAAACAGATATGAACAAAGTTCTGCATTGGCGTGAAAAAGAAATAAACTATTCTTATTCGAAAAGATGCGATTGGATCATTCAAACTATGAACGAATTATTAGTAATAGCCTTAAGCTACTTTACAAGCTAGTAGAACTGACTAGGTACTGGATAAGGTGAAAGTCGAGTTGATTGATTGGAATCTCAACACATATGGACGTGTGGGTTAGAAAATTAAAGAAGTTGAAAAAGAATTGAAGGAAATAAAATTTGTAGCCCCAAATGATCAAAATATCAATAAAAGAAATGAAATTCCCTTTGGACGGTACGTAGAAAAGCACTGCTAACCAAAACTATAATAGACTACTTGAGGAGAAGATGACTATGCAGTAAGGCTATTATTTACGCAATGGAAGAGACAATGAGCGTATACTTTTTCAATGCCAAATGACTAGAGAAACTCCGGCGCAGGCTAACATCAGTTTAGTTGTTCATGTGAATGTTAACTGCTAATGGCATCACACGATTGTATCTGTATTTACACTCTTTACCTCACATTCAAATGCAATTGGTGTCCACCATATGTATCTCATATGGGGAAAAAATGTATTCTACAATCAAAAGTACAGTCTTCATCTTCTCCTTGTTGATCCTTATTGAAGATTCTTACCACCTTATTCTTCAAAATCAAAATTTTCATCCCTTTTATGATGTTGTTGCTAGTGTTATCTATATTACATTGTATCGTACGATACGACGCGATACGTATTGTATCGTAGAACACCATGATATGATACAATACTCAGTATTGCAGAGTGTTGTGTATCGTGCCGTATCATGCTATATGACACGTATAGCTCGTATCATATAATATGGGTGATACGATCAATGACCCTTTTAAAGGGTCCCTGGCCGAACAGAAACCCGTATTTTTGTAGGCTTTTAGCTTTTGGCTTTTGTTCATGGAACCCCAAGGTTCCCTTTGGTGTCTCTCCCTCTCCTTGGTATTCAAGGATTCGAAAAAAGTGTTCTACGATGTCCGTGCAAGGCTCTCAACTCGGATTGTAGTATATTTTGTGTTTTTCAAAAAAAAATCTTTATATTTGTTGTTTTTTAGTGTTATTTGTATTTTTCTTTTTTTAAATGACAAAATATAAAGTTATGAAGTGCGTGGATATGATTTTTATTGCATCCGTGAAGTGGGAGACACTCTATTTAAGTGTTATGTGAAGATTGAGGATTTATGAATTGCATTTATTTTTAGGTTTTTTTATTGAATTAAAGTATTCAATTGAGATGGCAGGAAGGGGTGTTAGGTACTCTCAATCTCGGTTCGATGATCTAGCATGACAATGAGGTACAACAATTAAGGGAAATAGATTGAAAATGTTTGTTTTGTGAGAAGGTAATGATAGAATTTCATGATTAAAACATCACCTATTAGGGACTAAGAAAGAGGTTGCTCCTTGCACAGAAAGAGTTAAGAAATTACCACAAGCCATTAAATGGTAATGTCTGCAGATGATTGAGAGCAAACATGAGAGGAGACAACAAAATGATGATTTAGATATGCTTGAGGAAGAGGATGATGATGTTATTGGATTGACTGATAGTATTCTTCTTGATGGTAAGACAGAGATTCGTAGTAGTAGTTCTCGATCATCAAGAGTTGTTGAAGATTTTACAAGTGGAAGTGGTAGAAGATGAAGGAATAGAAGAAGAGCTTCTTTTGGCATTCAATCATTTTTTCCTCCTAACACTACACATGGTGCTCAACCTGGAATTCATATTGTTGTGACTTTAGAACAATTGCATGATCAGGCAAACCTTGCAATGGGCATATGGTTTTATGATGCATGCATTCCATTTAATGCAGCAAACAATTTTCATTTTCAAGCAATGGCAGATGCAATTGCTAATATTGGTTTAGGATACAAGATGCTCTTTTATCAGAAGTTGAGAGGAAAGATATTAGATAAGATTGTTCTTAAAGTGTAATAATATTATTCAACTTTTAGAGAGTCATACAAGGAAATATGATGTGACAGATAGGCGAAGAAGAACTTTATTAAACTTTCTTATCCATTGTCCTAAAGGACTTATGTTTTTTATATCTCTAGATATGTCAGAGGAGAGGCATACTGTAGAGGTCCTAAGGCAACAATAGCTAGCTTTAAAGATATTACTATAACAAACTCAAGGAATTATAGACTTTATAGTGATGTCGTCCAAGAAATACTAGAGTAGGTAATAAAGTTTGAAATGGTTGAAGATCGAGGAGATTGAAGAAATGAAAACCAAATTGATGATGGGTTCAATAATTTGACTTCAACAACCTCCAAGATTCAACAACCTCCAAGATTCAAGCACTCTCTCTTTTCTCCTCCCTCCATAAGCTTGGATAAAATCGTTTAGTGAAAGGAGAAGGATTCATGTGTCATTGTTGTATTTTATTAGCACTATCGAATATTTTATTCAACGTATATAGTTCTTTCCATTTCATGATATTGAAATATCTGTGGGTTGTCTTAAATAAAAAATGCAATACTATAGACATCGATCTTGAAAAGTATTGCCAAGCTTCTAAAATATCAAATGGTAGAGCGAAAATCTATGATTATGCAAATACATGTCTCAGTTTCTATGTCATGGTCTTAAGAATGCAAAGATGGAGCTTTCTAATAAATTTATTATTATTTCTATTATTTAGAAGTTTCTCAAGCCTTGGTTGGGCTTCGGCCTAGATCTAAAAAGAGTAAAATGACCCTAAATGATCTCATGATAAATATAGCAATAGAGGAAGAGCATAGAAACCACAAACTGCTTATGCCTATTGATAGTACCCCTAAACTCAACTCGTTGGTCGGAAAGAAATAACCAAGTAATCTTAAGAAAAAACAAGAAAAATATAAACCAAAAGCCAAGATAAAAAAGAAACTCAAAACAAACCGTATGGGATTTGTAGTCATACTTGACATTGGGTTAGAGAGTGAAGAAAGCCAAGAAAATTGTGGCTGTTGAGAGAGCTATAGGTAACATGGTAACCATTACATTCAAGGACAAGTATCTTTCTCTTAAACCTAAAATCATTTCTACTTATTAGCTATATTTCTGAATTGTAGACACTAGGGCAAATATGCATGTTTGTGATGATTGGTCTTTATTTATGTTTTACCAAATTGTTTGTAATAGAACAGTGATCTTAGGAGACCATTCGATCCTTAAAGTTAAGGATGAAGGGTACGCAGATTTTAAGTGGTCCAATTTTAACTATGAAAGATTTGATATTGGATTGCAAATATAATAAACTTGTAATTACATAACTTAGTACTCGATGTTTCTTTCGAAAGAGATATTTGTATGATGTATGACATTAAAGGTTGGGTCATGTTAATTTTGATTCCATAAAAGATATGATGAATTTGAATCTAATTC
Organism: Brasenia schreberi; assembly: GCA_036023115.1. NCBI lineage: Eukaryota > Viridiplantae > Streptophyta > Magnoliopsida > Nymphaeales > Cabombaceae > Brasenia > Brasenia schreberi. The sequence goes on along the minus strand of JAYKKT010000074.1, from coordinate 17,638,901 downwards.
GTAAGACTATCATAGATGGAAAGGACAAATATTAAATGTGTGCAAGCAAAACAACCTAAAAAAATCCTTTTATATGGTTGATCCAAAATCTAAAATATTGGATTTAGTGCATACTGACATTTGTGAATTGAATGGAATGACAACAAGAGATAATAAAAGATATTTTATCGTATTAATTGATGATTATAATAGATATTGTTAAATTTACTTGCTTAAAAGTAAAGATAAAACTTTAGAAAAGTTTTGAATTTTTAGAAATGAGGTATAAACACAGGTAAGGTACTTAAACGATTAAGATCCGATAGAAAAGGAGAGTATACCTCAAATATTTTTCAAAAATATTATCAAAATATTGGTATTATACATGAGGTTACTACTCCCTATTCAACTCAACCTAATGGGATACTTGAACAAAAAAAAATAGATTCATGTATGATATGGTTAATGTTTTACTACAAAGTTTTGAGCTACCTACTATAAAAATAAAGTCATAGAAATATCTCAAAGTTTAGGTGTGTCTTCCAAAAGTATTTATCCCTAAATACAAGAGAAATAAATTGGTACATAAAACTGTGTATATTGTATTTTTGAGTTACTTAGAGATTAGCTATGTGTACAAATTCTTAATCATATGTGTTCTCTGTTATGCCCCATAATATTTGATTGAAGTATCCAATGGGACCATTCATGCAATTTGAATTGAGTATTTCCAATGAAAACAGAAACACCTAATGTTATTATGAAGCTAAAAATTGAGGTTTAAGATTGTAAAGTTAAGGACCAACGCCAGGTTATGTACTGTTGCTTATCCCATTGAAACTAATTAATTAGGAGCATCTCGGTCCGAGATAATAACCGAATACCGCAACTCAATAACGAAATTCTATCGAATACATTTAAAACCAATTAGACACATAAATCAACGCACAGTTAGACGCTCTTTTGAAAAAAAAGATATATGTTTATATTTTTTATATTCTTTTGTGGTAAGTTGTATAATAATAGCCCGAAGTAGGATGACAATTTCCGGCCCGAACAGAAAAATCCAAGTCCAGATCGGTGTTCAACATGCCCCAGGTTGGCTTTAGTTTGAGACGAGGCAACTTGTCAAGAGCCTCTACCCTGAATCCACTTTTTGGTCTTTTCTAAGCTTCTTTACCTTCCTTTTTAAAGTTTTCTTTTTGTTTTCATGTTATTTAATACTAAAACATTTTTCAGGTAGAATCAGGTTGGGTCAGCTTGACCTGAACCTTACCAGATTGGGTTTGAGTTTTTAAAAGCGACCCCAAAAAAAAATGTCATGTTCAAGATCGAATTGTTTTTTACTCGAAAATAACGTGACCCACTGAACCCGACCCCTTGACCTAATTTACCAACCCTAGTCCAAAGGCAGCACGTTCCCGATAGGGATGAAAACATGGTTGGTAGGCGGGTTTTCACCCCAACCGACCCTGTCCCGCTTTCTGAATCCATTTTAAAAACCCATCTGCGGGATCTTGGGGTTCTCAACCCATACCTGCCATGCACCGAACCTGTAGACCCACCCTGAATAACTTTTTGAAAATTTAATTTAATAATAAACATATAATATGATACATTATCAATGATATAATTTATTTAGTATAATATATTGTACATAATATTATATTAAGCAATATACTGTATAGAAAATAGTATATATATACATATATATATATACATATATATATACATATATATATATACATATATATATACATATATATATATATACATACATACATATATATATATATATACATACATATATATATATATATATACATACATATATATATAAGTATATATATGTGTGTGTTTGTATAGAGAGAGATAGTTGTAACTCAACATCTTTATCATTTGATTAGCATGAGAAACAATTATACTATTTGGATATTATTAGTACGATAATTATCATTTTATGAGGTAGTGGTAACTCAAACATCTATGTATATAAAATGATTTTTTCTTTCACCTTACTCATGATAAAGTATATTTGAGCACAGACAGCACCGATGAAGCTTGAGCATTTACTAGTTACTACTACCTCTCTTTCTCTCTATATATAGAAAGAGAGACAAACAGAGGGAAGAGGTAACCATTTTGCTCTCTAACGATGTGTAATCTTGCTTTCTTTTCCTTATCTTCCTTCCTCCATCATCTTTCTTCATGGAATAGGAGGGCATAAAAAGAGAGTGATTGCCGTTTGACTTCTCATATAGAGAGAGAAGAGGTGATCATTTTACTCCTCACAATCATCTCCATACAATCTCCTTCCTGTTGGATTTAATGTTAATTATGGTTGAGTTAATTAAACCTACGTACATTAATATCATTCAATTCATGTTTAAAATACTTAAATATTCAATTGATGTATCGTTGTTATATGTGAAAGTCTTAAAGTGTAAAAAGTTACATGTAAGGGATTTGTATATAGAAGATAAGAAAAGACAAAGTTTAGTCTCATATATTGAAGAATGAAACAAACTCACTTGTCCTTTTATATAGTTGGTAACTCGTGAACTTTAGTTCAAAGAGCTTGGGGGACATGTTAGACCACACAGGTATCGAGTCAGGCCGAGCACGGTTATTTGTATATGACCTCTCAATCCATCAGATGGATGTAAAGATTGTTTTATGACCTCACAATCCATCAGATGGATGTGAAGATTGTTTTCCTAAACAGTGGCCTCCTCCATAAAAAAATTTATATAGATCAACTAGAGAGATTTGTAGCTCATGAGAATGAGTCTAAGGTGTGTAAGCTTGTTAAATCATTATATAGTATGAAACAAGTTGATAAACGATGGCATGAAAAGTTTGATTATGTGATATTCTCTTTTGGCTTCGTTTCTAATTATTATTATAAGTGTGTCTAGTGTAAGTCAATAAATAATGCATTCAGCATTCTTTGTTGTATGTAGATGATATATTGTTGTTTGATTGAGCTATGACAATAGTAAATGAGACTAAGTCATTCTTATATAATAACTTTGAGATTAAAGATATGTGTGCGGATGATGTGATTTTAGGGCTTAAAATTACAAGGTCTACTGATGGTATAGTAATATCTTAGTCTCATTATATTGAGAAAGTTTTAGAAAGATTTGAATATACAAACTGTAAATATGTTAAAACCCATCTGATTTATTGAAGGTTTTGTATAAGAATGAAAGTGGTATTCCTGTGTCTCAACTATGATATTCTCATATTACCGATAGTTTAATGTATCTAACTAACTATATATGGCTAGATATTACTTTTGTTGCGTGTAAGTTTAGTATATATATCAGTTGTCCAAATAGAACACATTGGGAAGCTCTAGACAGAGTGTTTCACTATATAAAATGAACGATTTCCCTTAGACCGTATTACGGTAAACATCTTTTTATTTTTAAAGAATTTAGAGATGTCAGCTAGATAGCAAAGAACTCTAGGAGTAATGGGATAACTATATATGTGTTTCATGTAGGTGGTGGCACTGTCATCTGAAAATCCAAGAAACCATTTATTTTGATGTGTTCTACCTTTGAAACAGAACTATATGCTTTAAATTAGATAGAATTGGAATTTGAATGACTTAAGGGGCTTATGTTCAGTTTACTTATAATAAAGAAATCGCTTCCTTCAATTTTCGTTGTAATATCATGACTGCCATTACTAAGATCAGTAGTTCCAAGTACAACCGAAAGCAACGAAGATACATCTAAGTCAAAACTAAAGTTTGTAAGGGATATTGTGTTTAATGGAGTCATAGTTCTAGATTTTCTTGGATCGTGGTTGAGGATAAGACTAAAACCCACAATTTATTCACAAGCAATAGCAATCCAACCTAACTGATTGGAGATCCATGGAGTAGGTTCAATGTAGTAGTAACAAGTTATTGGGTGAATAGGATAACACTATGCATTATAAGGTACTATCAATATTTGTGTGTCATCCCCTGTAAACCTAAAGTCTCGTGACTAAAAGTTTAACAAGAGATTATTATATGAATGTGATTGAATCCTAAGATAAGATGCTAGCAGTACATCCTTGGTGATGCCCAACTCAGTGATTGACATGGTGAGGCTACAATATGAGAATTGGGTTGTTCCCTAAACTCAATCATGATAAAGAATATAGATACATGGTCATTAAAGATCATGTCATAGCTTTTTATTATGTTGTTACCAATAAACACCTTTATACCGAAAGTTCAGGTTCTAGATGTATATTCACTCAATTCCTGTAATGATAATATTGGATAACTCATGTAATGGTTCAAACCAGAAGGTACTATTATTGAAAGCATAATCTGATGGTTGGTTTGGTAGGATACTTTACACTTCAAGACTTTGTGAATTTAATTTTATTTATGGTTGGGTTAATTAATCTCATGTATATATTTTTACTTTGAGACATAAGCTTCCCATCAATGTTTTGTTTTGTCACTCTATTATGTAAGCTTATATTTTTGGCCTTGAGAAGTCACACGTTTTGTGTTTGTATTATTCTATGCTGAAAGAGCCACTTTTATCTTCTTCCTTTCGTGAACGAAGTCCTTTATCTTTTGGGGAGAGAGAGAGAGAGAGAGAGAGAGGATGAATTATCCATGAAGCTAGCATGGCTTATTCAATCTTTTTTTGTGTTTTTCATCGGAGTTTGCAACTTCATGACACACCTAAAGCATGGGTCTTTTATGTCTCTTTTACGGTTTAAGATTTTTAGAAACTGAATCGACAGTTCTAAACCGTGCTTTAATAAATAATATATAATATTTACCAGAGAATTTTCTTGCTACCACTTCTCTTGCTAGCTCAACCGTAGAAAGTGTCTTGCTATTGATCCAGGTGGAGAGTTGGACTCCCAAAAAGAGACAATGGCCCTTGTTTTCTTTAACAGGTTTTAAGATGGTTCTAAGTTGCAGGTAACGTGCCTACCTACAAGGATTCAATGAGAGTTTGACATGGATCAAGGTCAGCAATATGAGAAAAGAAATCCAGAAAATATACACATTTTCCTACACTGAAATCTTAAGGTTTAACCTGAATTCGGGTCAGACCTGGATTATGTACAAATTTACATTGCTACGGATGAAGTTGAGGTCATACTGAGCCTGTTTGACACTAACCTAACCAATCTGAGTTAGGGCTAGGGCAGGCAAAACAAGACAGCGCAAAAACAAAAGGTTCATTGTCGTGTCAATTCAAGCATAAACAGGTTATCTTCTTGTGAGGTCACAACATAACACGACAAGACCTAAAATGGGAAGTTACTACAAAAGCCTGACACGACACACCCTGAGAAATTCATATTGGCGAACATTCCAAAATAACATTAAATAATCATATTGTGTTCGGGTTGACATGCTTCTCACAAGAGCACAAGATAATACCACATGAAGACAACTAGAACATAAAATCACAATCCCTAGCCTGTCTAACATAAGGCAGTTAAAAGTAGGGGTGAGCATGGTTTGGTGCAATAACCGAATCAAACTAAATTACCCAAAAACTGAAATAGATATAAATTTTAAAATCAAATCCGAACCAAACTCAATAGATGCCTGAACCCAATTGGTTTGGTTCGGCTATTCAGTTTACAATGAAGCATTCACCTCCCTTCAACAGGTCTTTTCTTCTTCTTATGAAAATAGAAAATAATAAGAACAACTAAAATATCTTCGCTCGCTTCTTCTTATGAAGATAGGGCATAAGAAAAATTAAAATCCAATTGTAAAGAATGTTATGCATATTCTAATACAAAGATACCAACCAAGCAACAAAAGTTTACTCAATGCTTATACACACTCATAATGAAAGAATGATGTGCCCAATCTATAAGAGAACAAGAATCTTGATCAAGCCCTCTTGTGAAAAGTATATTAGTGTTAACATGACGAAGATATTAACTATTAATGTGTGATTGACCTGAGACGCAAAAGAATGCTACTAAGAGAAAATTGATATATCATTCTTGTTGGAGGAGAAACTCATGAAGTTGCAGCACCCATATTGAGTAACAGAATATGTGATGACACGACACATTGGTACCCGAATTTCGAAATTGCCACTAATTCAAGCCCTTCACGCGGGGACGAACTCCTAAAATTATTGAGAATCACATGAAATGTTTAACTAAACTGCCCACCTATCATCCAGCTGTTCTCTCTCTCTCTCTCTCTCTCTCTTCATTAAAATGACCGACTACCCACTACATCATGCTTCTCACTTTACCCTTCCTTTGCTTCTCCGTTCTGCTTCCCCCTTCCTTCCAAAAATCTCTCTTCCCAAAGACAGGTTCATCCATGGCTCCGTCTACTACCATGGCCCTGGTGACCCTCTGCCTCCTATCCTTCATCGGTATTGCTTATTCTTCCGCCGTTCAGAACAACTTCATCGTTCAGGGCCGCGTCTATTGCGACACCTGCCGCATCGGCTTCGAGACTCCGGTCACCACTTACATGGGAGGTCAGATTTGACTTCGCTCTTCTCCTATTCACTCATTTTTGTAGTTCCGTTTCGTTTTCGTGTGATGGTCTTCCCCAATGGCGCTTAATCTTACTACCATTTGATCGAGTTGCGGTTAGAGGATGAGCACTTTTATAGGCAGATTTAAAGAGGTAGTATTCTAAACACGATCGTGGTTTTTGAGAGTTTCGAGAGTTTCCGAGTTGTGAGTCATGATTAAGGACAATGACGACGAAGAGTCCATCTAGCGGACTTCTTTTAACATGGAAAACAGGCTCGATTTTTGTTTCGATTTGCTTTTGTTTTGTATTTTGATGAATGGATGGATGAACGGCGACAGGTGCGACGGTGAAGGTGGAGTGCAGGGACCGGGCAACCGGATTCTTAACTTACAGCACTCAGGGAATGACGGACGCCACAGGAACGTACCACATTCCGGTGGCGAACGACCACCAGAAGGAGATGTGCGAGGCCGTCTTGGTCAACAGCCCTCAGCGCGGATGCACCACCATCGAAATGGGCCGCGAGCGAGCCGGCGTCGTCATCACCCACAATAATGGCATTCCTGCTAACATCAGATTCGCCAATGCACTCGGCTTCGTCGCCGACAGACCCCTCGCCGTCTGCGCAGAGGTGCTCAAGCAGTACGAGTTCGACGACATCAATGTCTAGAGAAGAACGGGTTCTTGATTCACTTTTTTTCTCTGTTTCAGATTATCAATTCCATCAAATAAGTTAGAAAGAAAAAATTTACGTTGGTGTAGTTTGGTGGAACTGATTATCTTATTGGGACTGGTCTGTTGTGGTAAACACTATTGTTACCTTCTGTTGCAGTAAATTGGAGTTGTTTTCCACTAGGTTCCTTTGGCTAGAACTGAGAGATGCTGCTGATCATTCTCGGAGAGAAAAAACAAATTGCTTCTCGATCCGCGCTTCACCTTTCTCAATTTCGACAACCTTTTTTTCCTTTGGAACAATTTCCACAAATTTGTTTCCCCATTGGGGTGAACCGTATTGAAACCATAAAAGCTGGTTTACATATTGGTGTTTATACAAATATGCAGATATTCAAAGTAGAATAGGTTGATGTCCTGTTGGTCTGAACGAAGTCGCATTGTATGTGAGCTCCAACAATTGATGGGAGGCGAACTCGAACTAGAGATTCTGGTGATTCTTGGAAGGAACTAATTATCGCTTATGAAGTACAATATCCTCAATCTACTCGTGACTCGATCTTTGCAACTCGTTACCTACACAAAAGAAAAACACCCATCTTCAAGTCCGTTTGAAACAATAAAAAATGTCTTACCAGCTTTTACAAAGATGATATCTGGTGACATTCTTCGCAAATAGAAAATAACACCAAGAAAGTTGAGTCGACCCTGGAGAAACTACTTGCATGATAGAAAAATTGATGAGATGCATCCATCACTAGAGTTGGGCAGATATTCGTGATAAAAATCAAAGTGTCATTTCTGTAAAAGTTGTGCTTTGAGAAAAGGAAGCGGAGAGGTCCATAGGCTGAAAATCGAGGAAGTCCCTCAAAATCTAGCAACACCCAAAGAAAGAACGCCTCGAAGGCATCCGTGCTAGTAGTACTTCAACCCGATCACGTCATGTTCATGTTCGATAGAGTGAAACGAGACCAGAACGGCTTGTATTTGGATTGATCTCGAGCACAAGAAAACCAATAACCCTCAGCTCAGGTTCTCTTAGTAAAAGGAAAAAATCAACAATGCTTTCTTTGATTCTTTTTAAAGAGAAAAAGAAGAAAGAAAGGAAAAAGCTTTCTTTGGTATTAATTAGTACTGAGAAGCAGAACGTACTCCAGGTACCAATGATGTCTCGTCGGCTTGACGATATACTCTTCCTCACAATTCACATGGATAAACGCCTTTGATCATTGAGCCATGCACGACGCTAACGGGCTCGGCGATTGGGAAGACGCCTCTCTCTCCGCTTCCCCCAAAGCTCGTCTTCCACAACCACCAAAATATGGCGGTGATCGCGCCGTTTTCCCGCCTAGCGACCACGAGGGCCTGCCAATAATCGCTTTGCATTCAAACCGTCGTCTTGAGAGTCGCCACGAACCACATGGTGATGGTGATGGATATGACGCCGTTGATGGTTCCGACGACCATCCAATCGTTGGAAGAGCGGGAGAAGGATTCTAGTGGGGCGAGTAAGGTGCTAGGATTAGTTCTGCGTGTATTGTGGTGTAGGATTCAGAAGCTTTATTACTGGGTTTCTTGTGGACGGGGTCATTTCGTTCGAATGCCTTCAACCATCAATGGCTCGACTCTGGTGGTGATAGGTTTGCTGCTTATTGTCGTGGGGTTTCGTCAATGGAGAAAAGGAAGGCAGCACAACGCGCACATTCTCCTCCGGATTCGAAAAATTGACCAGGTTAGTGTATTTGTACTCTACACTTGGTTTCTATTTTGCTGTTTGATTTTTCTGTAAACGAAGATGCAAATGATGGAGATTTTTCTGAATTATGTTGGGATCTCGGTAGAGTAGCTATCTATATATGCTTTGATTTCTGGACTCTGTTACTTTTTTATGACACCTCGATGATGTGGAGCTTCATCCTACCATTGCCCAAGTCGTGAATTACTCTCAAAGGGTGCACCCAGAAATGCTGGGAAATCAGGAAGCTTCATACAACTAGCATAATTCATTAAACCAATTGATTGGCTTGATTTGAAAAGGTTTGCTTCCCCAAGCGCCAGAACTATATGTGAAACTCTCCGTAGCAAGCTGTCCCACTATCCAGATATATAGTCCTGAAGAAGGGGAACTGAAGGCGTATTATCTATCGGAACTATGAAATAAGGAAAACCATTTGAGGTTAAATGCTACTAAGTACTAAACACCCTAAAAGATTTGGTTCAGGGTAACTCAGATGGGTCATTTCTCCTTTCTGTATGGAAATGTTGGTAAGACTTTCATGCTAAAATTGGATCTATATAAGGCTTACTTAGGATGTGTATCTCGTATTTGATTCTAATAGGCTAAGTACGTGTTACAAGGTGATGTAAGGTATCTTGTCTGCAGTGTCGGATTCGATCCCAGTTCAGGGAGTCCCCTCCATGGAATTGGCTTCGTTGGAGGTTCTGGTTAGCTTCTCCACAGTATCGGCATGGTGTCTAGTAAAGGACGAACAATCTCATCTTCCCAATAAATAGATACAATGAACAGGAGGTTCCAACTTCATGTCTCTTATTTGATATTGATTGCGACTCAGAACAAAAAAGGATGTCTTGCTGCACATAGGATCATCAATAGTTGAGAAATGCCAAACATGCCATCCTCAGCCTTTTTTTAGATGTTGAAATAGTTGTTAAAACCAAACAGGTTTCGGATTTGATGCACGTTGGTCCAGGGTTAGAGTTGGGGGCCAGAATAGACTCATTTTTTGTTGAATCAAAATTGGACTCGATTGGGCCTTGATTTTCATTTTTTGAAATTTTTAATTTCCATTCGGTTGGACTCCAGCTGATTCTCTGAATATTTTGGACATCGATCTCCCTCAGAAACCAATTTGTGACAGATTGCCTCAGGGAATGTTTTGACCCTATTGTAAGAGATTGTTGCTGATTGTCAAGTTGATAGTTTTTATTGTAGAAGTTAACACCGATAGTTGAAGAGTTGTAAAGTATTTTGACCTTTGAACTAGCTTTATTGAGCTCTGTGACTAGCCTCATCATGAATGAAGGTTAATAACTTGATATATTCCCCATGTTCCCTTTATGTTTAGGGCAATATGGATACATTATCCTCTCATTGCTTTAAGAACTCGACATTACACTCATTAATCACCCTAAGGCATTCTCTTTTATTGGTTAGGAACCTAAAGTTTGGTATCCAAGCCACCAGGATCCAATTGTCGAAAAGGCTTCTGGAGTTAATAACAACGGGAAGTCATTTCAGTTTGTTGTATTGGTTACACATATAACAGGCGGCAAGGTGTGTATTGCCTAGTAGACAACGTTATAACCTGTCAGACAAGTTTACAGCATGTGCCAACACCAATCAACCATCAGCTTTGAGATTTGATCTGTCCATTTAGCATTCGAAACAGAAAGCTTCTTTAGAACCTCCGGCATTTAAGTTATTTGTTTTTGAGTGAGGCCGCAAACTACTGAAATGAACCAAATCCAATTAGTCTAGGCATACCTACAAAATATCAAATCTTCTGTTACAAGTTCTGCTTGTAGATATTGGCACACATCTCATCTTCCTGAACGACAGAGAAGCTATGGAGCATTCTTTCTTGAATCCATACATTTACTGCTGTTGACATTAGAGAAAAAAAATCCTCGTCTGTGGAAGCAATGGATGGCGGTGAAAGCACTGTGCAGATGCCACGTAGGAATTGGTTTTTGGATCAGAAAAGAAGATGGTGGTATGAAGTTGACAGGTACAACAAAATAATATAGCGTCAATGCAATATTGAGCCTTTTAAGCATCATGGTGAGTTATACATGATAGGATGAACTAAATTTTCAGAAAGCGTTCAGTCAGATTGTGAAGGCAATAATTTGCTAGATTTGTCTTATCCTTGGTCTTTAAATATCAAATATGCTCATAAGCTTGATATTGAAGGTGTGTTCTAACATGCCAATCTCATACAAGGATGCAAGGAATAGATCTTGGAGTTTCTCAACTTGTCCAGTAACTCATGCTTTATTCAAGGAGTCCTATATATGTTTTGGAAAATGTTATTGGTTGTTTTGTTGTTTCTGGCATCAATTTAGTCTCTGTTTCTCTCTCTCTCAGAGTTGATTCTTCTACAGACTCCCGTTCTTTTAATGTTGGTTTGTTCCCCGACCAGGGAATATCGTAGCTATATTGCTGGGAGCAGACACCATTCAGTGGTTCCTGCTGTGTCCAGGAGAAGTTTTGTTGCTTGAGAATAGATATTCAAAGGAACAATTTTATATGAGAGAAAAAGGTTCCTCAATGAAGGATTTCCAACACTTGTATATTGAGTTAGTCGCCAAAACGATGATATGGGCATGCGAGAACTTGGTCACCAGACTGTTGGATTGGTCTGTAAATTGCAGTTCTCAAACAGCATTATCTTTTCCTAGATGCAGTTGTATGTGCTGGAAAAGCCATTTCTGTATTTCTAGATCCTAGAAGGGGGGGGGGGCTTAATGGCATTGTCACTACGTTTGCAATACAGAACATACGCATTATTTTGAGCTATCTAAGAGGAATCGCTGAAGATCAAAAGTCATCCCAGATTTCCCAATCAAAAGTCGTCTCAGATTTTCCTCATGATTGTTATGGACCAACGGAATGACTCCTTTGTGCTGACATATGTATGCAAAATATTTATTTCACAAAGAATACAAGACAGATAAATTTGTAAAGCTATCTCAACTCGTTTTACACCAGGGACATTCTTGAGTCATAATCTTGATGAAATGCCATGTTTGTTGATGTAAGACTCAGTTTCACTCACAAAAATTTAGTGCACGCGGTAAGTCAAGTCGTCTTCTTTTGGTAAAAGTCATAAAACTATAAGAATGAATCTTGTGATATATCAAAATATAGTGGTTGTTAATAGAGTTTGCAAATGATGATCAAGTATTTCTGAAGGCCTGCCTCTTAGCATTGTTACATTACCAAATGTAGGTGGGACATGAGATCCGTCATCTTAATTAATATGGGATATGACAAATATCATGCATGTCATGTCATTTTGAATGAAAACGACGCAGTATTATGGAAACTAAGCCAACTACATGCACGTGCACACACACAGAGGACTTCTCATTCAAAGGCAAAATTGAAAATTCAATGTTCATTTGTTCTTCCCTGTGGGAAGTTTTCTTGTCATCCCACCGGGTTGCTGTTCCCTCCTCCTCACAGTAGGTTCTGATTTGTGTTCACAATGGGTACCTTGTCTTGTAATTGCCTCTTGATGCGAACTCCAACAATTTCTGACAGCTCATTATTATTCAATGTCTCCTTGAGAAGATTAATATTGTAGATTGGGAAACTATTATTATATCTAGCTTTCTTATTGTTCACTATATTTGTGAAAACTGGATACTACTTTTTCAACAGCCATCTAGAATCAATGCATAACAATCATGGTCAATCTATCCCTTCTGTATTATCTTGCCTTTTGTCTTGTCCCACTGAAGGTGTTCTTTTTCCCATTTCAGGATTTTTTGAATCTAAAATTGTAGATTTTGCAGGAAATAAGTCGTCTCCAGCTTCAGATTTCCCAAATAAAAGAAGAAATGCCTCTTCGTCATTGTGTATCTGTATTAAGGAATTCCTGATATTTGGAATGGTATTTCAGCGCGATTATCCAATGGCAACTGCCTGCCTATCTAGAGGAAGATAAACATGTATTGTACTTTAGCATGCATCTGCAGTCTGCACTGCAGGAATTTTGTGCTGTGTGCCGACTCAGACGAGTGTGACTTATTTTTTGATGCAAGAGTTGGAAAACTCTCCCTTTTATCACATTGATGCAAATCTTGCCGAAGAGGAGCACTCAAGAACCCTTGATACTCGTTGAGCAGTCAGCACACATGTTCAATTGTGTTGGCTGGTGAATGTGTTCATACTTGAATAGTTAAGTTGCCTCATTCTTTTGTACCACACATACCGGTTTGAACTATGACTGGAATCTAAAAATGCTGAAACCTAGAGTAGTAACGCTTGTGAAGGTGAAACTTTATCGTGTTGACGTGAAAGGTGTTCCAATATGGTGGTAGTGAGGCTTTTGCAGAACTTTTCCAAAACTTTATTCGCTTGTTTCGTCGATGTCTGATGCTACTTGTAACTTTTGTCTCTTTAGTACCGAAAATCAGTTGGTCAGACCTGTGTGTGTGCGCGCACCAAAAAATATCTATTGATTCTCTCTCCCCGAAATGCGTTGAGGCGCAGTTTATAGTGGCAATGTCTTTTAGGGTTTTTTTGCTGAAGCCGGTTATTACAGTTCTCAGCACAGTAGGAAGTAGTAAATATCAGTATGCAAAGCACTAGCTCATTTGGCAAGTCTCTCGGGCTCCCCCATTGCTGGTGATGAGTTCAATTCCTGGGGCGTGTTAGGCTCCAGCCTCTGGTTTTAACAAAAAAAAATAGTAAATATCAGTTACAGTGGTTGCAACTCCACCGCAATTGTGCCACCAACTTATATTTTGCTCTGCTTGTAGAAGGGGTATTCCGTTCATCGTCTTTAAAGATATCTCTCTCAACTCAGCTCGTAATTTGAAAAGAGGATGTTCACCTAGCTGTTAGCTGGGCTTATTTATATAACAAATGAATGGAGCACTGAACAAGCGTTATTTGGTCCGTTTGGCTCCTTTACCAGCCTATATATGAGGTAAATTAGCTGCTGTTAAAGTTAAAATTGTAAACTAATACCATCATAGTAAAACAGCAAAATAACATGTATGTTTTGCGTTGATCGAGCCTCGCAACTTTCATGCTATTCAGGGCATACAATGTTAAATTACCCAGGGTGTATCAGATTAATTTAGATCACAAACAAGCTCGTTACAAGTCAGACCTAGTTGCACCATCCTTTTGCATACAGCATGGTAGCAAGATCCAATACCTCTCTGTGCAACGATTTAGATCCGGCCGCAAATTTGTATGCAACAATATCTCCAAAAACAATCTCGCGTCCTTACAGGGTTGCAAATTTCTCTACAAATGTCACCATAGAGAAACCAATTAATATGATTGCACCATATTATCTACGAAGCAAACAGGCCGATATCAGATGAAATATAAAAGCAGTGATGCATATCCAAATCGAACAAATTGTCAAATAACATGATTACAAGCGGAGGGCCTATCTAGGCATGATTGGAAAATAGACCCTTAAGGAACCGACAAATACAATCTACATAGTAGTTAACTTTCCTATATCTATGAGAGATGCACGCAAGACATACAAGCACTGTAGTTGATCTTCACAAAGAATGCCAGAAATGACGACCTTCCTGCCACATTTGGAAGTGCTGGGCATGATAGTCGATACTTGATGGACCTACACACCCACATAATCTCATGAAAACGCATGTACAGACTGTAACTTGAAGTAGCCATACAAGCAGCATGGATATTAGAGAAAATTATAGGTTCCAAGAATCAAGGATGTAACTTGAGATGATGAAGGACCCGGGAAATTTCAACAATAATAATAACTAAGCCTTTTCCCATACTAGATGGGGTCGGCTAAATAGATTCTTTGTTTCCACAGAGCCCTATCATAAATTGTAGAATCCATGGTAAATAACTCTAACGATGAAATTTTATGCTGGCTGTCGAAAGCCTAACGCAACCCGCCTTCTTTATCCAGGCTTGGGACCGGCCATGCAAAGGTGATCCCTTACATGGGTGGAATTTGTCCGAACCGAGAAATTTCAGTGACAAAATTTCACGTGTGTTGTAGGAAACCTATGAGTTCCCTTTTGTGGTTGTAGGATATACAATAACTAAGCCTTTTCCCATACTAGACGGGGTCGGCTACATGGATTCTTTGTTTCCACAGATCCCTATTGTGTGCCATGTTAGCAGTTAACTCTCAATAAGCTAGATCATTCTTTATTGTTTCTTTCCAACACTTTTATGGTCGTCCTCTAGCTCTTTTAATACTTTCTAAATTTAGTTTTTCATACCTTCTTAAAGGTTCTTATTTTGATCTTCTTCCTATATGTCCAAACCATCTTAAACGATATTCTCTCATTTTATCCTCTATTGGTGTCACTCCAAATTTGTTTCTAATAACCTCATTACGTATACGGTCTTTTCTTGTATGACCACTCATCCATCTCAATATCTTTATTTCTGTCAGACATCTTTTGTACATGTTGATGATTAATTGTCCAACACTCATAACCATAAAACATGGCAGGTCTAATTGTTGCTCTATAATATTTACCTTTTAACTTTACTGGTATCTACTTATCACAAATAATACCTGATGCTCCTCTCCATTTTAACCAACCAGCATTAATTCTATGCGTAACATCTTCATAAATTCTTCCAATCACTCTGAAAAATTGACTCTAGGTATTTAAAGCTTTCCTTTTGGGGATGTAATGTGTGCCAATTTTAATTTCTGTCTCTAAGGTAAATAAACGATCAAACTTATATTCCATATATTTTGTCTTTGTTCTACTAAGTCGGAGGCCTTTGCTTTCTAATGTTTCTCTCCATAGTTCCAATTTTCTATTAACTTTTTTCTTAGACTCCTCCACTAATACAATGTTATCTGCAAATAACATACACCAAGGTACTTCATCTTGAATATGTTTTGTTAACTCATCAATCACCATTATAAATAAGTATCGACGTAAAGTTGATCCTTGATGTAACCCAATATTAACTTCAAAGAAGTTTGTCATTCCTTCGTGAGTCCTCACACATATTTTTGAACTATCATACATGTCTCTTATAAGGTTAATGTATGTCAATGGGATACCTCTTTTTTTCAAAGTT
Source organism: Brasenia schreberi (assembly GCA_036023115.1). Classification (NCBI taxonomy): domain Eukaryota; kingdom Viridiplantae; phylum Streptophyta; class Magnoliopsida; order Nymphaeales; family Cabombaceae; genus Brasenia; species Brasenia schreberi. Next base: position 17,622,951 of record JAYKKT010000074.1, on the reverse strand, counting down.
CTCCAAAGAACCTCCCTCGGTACTCTATCATAAGCTTTTTCTATATCAATAAATATCATATGAAGGTCTTCCTTTTTTACTCTAAAATGTTTCATAAGACGTCTCAAAAGGTGAATCACTTCAACAGTAGATCTGCCTGGCATGAATCCAAATTGGTTCTCTGTTGTACTTGATACTTGTCTTAACCTACATTCGATAATTCTTTCCTACAATTTCATAGTATGGCTTGTTAACTTGATACATCGATAATTCGCACAATTTTAAATGTCTCCCTTCTTATATATGGGTATAAGTGTACTTGCTCTCCATTCCTCGGGCATCTTTTGGTTTTTCCATATTTCATTAAATAGTCTTGTGAGCCAAGTGATTCCTATTTCTCCTAGTATTTTCTAAACTTCTATAGGAATATTATCTGGTCCTACCGATTTACCACCCTTCATATGTTTCAGAGCCTCTTTGACTTCATTCTTTGAATACGTCGGTAGAAATTGTAGTTTATATACTTTTTTTTATTTGGCTAACTCTCCTAAGCTAATACTAACATCTTTATTTTCATTAAAAGGCTTATAAAAATAGTTTTTTCATCTATTTCTTATATCATCATTTGCCACTAGAATTTTTTCATCCTTGTCCTTGATACATCTAACATAATTAAGATCTTTAGTTTTTTTTATCTCTAGCCCTAGTTATCCTAAAAATATCTCTTTCACCCTCTTTTGAGTTGAGTTTTTTATATAAATCCTCTCAAATTTTAGCTTTTGCTTTACTCACGGCCTTTTTCGCTTCCTTCTTTGCTTTCTTATAAGCCTCTAAAGTTTCACTAGTTTTCTTAATATAATATAATTTGTAACATGCCCTTTTTGCCTTGATTTTATTTTGCACTACTTCACTCCACCACCAAGCTTCTTTTTGTGATGGTACACCTCCCTTAAATACACCTAACACATCTTTCGCCATTTTCCTAATATGTATATCCATATTGTTCCACATATCACAACGTGTACCAACATAATTTCAAACATCTCCTTACTTTCTGTTTAAATATATATTCTTTCTCGCTTTTGAGGTTCCACCATTTAGTCTGAATAACTCGATGCACTCTTTTCTTCTTTGTCTATTTTTTTATTTGTAAATCCATAACTAAAAGTCGATGTTGGGTAGTTAAGCTTTCTCCTAGAATTACCTTGCAATCTTTACAACACGCTCTATCTTTTTTTTACAAATAAAGTAATCAATTTGTATTTGTGATAAGCCACTCTTATAAGTAATTAAATGTTCATCTCGTTTTTTGAAGATTGTATTGACTATAGAGAGATCAAATGCCATAGCAAAATTTAAAATCTCCCTACCTTCCTCATTTATATCCCCAAAACCAAAGTTTTCAGGAATACCTTGATATCCTAATGCCTCTTTACCAACATGTCTATTTAAGTCTCCTCCTAAACAAATCATCTCCCTTTGTGGAATCTTTTAAATCACCTTATCTAACTCTTCCCAAAAAGTTGTCTTTATACTATCTTCTAGTCCTATTTGGGGTGCGTAAGCACAAACTATATTCAAAACCTCTGCTCTTAACACTAATTTCAACGTCATGATTCGATCACCATATCATTGTATGTCTACTACACTATCCTTTAAATCTTTATTTATGATAATACCAACTCCGTTTCGAGCCTTTTCTTTACTTGAGTACCATAATTTAAAACCTTTATCCACCATCTCGTTTGCTTTTTCTCCAACCTATTTTGTCTCTTGTAAACATAAAATATGAATCTTTTAACGAATCATAGTATCTACCACCTCCATTAGCTTATCGGATAATGTTTCGATATTCCAAGAACCAATACGAATCTTATTATTTAGGACTAGCTTCCTTATCCCCCGCATCCGTCTATAATCAAAATACGGAGACCCTCTCTACAAATTATTCACTACATTCAGGCGGCAATGTAGCGGGACTAACTTCTTTACCCACACCCGTCCATAATGTGGGAACCCTCTCTACAATTGATTCACTACATTCGGGCAAAAATGTAATGGCCCTTGCTTATTTATTACTGTATTCAGGATCTGCAATACGTCGCTAGGCAGGGACGTCCCAAAGCAATGCTCATAATTTTTGTAATCCATGTTATAAAATCCGACGAAGTTTTACGCTGGCTGTCGGAAGCCTAACACAACCCTCCTCCTTTATCCAGGCTTGGGATCGGCATTGCAAGGGTGATCCCTTACATGAGCGGAGTTTTGTGGTTGTAGGATATCATCAGAAAAAATGCAATCATGGCAATAAATCAAAAGATACAATCTCAAACCATCACACAAGTTATACCATATATATAAATCAAATTCATATGCAACATAACTGTCGAAAACCTGGATCTGGTCTAACAAAGAAACATTTCAGGTATGAGGTAATCAAGCCTCTCGATCCAAAGTTTATTTCACGCAACTTAATAAAGGGTCTAGAAAGCAAAGAAGCAAAGTGATTAGGTCTAGTAGAAAGCATCAGCTTTGTAAAAGTCTGCACCGTTCATCTACTAATGTGAGAGCCTAGACAAGGCCAATCTAGAAATGAAGAGTAGAGTTCATTTATTGGCTCAATCTCAAAAGAAACAGTTCAAACAAATGAACATCTAAACTGGAAGGACTTCAAGTAGATAAAACAACAACAACAACAACTAAGCCTTTTCCCATACTAGATAAGCTTGGCTATATAGATTTTTTGCTTCCACAAAGCTCTATCATAATTTATAGAATCCATGGTAAATAAATTCGACAAAGTTTTATGATGACATATGAAAGCATAACGCAACCCTCCTCCTCTATCCAGGCTTGAGACCGGCCAGGTAGATAATTAATTATGACAAAACAAAACAAACATAAGATCTTACAACAACAACTAAGCCTTTTCCTATACTAGATAGGGTCGGCTACATGGATTTTTTGTTTCCATAGAGCCCTATCATGTGCTATGTTAGCAGTTAACTCACAATAAGTTAGATCATTCTTTATTGTTTCTTTTCAACACTTTTGTGGTCATCCTCTACCTCTTTTAATACTTTCAAAATCTAGTTTTTTATACCTTTTTAGAGGTTCTTCTTCTAATCTTACTTCTATATGTCCAAACCATCTTAAACAATATTTTCTCATTTTATAATCTATTGATGCCACTCCTAATTTGTTTCTAATAACCTCATTATGTATACGGACTTTTCTTGTATGACCACTCATCCATCTCAACATCTTCATTTCTTTCACAGACATCTTTTGTACATGTTGATGATTAACTGCCCAATAGTCAAAACCATAAAACATGGCAGGTCTAATTGTTGCTCTATAATATTTACCTTTTAACTTTAATGGTATCTTCTTATCACAAAGAATACCTTATACTCCTCTCCATTTTAACCAGCCTACATTAATTCTATGCGTAACATCTCCATTAATTCTTCCATCACTATGAAAAATTGATCCTAGGTAAGGACTTTTTGTTTAAATATATCTTCTTTCTCGCTTTTGAGGTTCCACCATTTAGTCCGAATAGCTCGATGCACTCTTTTCTTCTTTGTCCATTTTTTTATTTCAAAATCCATAACTAAAAGTCTATGTTGGGTGGTTAAGCTTTCTCCTAGAATTACCTTACAATCTTTACAATACGCTCTATCTTTTTTTCTACAAATAAAGTAATCAATTTGTGTTTGTGATAAGCCACTCTTATATGTAATTAAATGTTCATCTCGTTTTTTTTTTCGTTTTTATTTTTGAAGATTGTATTGACTATAAAGAGATCAAATGCCATAGCAAAATCTAAAATCTCCCTACCTTCCTCATTTATATCCCCAAAACCAAAGTTTTCATGAATCCCTTGATATCCTAATGCCTCTTTACCGACATGTCCATTTAAATTTCCTCCTAAACAAATCATCTCTCTTTGTGGAATCTTTTGAAACACATTATCTAACTCCTCTCAAAAAACTGTCTTTATTCTATCTTCTAGTCCTACTTGGGGTGCATAAGCACAAACTATATTCAAAACCTCTACTCCTAACACTAATTTCAACGTCATGATTCGGTCACCATATCGTTGTATGTCTACTACACTCTCCTTTAAATCTTTATTTATGATAATACCAACTCTATTTTGAGCTTTTTCTTTACCTGAGTACCATAATTTAAAACCTGTATCCTCTATCTCCTTTGCTTTTTCTCTGACCCATTTTGTCTCTTGTAAACATAGAATATGAATCTTTCTCCGAATCATAATATCTACCACCTCCATTAGCTTACTCGATAATGTTTCGATATTCCACGAACCAATACGAATCTTATTATCTAGGACTAGCTTCCTTACCCCTCGCATCCATACATAATCAAAATGTGGAGACCCTCTTTGAAATTTTTTTACTACATTCGGGTGGCAATGTAGCGGGACTAACTTCTTTACCCACACCCGTCCATGATGTGGGAACCCTCTCTACAATTGATTCACTACGTTCGGGTAAAAATGTAGTGGCCCTTGCTTACTTCTTACTGCATTCGGGCTCTGTAGCACGTCGCTAGGCGGGGACGCCCCAAAGCAATGCTCATAATTTTTGTAATCCATGTTAAAAAATCCGACGAAGCCTAACACAACCCTCCTCCTTTATCCGGGCTTGGGACCGGCAATGCAAGGGTGATCCCTTACATGAGCGGAGTTTATAAAGAGATCAAATGCCATAGCAAAATTTAAAATCTCCCTACCTTCTTCGTTTATATCCCCAAAACCAAAGTTTTCATGAATACCTTGATATCCTAATGTCTCTTTACCGATATGTTCATTTAAGTCTCCTCCTAAACAAATCATCTCCCTTCCCTTCGTAGAATTCTTTAAATCACCTTATCTAACTCTTCCCAAAAAGCCGTCTTTATACTATCTTCTAGTCCTACTTGGGGTGCGTAAGCACAAACTATATTCAAAACCTCTACTCCTAACACTAATTTCAACATCATGATTCGGTCATCATATCATTGTATGTCTACTACACTATCCTTTAAATCTTTATTTATGATAATACCAACTTTGTTTCAAGCCTTTTCCTTACCTGAGTACAATAATTTAAAACCTTTATCCTCAATCTCCTTTGCTTTTTCTCCAACCCACTTTATCTCTTGTAAACATAGAATGTGAATCTTTCTCTGAATCATAGTATCTACCACCTCCATTTGCTTTCTGATATTTTAAGAACAAATACGAATCTTATTATCTAGGACTAGCTTCTTTACCCCCGCATCCGTCCATATTGAAAATGTGAAGACCCTCTCTATAATTTATTCACTACATTCGGGCAGCAACGTAGCGGAACTAACTTCTTTACCCATACCCATCCATGATATAGGAACCCTCTCTTCAATTGATTCACTATATCCGAGTGAAAATGTTGTAGCTCTTACTTATTTTTCACAGCATTCGGGCACTGCAATGCGTCGCTAAGAGGGATGCTCCAACGTAATGCTTACAATTTGTGTAATTCATGATAAAAAATTCGATAAAGTTTTACGTTAGCTGTCGGAAGCCTAACGCAACCCTCCTCCTTTATCCGGGCTTGGGACCAGCCTTGCAAGGGTGATCCCTTACATGGGTGGAGTTAAAACAAACATAAGATCAAAACAAAATTTAACGCAAACATGAGAGGGCTAGACAGTGAGGAATGAGACTCCTAGCGACAATGAAACAACCATATTAAGAAGTCATTTACATGCACTGCAATGTTTCATCTGTGAATACTAAGCAGGTTTTCTTACTAAAATTCCCCTATACTTTCTGTATAAGAATTCAAAGATCACCATAATTAGGTACGGGTGGTACAGTTTAGCATTACTGTTCTTCACAAAAGCACAAATTTCTTATCCATATACTTCTCCATTGTTCCCATTCCAACGGAGAAAGGAAAGATTCCCCTCTCTTTCACAACTTGGGTACCTGGTCAGCCCCTTTACCATTCCGCCTCTCACCTGTAGCAGGTGCCCCAAAATAGGCTCCACACGGAGAACCACATGCCAGGGCTCATGATGCTGAGAAAGAAAAAGGACTGCGTTTTTTCCATGCACTTGCCTTGCAATTAGAAATTTGCTTCCTGAATGCATGTAGAGCAGCTCCAGATTATAGGATCATATCTACCTTCAGTATCTTGGTTCCAAGTTTCCAATCATTGTAATTGAAATTCATTCCCTCAGAAGCACAACAGGAATCGAAATCCGAGAACAGGAATAAAAATACCATAGGCAGGGCAAGTGGTCTTTATGTGATTCTCTTACCACCTTGTAAATTTACTGAGCTATCTCCATTTTTTTAAAGCAAAAAAATTGCGAACAAATGAAATGGTGAAAAAAAAATGAAAAATTCATGGCAGCAACTATATAAGCATTTTGAAGAAGGGAAAAGTTACAATCCTGGACAATTCTTGTTCAACATTACCTACAAGATGGAATGAATCGGCCAAAGGAAAAACATTGAATCAGGCAAATAGCGGTTAAGCAGCACCAAACCAAGAAGCTAGAATCACGGACACAGAAGTAACTGGGTTCGATGAATAATAGATGAAAGATTTCATTGATGGAGAAAAAACAAAAGGGAATTCTCCTTTCACATTCTGAACGAAAAGAAACAACGTATAATAGTACAACATAGTTTAGCAACCAATCGTTTTTCAAATTTCTGGTTTTGCAAGAACCTAACTATTATAAAACTTACGTACCTTGCAAGTCATTGATTGGTCATTAAGTTCTGAAGAATAACAGAACCTGGTAACATAAGACTAGAAGGAAGAGCAGGAAAGAATTCGAGAGTAGGTTTTAAGGATGGGGAAAATCCTCTTATGCCCTTCAACAAGAAGCACAAAGCATGGTTCAACTCATTGGCTCTTAGATAATGAAGGAAATGCAGGGTGACGAAGCTTAAGCTTGTCCTCCTCTTCCAAAGGCAAGGACGTCTCGTTCCTTATCCTCTTCATCTTGGGAGATCTTAGACTCTTATGGCTGAAGCCATAAATCTGAAGGATTTGATTGTCGGCGAAGTTGAATGCCCTCTCCATGCTACTCAAGCACCTCTCCACTGGATAATCACCATAGCTACCGCATGGTTTGCATCCCACAAAGTGAGTAACGAAAGGCCAACGATTGTCCCCGATACCAGGATGGTATTTCGCGAACATCTCCTCATACTTATCGACTAATCCTTCCCAGAAACCATGAAGATAGTAAGAATTCTCTATGAACACTTTGTCCATCCATTGATCTTTGTAAGTAAGAAGAAGATAGATTAAAGCAGATTGATCGTCCGCCTCAAACGCGGGCCTGCCCTTTAGATTAGCGGTGAGGATTCTTCCTGCTTCCTCGCGAATCGGACCCTTCGGACCCATGGGCGCCCAGGCGTCCAGAAGATCGAGTGACCATTGACAATTCCTAAAGAGGAAGCTCCCGGTGTTGAGCGCGATCCACGATTTTTGATCGAAGAGGAGATCTTGGTACCCATGAATGACTAAGTTGCAATCCTTGTACTTGTCTAGCGGGATTTCGAACACCATGTCGGTGAAGAGCGCGTCACTGTCCATCCACCAGATCCATTCAATCTCCGGATGAGAAAGCATCAGCCTTCGAATTAACGGAAGCTTCGCCCAATAGCCCGCAAGCTCCTTGTCGAGATGTGCCATGTTGTAGACAACCTCGATCCGGTGCAGGCGGCAATAGTCGATTTTGTTCTTGATGGCCTTGAGGAGATAGTGATCTCCGATGGGATTATCGCAAGGATTCGGTTGGGATCCAGTGACGAGAAGGATCCGGGGTTTCCCGGCAATGTCACTGGGAAATTCAGGGTTCTGTTCGAGCCAGAGTCTCCTTTGTTCATCCCAATCAGAGATCTTAGGTCCAAGCGTGTAGGTGACGTTGGGTTTTACCTCCTGCTCCGACGCTTCTCCTGGTGTTCCGCCCGTATCCCCCTGCGCGACGACGGGAACCTCGTCGTCGTCCACATCTCTATCGGATCTGATCTCCTCGATTACCCGATTGGCTTCTTCGATCAATTGCTGATTGTGGTCGGCGTCGCTGCCTCCTCCAAGATTGCCGACGCCGATTGTGCCTCTCAGAACAAGGATGGTCACGAACCCACAGAGGATTGTGACTTTGATGTTGTTGAACGTCTTCTGGATCTTCCTGCCCCTCCCTGATGCCCTATAGGACATCCTCATCGTTCCCGGCCTAACGCTTACGCTCCAAAGATTGCTTTTTCTTAGGCAACAACGACGACAAGAAGAAGAAGAAGAAGAAGATGAATCTGTGTATGTGTGTGTGTGGATCGAAGGAACGAAATCCGAGGCTTAGATTGGGAAAGCTAAAACGAGTTCAGGACACCAAATCTTATGCAACAAAAAGGCGTGTGGCAATAGAGAGCGAAGCAGCAGCGAGGAGGAGGTAAGCGAGCTTTCAATAGGAACAGTCACGCATGAGGAATGCTGTTCGGAAACTCTCTCTCTCTCTCTCTCTCTCTCTCTCTCTCTCTCTCTCTCTCTCTCTCTGGGTGTTTGGGAGTTGGGAATGTCTGCTGCAGTAAAAGCTAGGAAGCAGGTGCAGCGAAGCGGCCGCGGGCTGCAGGAAAATTTTCTCTCCCTCATATTTGGAACACGGCGTTCCATTTTTTAATATAATCGTCAACAGCTGCTACCGGTTTCAGGAATTATCAGCAACACTCTGTGTGCTAGGTAAGGCAATGGGCTGGGCCAAATAAACACGTACCTCAATTATACTGCAGCAGACACTCCCCAACACCCGAACAAGAAGCCCCGCCCTGCCATACAGAGAGAATCAATCCAGTACATGTTCAATCCCATTTCAACCTTCTTTCATTTCGTTCAATCCCATTTCAACCTTCTTTCATTTCGTTCAATCCCATTTCAACCTTTCATTTTGAGAAATGAAAGGTTGAGATCTCAACTTGGATCGGGTATGCATAAGCTTATTTTTGCTTTGTAAATTTAAATTTATTGATTTTGAAAAATATTGAAGGTTACATGAATATTTAAAGGCATCAAAGAGAGGTAGAACACTTAGAGTAACCTCAAGAAACCCTAACAAATAAAGTAAGTAATTTAAACCCATTACATTTATGGATCTTCAAGTACAGAGTGGTGGGGTCCTTTAATAAACTTCACTTGATATGGTGGTGAAAAGAAAACAATAACAAAGAAATAGTAGTTATTGTGAATCATGCCCAACAAAAAATGATTCATTCTTTACGGCATTTAAGGTTATAAATAGTGGTTGTAATGAAGACAAAAGGAAAATACATTCATAATTCAACTTTTATGTTTCTTTTGCTTTTCTAGGAGTAGTTTTACCTTAGTATTCCCAATACACTCCACACCATATTGAGTGTGACCTCAACAGTAATCAGGATACGCCATGACATCGCCTTAAGCATTATTCATCCTCTTAAGAATGAGAGTGTTAGAGTTCTCTAGCATGTCCCCAATAACATTTCATTTTAGGGAGGTTACAAAATTATCGTTTGAATTGCATCATTATTTTAGGAGACAACACATTCTTTGGCACATTTGGTAGGACTTACATCTTATTAGGATTAACCATTTGATTCATACTCAATTTGATCGAGAATATCTGATGTCATCTTCTAGTATTGATATGGATCATCTATCACCTGCACAAGCTCAGAGCTTACTATGCAACGTGATGGAGTAATAGATTTGGTTCTAAATAAATTTGGAATCGAACTGAATCGAACTTTAGGTGTCTGATATCGAGGTTGACTGTAAGTCTTATCCTTAATGAGTTGATAAGCGTGCTCCTATTCTGAGGAGTTTCAAGATGAAATTTATAACCTTCTCGAGACAAGATGGAAGTACTCATATGAATATTTGATATGTTTCACTCTTGAATGTGGAGAGTTGGGTGATAGCGAGTTGGACAAGCTTAAACTCTTTGCATATGCTTGGTATATATCATTAAGTCTAAGTCAATTTAGATGTAGGACGAAGAAAGTATTTCTCAATGCTATAATAAGATCCATCTATAATTGACTCCCACCAATTTGATGAATCTTCAATGAAAGAGTGGAGAATATGTTAAAGTTTTCCTCAAGAAGTTTTACGAGTTGGTGTAATTAGCTGCTACAAAGAATTTCATCGCCCTTCTAGCACAAGATACCGATGACAATATTGAGTGAACTATTTTCTATTTGAGTCAGTTACTCTAATGATGTTGAGTCTCAATATTTTCCAATAAAGAAGTTACGTGTAATCTTATAGCATACTTGTGTGAAATTAGAATACTACATCGGCCACTGAGGTAAAGGTTGTTTGCATTGAAGTGCCTTAGATGTTTCACATAGTATGGTTGTCAAACAACCATGAAAAATGATGTTTGATAGCTCTAAGTGCAATAAAGGCATGAGAATTGGTGTGTGCATCATCGCCCTAAAGGGTAAGGTGAGAATTTCACTATATCTTTAGAGTCAAATCTCACCAATAATAAAGCAAAATATCAAGTCTTAATCTATAGTTTAGGCCTCATATCGACTACTGGCACAAAGAGTATAGAGGTCTTTGCTAAGTCACAAGTCATCCTTAGTTGGCTCACAGGGACTATCAATGTCACAATTCAAACTTGTGGTCGTTACACTAGCGGGCGAAAGAGTTAATAGGAGCTTTAACTTAAGTAAAATCGTCCTATATACGGAGGGATGACAATCACATGGCGATTAGTTTAGCTCAGCCCACCTTGGGTTATGGATGGATGGATGAGCACATCCTTTAATAGCCTTGATCACATATGAGAGACAAGAACCCAAGAAACTTAGTGATTTGATAGATAAATTGATATAGTATCTAAATCAATCATTGCAATACTCGAATATTAAGACTTGTAGGGCCCTAAACTATACTTTGTTGGATGATAATTTATATAAGCAAAGCCATCATGGCTTATTTCTAGAGTATGATAGAAGCTCGAACTATGATGGTTGAGATTCACGAAGGAATTTTTGGGACCCACTAATCGGAGCTCAAAATCGAATGGTTAAATACCAACATGAATATTAAATGTTGTCAGCAATGTCAACACTTCGAGCATCTATAGAAGCTACGTGTTACCAAAACTACAGTCGATCATCAAATCGACCTTGTTTTGAGAATGGGCCATAGACCAGATTGAGAAGGTCCACACAAAATCATCAAAAGAGCATACCTTCATAATACTGGCGATGGGCTACTTCACCAAATGAGTCAAAATCGTGTCAATGAAAGTGGTGCCTCAAGATGATGTTATCAAGTTCATTAATGATTACATCATTTGTTGGTTTAGTGTCCCTAAATCAATCACGGTTAATCAAGGGACCATGTTCATGGGAGAAAAGGTAACAACTGTTTTCGGGAGTTTGAGATCAAATTAATACACTTGACTCCTTATTACACCCAGGCAAATGGACAAGCCCAAGCTACTAATAAGGTAATTATCGATTTAATCAAGAAGTCTCTCCAAGATAACCTATAGAAGTGACATGAAGAACTTCCTGAAGTCTTATGAGCTTATCAGATTTCTAAGACATCGGTGATTGGTCTAACTCCGTTTCGCATGACATACAAATAAAGCACAATATTGATTATGGAAATCAATGTGAAGTCACTATGAGTAACTAAACAAAATAGTCTTCAATCATATGAGTACATGTAGTCGATCATGATAGAATTCAATTTGATGGACGAAAATCCTCTGATGGTCCTGCATAAATTGTTGGCTAACAAACGGAAGATCACTAGGGTCTATAATAAACGTGTTTGTGTAAACACACAAAATTTTTGTAAAGGAAAATATGTTTTAGCTAACAAAGTTAATTTTAAATTTATAAATACTAAAAAAATAGAATGATTCTATGAATCTTGGATCATAGGATATTCATTAAGAGGGTAAGTCTGTTTTACAATAAATCAAATCAAATATGAGGTTGTTGATCTAGGAAAATATCAAAAAAAGAAAAGAAAAAGCTGCAACATTCATTTACTTTATTTAGAAGAGTTTATCATTGAAGAGAATCTCAACAGGATAGAAATATCCAAAATGTTTTCAGCTATTATGGAAAATCACGTATGTGTATTACATATATGCTATATATACATACACATACATGTATAGGAATGTAATATATAAATATATTTAAATGTAATAATTGAAAAGCTAACCTATATATTCTATGTATAAAACAATATATATATATATATATTAACATAACATAGGTCTTATATATATAACTAGGTAAATGTATACTTACATATATATCTATATATGTAGTATCATAAAATTTGTATGTGTTTAGCTTATATATATGTGTGTGTGTTTATATAAAATTTATGTATGTATGTGTGTATGTGTATGTGTATGTGTGTGGTTTGGTATAATATCCATGTATCATAATTATATATGTGTAATATATAGCTATATATGTAATGTATACATGTCATACATAAGGACAAAATATCATGAAAGATGGCTCACGCATAAAGTTGGTTGGTATGAGAATAAAAGGGGTGAATCAAAAATAGAAAAGCAGCAACCAACAGTTTACATTCTTGTATTGAAGTTACCATTCTACATTCTCTTGTATAGATATGTCCAGTTCAGAGTTACTTAGAGCCATGAACCATAACCAAACCGTCCAACAAAAAGTTTGGGTTCTGGGTTTGATTGTTCTGAATCCGATTTCGGTTTTGGTCTTATGATAGTTTTTTATCCAGTTTCGATTTTGGTTTTATGACGGTTCCGAATCTAGTTTTGGATGATTTCGAATCTGGGTGGATCTGGAATCAGTTTGTTAATGGTTTCAAATTCGGTTTCATGGCAGTTCTCGAACCGGTTTAGTTATATAACTATTAAATAATTTAAATTATATATAAGAGTCTAAGTCTATAAGTTATAAGTATAAGTATTAGTATATAATGTATGTAAGTCAAAGAGAGGTGTATCACAATAGAAAGAAGCTTGATGGTAGAGCAAAGTAGTTCAAGGTAAAAAAAATCAAAGAAAAAGAGCATGTTATAAACTATATTACAAAAAGAAGGCTATTGAGACTTGAACAAATTATAAGAAGATAAAGAAAGGCGATAAAAAATCAAGTAGTGAAGCAAACGCCAAAGGTTGAGAAGGTAAAAAGAAATTTAACTCAAAAGAAGGTAAAAAAATATTTTTAAGACCTTTAAAACTAAAGAAAGGACAACTAATGATCTTACTCATGTTAAATTTATTAAAGATAAGGATGAGAGAGTTCTTATGGAAAGTAAGGATATCAAGAACATATAAGAGAGTTATTTTACAAACTTTAAAATGAGTGTAAATAGGGAGAGCTAAACAATTCAAGAGTGTACATAAATTGTTATTTCTATCAATACATTTAAAATAACAAAGCAAAAGAATCTCTTCAACTTATGGGTCAAATGATATCTCCATTCGGGTATGACAAGTTTTAGAGGAATCTATTAGCAATTGGCTTATAAGTTTATTTAACATTATTTGTTGAATAAGATGTTTGAGAAATGGAGAAAGATTGCAACAATACTCATTTATAAGAAAAATATATTCAAATTTGTTAATTATTGAGACATAAAGTTAATAAACTATAATGAAGCTATGAGAAAAAGTTATAGAAAAAAGGTTAAGACAAATATCTAGTATGACAAAAACCAAATTTGGTTTTATGGTAGGAAGATCTACTAATCAATCTACTCACTTGTTGAGATATTTAATGGAATGATAGAGTACCAAGAGATATTCTTTGAAGAGAACTAAAGAGGAAATTATCCCCTTATTATATACAAGTTTATAAATGACATGTAATATGGTGAAAAAAATATGTATTGACTCAAGGGATTATTGATTTCAAGTGTCAACACTAAGTACATGCCTATCCACCTTAGTTATAGATGAACAAAGCACATCTGGAATGAAGTACTTTGATATATGTTATTTGTAGATGATATTATACAAATTAATGAGTAAAAGAAGGGAGTTAACAATAAACTTGAGTTGTGAATAGAAACATTGGAAACAAGTGGTTTTAAATTACTAGAATCAAGACAAAACATAAGCTTACTAATCTCATTCCAATAGATGATACAATAGTTAAGATTTGGTAGGCATTGTATCACTAGTAATGTCAATTTTAAGTACTTAAAATTAATTTTTCAAAATAATAACAAGTTTGATTGAACATAGGTTGGTTAAAATAAAGAGGTGCATAAGGTATTTTGTGTGAAAAAAGGATACCACCAAAGTTAAAAGGACAAATATTATAAGTAGTAATAAGACCAGTAATATTACAGTGTTGAATGTTGGATACTCAATCACACAAGTATAGAAGATGTCAATGAAAGCAATAAAATCGTTGTTGTGGATGCATCGATACATAAGAAAAGACCATATCTTGATGAGGTTATAAGAAAAAAATTGGTGTTATACAATATAAGATAAAACTAGAGAGACATTTAAGATGGTTCAAATATATAGAGAGATGGTTAAAAGAAGCTTTGGTAAGAAGGCATGAGAAACTAGACAGTGGACATTTTTAAAAGAGAGTAAAAATTGAGAAAATGTTGGAAGAAACTATTAAGTGTGTTGAATTTTTCGGAAATAACTAGTGATATGGCACAAGATCATGTTCTCAGGCATAAAAAAATCTATGTAGTTGACCCTACCTACTGCAAGAAAAGACTTGATTTTGTTACTGTTTTTTAGATTAGGTTCGTATCATGACATAATAGGATTATATAGATGTATGTTAGTTAGGTTTTAGGAGCAACATAACTTCAATTTTTTGGAAATAACTATCATATGTTGTGGTGACAAAGAATTTAAGTAGCTGACTCTACCTATTTTGGGAAAATAATTGTTGATTTTGTTATTGTTTTTTAGATTAGACGTGTATCATGACATAATTGGGTCATATAGCTGCAAATCAATTAGGTTTTAGGAGCAACATAACTTAGATTTATTGATTAATTGACTCGTAGTTACACAAAAGGTTATTGAATCAACCTTCCTTTTGCTACATTCCGTAAACCCTGGAAGCTTTATATACCTCCTCTAATCTCATCGAGTCGTTACTCGATCACTCGAAATAAAATCATAGCTGAACTATGACCTTAACCTTGTAGACTGTAACAAAATTTCCATCCACCTTTCGAGCTTAACCTGAACCAAATGCGAAGTTGCAACCCTTTATCTCAATTAGAAGCCCGTTAATCTTGCTTAACAAAAGCAAGATAATATTATCGAGTATTTCACCTGTCAAAAAATGGTTCTCTACGCATAGAAACAACAATCAAAACAACCAACATTTCACCTCTCTAAAATCATTCTATATAGTTAAAACAACTAGCCTTTCACCTATCAAAAAATCGTTCTCCATACATGTTTACCACCACTTACATCTTCTTGGAAAAATAACATTGTCATAATTATCAATTAGTCCAACATGTTTCTAGCTCTTTATTAGGGTACTTAACATATATGTGTATCTTGGCTTTCATTGGCAAATCTCGTTCCAATCTCTCGAAGGGTGATGGATTGACTAACAAACTTATGTATGATCATAGGAGGTTTCATTTTAAGAGTCCAAGTTGGTGCTAGAGAGAACAAGTACTAAAAGAAGTTGACACACGTATGAATTTCTATGCACCATCTTTATTAATAACATGATAGAAATGAGGTAAGTTACCCAAAAGATTGTAAAAAATCTAAATCACCAACACACAAAAAATATCACAACTCAAAGAAACATTCAATATTGAAAAATAAAGTGTATGATTTACAACACACTGTACAAAATAGATTGAGAAACCTAGATCGTTGATAAAAAAAACCAAATGCACAAAATACCCGATGCTAAAAAATGAAATCCCTAATACATGGATGTTTGAAAGCATATGCAATGCAACACAAAAAGTTATGCTCGCCAACTAAACAAGGTAAAAACAATACATCTTTATTTGGTGTCCGAGCACAAATTGACAGCATATGATGAATAACTATACTTCACTATTCTTTGACTTGAGAATGTCTTGGTGAGTGATTGAACATCGGATAAACTTGAAAACCTCTTGTTAGTTATTTATGCTCATAATCATTATTTGGTAGGTCTTGTAAATAAGCCGAACTAAGTAGAGGCTGGCTACCCATGGCTTCTTTGTTACCTCAAGTTCTGTTCGAGCCAAATCACTCATTTAAGCCAACTAGAACACGAGCCAAGTTGGATAAGCTGATAAGCTGCTCATTAAAGCTAACTTCTTGACATATATTTTAAGCATAAAAGTTCATCCATTGATTAAAAATTAAGTGAAAGTGATATTGTTCATACAATTTCTAGCAGAATTCGAAGACTCAATTATATAATTACATAATTTTCACCAAATTAGTAATGTTAACATGGTTTTCTAGGGCATATACAAAGGTTTCTATATATTCAAGTAAACACGCTTATCTAAGCCAAACTTAACCAAACCAAACCGAACATGTGTTGTTCTTGTGCAGCCTTAAACTAGTGTTTGTTTAGATTGTGAAACGGGAGCTTGTCACAAGTAGAACTAAGGTGAACTACGAGCAACTTTGTTTATTTGGCAGCCCTACTTCGACACAATTTTTTTCCTCCTCTTCCTTTCTTTTTTGATATTGGCATCTCAAAGTCGATACCATTTGACGTGGATCCAAATCCTGTCCGAGCCAGTTGGAACGATCCACGGATCAGAAGAGGGTTTGCGTTATATTCTCGAATGCAAATCCTTGCCGCTTCCAGTCCAGCCCTAAACCAACAGTTTGTCCCTCGCCGCCCATTTCGTGTCTCACCTTTTGCCGCCATTGCTCTCTCTCTCTCTCTCTCTGGCTGTGTGTGCGTGCGTGTGTTTTCATTGAAGAAAGCTTCCGAGTAATCGGCGACGTAAGGTGGAACCAATGAAAACGAGAAAGCGAAGGCAGTCGTCCGGTTCAAACAGCACGAGAAAAGACCATAGGAAGAGGGGATCAAAGGGTGGTTTAGATGACGATCCGTTCCCTGGATCGGGGCCGAAGAGAAGCCGAAAAGCCTTAGAAGTCGAGGAAGAGATCGGGGAAAGCGAGGAAGACGACGATTTCGACGGCGTTGATAAGAGTGAGGAAGAAGGCGATGAAGAAGCGCGGAAAGAAGAGGCAGAGACGGCCGACGAGAAGCGCGTCCGAGTGGCAAAGGCGTACCTTGAGAAGATTAAGGCGATAACGAAGCGGGAGGAAGAAGACGAGGCTGAAGAAGAGGACGAAGGGAAGGCAGAGGAGGAGCGGAAGGGCACGAGGGACTCTCTTGTCGCCGATTTCCTTCTTCAGGAGCAGCTCGAAGAGAGCGGGCGGGTTAGGAGGCAACTTGCTTCGAGGTATCGTTCTTTTCGAAAACTGGAGGCTGAGATCAGTTTGAATTTCTTATCGTCGTAGTTTTCAATTTCGATGAGTGAAATGATTTATCTACACTGGAAGAGTTTGAAATCGATTCCCTTGAGCTTTCTAACGACAAAGTAGAGCTTTTGTGTCCAATAATGGTTGAGTTCTTCTTCGAAAAGGCTCAACTAATATAAATGACATTTAACTCCGGAATTCCGAGCTTAGTGGTTTAAATGGAATATTTCTCTAATATTTTTCATTCCGAGTTTGGATGTGTATAAGAAACCAGTTGGCTCCATCTCAATTTCCGCGTGAACATCGAGTTCGATTAGATCACGTTGTTTTTAGTATGTACGTGCCCTATGGAACAAATCCCCGCTCATTGTTGCTTTTGCTTATGATTAACTACACAGTTACATTCAAGTAATGATGCAAGTAGATGAACTATATTATACCATCCCATATGTCATTCAAAAGATACGTGCTGAGATTTCAACGATGTGATTCTCACATCCACACTGAAGAGTTACCTATGGAACAGATTGGTTCACTCATGCATACACTAGACGCTCTTATCATAATCTGATGTTTCGAACATGAGGATTTCGGTTTTGAATGGTTGGGGTTGTATGTAGATTGTGAATTGCATCTTCATCGTCCCATATATGTTTTGACGGGTAAGGCCTAAGTCCTGGATCGATTTTTGACCACAAATTGATGCAACAAGTTCAAGGCTAATAGCATCAATCTTAATCTGTAAATTTAATTGTTAATTAAGCCCAGTTATTATGATTGCACTATGTGCATTTTGTACGATAAATATTTATTTAGCTCCACTTTCTGATGAATGAAACTTGGTACTTCTGATAAATTGGAATTTGGAAAGTGCCTGATTTATTTATTCCTTCGTAGGGTGCAGAAGCCAGAGCCATTTGAAACGTTCCGCTTGCTGATAAAGCACCACAAACCTGTAACTGCTGTTTGTTTATCTGAGGACGATGTCAAGGGATTTTCTGCATCCAAAGATGGAACAATCTTACAGTGGGATGTTGAAAGTGGGAAATCTGAGAAGTACGCATGGCCTAGTTGGGACATTTTGAGTTCACATGGTGCTAGGAAAGCAGAGAACCCTTCATTAAAGTGGAGCAGCCATGTCTTGACATTGGCCACCAGCTCTGATGGCCGCTATTTGGCTACAGGAGGTTTAGACCGAAATGTTCATCTATGGGACATTCGAACAAGGGAGCACATTCAGGTAATCCTTCGTTAAATGCTGTGGTATATTGACAAACTTTTAGTTTTAGCTGATATTTTTATTAGTTATTTTGATGCAACCTTTTGCTTTTGGCATTTTTTTGTTTGATTCTGGTTATTATTTTTGGGGCATTAATGCCTGTTCTTCAAGGTGATTAGGTTTCTTCTGGTTCTTAGTTACAACTTTTATTGTTGAGCAGGCATTTTCTGGTCATAGAAGGCCTGTTTCTTGTTTGGTTTTCAGGCAAGGAACTTCACAACTCTTTTCTGGATCATTTGACCGTTCTATCAAGATATGGAGTGCTGAAGATAGAAGCTACCTTGGGACATCTCATGGTCACGAGGATGAAATATTAGCCATTGATTGTCTACGAAAAGAGCGGCCCTTGACTGTTGGTCGTGATCGAACAATGCGTTTGTCAAAGGTAATTGCTGTTGTTTCGTTATCAATAAAATTGTTGATTACAGTCTAGTATATGTCCAAAGCCTGAATATTTTAAAAATAGTGGGATAGTAAGTACATCATTGTTTTTGTGTACTAGTAGAATTCAACATCTGAAAATACACAAGCAATTGCATGTCTAGGCAATCTTCGGGGTGTTATCCCAGTAGCAATTTTGGTGTTGAGGCAGTTTGACATAAGTAGAGATGTCAATATGGGCCGGGCCGCTACCCTTGTGGGCCGAGGGAAATGTGGGCTGACCCAGTCCACATTTTATATGTGCCTCTAAAGTGTTGGGCCCTCCCCCCCCTATATATATATATATATATATATATATAATATTATATACATATAGTTTTTCTCGTTACATGCAATGTTCTAAAAATCATATTATATCTTACGATATGATTTTATCACGTATCATTTGAGAATATGGTATGATATAAGTACATGCAGTGTTGTCCGTATCGCACCGTATCGTACGATACGGTGCGATACGTATCGTATCGTGGGCCACCACGATACGATACGGGCCCCCGTATCGCAGGTGCGGGCGTATCGCACCGTATCGTGCGATACGGCCCGTATCGCACGATACGGTGCGTATCGCCCGTATCGTACGATACGGGCGATACGCCCTGGGACCCTTATAAAGGGTCCCGGGCCGAGGGAAACCCGCGATTTTTCGCGGGTTTCCTCTCTCCTTTTGGGTTCTTCAAGCTCCCTAAGAGTCGGTTTTCGCCTCCTTGGTGTTCAAAGCTCTAAAATCGTGCCCTACGGTGTCCGTCCAAGCCTCCAAACTCGGATTTAGGTATATTTTTAATGTTTTTTTCCTTTTTTCCCTTTATATTTATTGTTTTTTGTGTTATTTCGGGTTTTTTTTTTGAATGACAAAATATGAAGTTATTAAGTGTGTGTATACGATTTTTATTGCATTCATGAAGTGGGAGACACTCGATTTGAGTGTTATTTGAAGATTGGGGGATTTACGAAGTGCTTTTATTTTCAGGTTTTTGTTTGAATTAAAGTACTCCATTGAGATGGCAGGAAGGGGTGGTAGAGACTCTCATTCAAAGTCTGATGATCCGGCATGGCAGTGGGGTATACCAGTTGAGGGTTAAAAATCAATTTTAAAAATCAGATGTTTATTTTGTGAAAAGGTGGTTAGTGGTGGAATTTCAAGGTTGAAACACCACCTAGCAGGAACCAGGAAAGAAGTTGCTCCATGCACAGGCAGAGTTAGAAGTGTGCCAGAAGGTATTAAATGGCAATGCTTGCAGATGATTGAGAGCATACAGGAAAGGAGACAACAAAAGGATGATTTCCAGATGTGTGAAGAAGCTGATGATGCTACTGCCACTGGAGTTGGATTCACTGATAGTTTGCCTTCAGATGCTAGAACAGATATTGGTAGTAGCAGTTCGCGAGCACCTAGCAGAGGAAAGAGGGTTGCATCTGAAGACTTTGGAGGTGGCAGAAGAGGAAGTTCAGGAAGGAGTAGAGGAAGAGCTTCTTCTTCTAGCATACATTCGTTCTTTCCTCCTTCCACTACACCTGGTGCTCAGCCAGGAATTCGTGCTGCTATGGCTTCAGAACAACTGCACGATCAAGCAGACCTTGCAGTGGGCAGATGGTTTTATGATACATGCATTCCATTTAATGCAGCAAACAGTTTTCATTTTCAAGCAATGGCAGATGCAATTGCTAACATTGGTCCAGGATACAGGATGCCCTCTTATCAGAAGTTGAGAGGGAAGATATTAGATCAGACCGTGATTGAAGTGCAGCAATACTGTTCGACTTTGAGACAATCGTGGAAGGAAACAGGATGCACTATCATGGCAGATGGATGGACCGATAGGCGAAGAAGGACATTGCTAAACTTTCTTGTATATTGTCCTAAAGGACTCATGTTTTTGAGATCTCTAGATATGTCAGAGGAGAGGCACACTGCAGAGATCCTACGAGAGGAATTTGATAAGGTTATACAAGAGGTTGGGCTAGAAAATGTAGTCCAATTGATTACAGATAATGCAGCTAACTACAAAGCAGCCGGAAAGGAGTTAGCTGATATTTATGGGACTTTCTACTGGACACCATGTGCAACCCATTGTTTAGATCTCATCCTCGAGGACATCGGTGAGATGGATGAAATAAAGGCAGCAACTGAGTGTTGCCAAGATATTACAAAATTTATTTACAACCATGCATTTATTTTATGTATGATGAGGAGATACACAGAAGGTGCAGAGCTTCTTCGCACAGCTGCAACTCGGTTCGCAACAAACTTCTTATCTGTACAGAGTATTGTGAGACAGAAGCAAGCTTTAAAGAGAATGTTCTCCTCAGATGAGTGGCAACAATTTAGAGTTGCCACAAAACAGAAGGAACAGAAAGTTAAATGAGATTGCAGAAACGGTTTTTAGAAGTTCATTTTGGAATGCATGTATCAGATTATTGAAAATTACTTGTCCTTTAGTGAAAGTTTTGAGATTGGCTGACAGCGAGGAGAAACCATCTATGGGCTACCTTTATGAATCCATGGACAGGGCAAAAGAAGCAATCAGAAATAACTTTAATGGAAAAAAAAGAGATTATGTGCCCGTGTGGAAAATAATTGATAGTAGATGGAATAAACAATTGCATCAGCATTCATGCAGCAGCCTACTATCTAAACCCATCATTGAGGTACTCAGCAACCTTCAAAAGGGACGGTGAGGTTAATCGAGGAATCATTGAATGCATCGACAGATTAGTCCCTGATGAGAGCATAGTAGATGCGATACATCGAGAGATGGAGATATATGATAATGCTCTTCACTTGATGGGTTTGCCTGTTGCAATTCGCAATCGCTCTACGATGCGTCCAGGTACATTGTTTATTTTGATATTTAAGTTCCATCTTACATTACTGTGGATTATTATGTCTCTAATGTTTATATTTTCTTTACAGATGTTTGGTGGAACAGGTTTGGAAGTGATTGTCCAAACCTTAGAGATTTTGCAGTTAGAGTCTTAAGCCAAACCTGTAGTGCAACAGGTTGTGAAAGAAATTGGAGTGTTTTTGAACACATCCATACAAAAAAGCGCAACAGGTTGGAACACAAAAGGCTTAATGATTTGGTTTATATTCGTTGTAACATGCGCCTTCGTGAAAGGTAATGTTGTATTACTTTCAAATTTTCAATTCGATATTATTTAACTTCAGTTTTGAATTGTTAATATTACTTACTAATTGTTTATCTTTGTTTGTGTCGTAGGCAATTAAAAAAAGTAAATAGAGAAGAAAGTCAGTTCGATCCAATAAGTTTGGATAATTTTGATATATTAGAAGATTGGGTTATGGAAGACACTGAAGAAAATGCCCTCCTAACAGAAGAAGACGTTGCCTGGATTAATTTGGAAGGAGCGCAACAACATTATGGAGATGAAGAATTTGATTTTGAAGAAGAAGGTGTGGGCGTGGCTGATGATGATGAGGATCTGCAACAAGGAGAAGATGAAGATTATTTAGTTGATGATCCTGATTACAATTTGTAAAATGTAACATTATATGTAACTGTAGACTGTAGTGTACTGTAAAGTGTAAACTATGTCTGTATTTTATTTTTTGGATTCAAAATATATAAATTTGGATGCAATTGTTCAATGTTGAATGCTCAATCTGTACTAAACTTACATTATATGAATTTAAAGCAATTATCAGATTTTTCCTGATTTTTTCTTGATTTTTTTTCGATTTTTTATTAATTTTTAATTATTTTTACATTATTTTAATATTAAAGTACGATACGATACGATACGATACGATACGATACGATACGCCCGTATCGTGGAGCCCAGCGATACACGATACGATACGCGTCAGACAACACTGAGTACATGTATCACAATACATTGTATTACACCCGTATCGTAATGCATCATACGATACATTGTGATATGGGTACTATATCATACAATACACCCTTTATCACATGATACATCTTGTCTTGATACAAGATAAATTTTTAATGATTTTTTATGATCGTATCGGTGCCCTATATGATATGGGCACTGATACACTAATTACAATATTGGTTACATGTATATATATTATATGTATAATTTTTTCGTATATATTATGGCTCACATGTATGTATATATGTATATATATAGTTTTTCGATTACATGTATATATGTATAGTTTTTTATTACATGTATATATATGTATTTTTTTCCATTACATGTGTATATAGCTCGTTAAGGCCTGAAATGTTGTGGTCGGATTCAGTGTTGTGTGACGCGTATCGTATCGCATATTGCTGGGCTCCACGATACGGGCATATCGTATCGTACCGTAGTGTATCGTACTTTAATATTTAAAAAATAAAAAATTATTTAAAAAATCAAGAAAAATTGGTAAAAATTCGGAAAAATCCAGAAAAATTAGGAAAAATCTGGTAATTGCTTTAAATTCATATAATGCAAAGTGTAGTATAGATTGAGCATTCAACATTAACCAATTGCATCCAAATTTACATATTTTGAATAAAAAAATGAAATACATTTACATTTTACAAAATTACAAATTGTAATCAGGATCATCAACTAAATAGTCTTCATCTTCTCTTTGCTGAAGATCCTCATCATCAGCAGCAGCAATAGCTTATGCTTGGAAAGGAATAGCTTATGCTTGGAAATCAAATTCTTCATCTCCTTGATATTGTTGTTGCGCTCCATCTAAATTAATTCATGCAATGTCTTCTTCAGTTAGGAGGGCATTGTCTTCACTGTCTTCTATAATCCAGTCTTCTAATATATCAAAATTATCCAAACTTATTGGATCAAATTGGCTTTCTTGTCTATTTACTCTTTTTAATTGCCTACAAAAAAAAAAGATAAGTAATTAGTAAATAATATTAACAATTGAAGTCAAACAATTTATTGAATTGAACATTTAAGTACTAAGTAATACATGTTACAATGAATAAAAACTAAATCATTCAGTTGCTTATGTTCTAACTTTTTGGGCTTTTTTGTATGGATGTGTTCAAAGACACTCCAATTCCTTTCATAACCAGTTGCAGTACTGATTTGACTCAAAACTTTGACTGCAAAATCCTTAAGGTTCAGACAATCAGTTCCAAACCTATTCCACCAAACATCTGTAGAAAAAGACAAACATTATAGACATAATCCACAATAATATAAGATGTATTGATTTAAGAAACTTAAATACGAAGATAAAAAATTTACCTAGACACATAGTAGTGCTGTTGTGAATTGCTATAGGCAAACCCATAAAGTGAAGAGCATTATCATAGATCTTCATCTCTCGATGTATAACATCTGCTATGCTCTCATCAGGGACTAATCTATTTATACAGTCAATGATGCCCTGATTAACCTCACCATCCCTTTTGAAGCTTGCTGAGTACCTGAATGATTGGTTTAGATAATATGTTGCTGCATGAATAGGTTGATGTAATTGTTTATTCCATCTATTATCAATAATTTTTCACACGGGCACATAATCTCTCTTTTTTCCATTAAAATTATTTCTAATGGGATCTAAACAAATGGGATCTAATGGGATCTAAGCAATTGTTTATTCCTTATATATATCTCCTCATCATACACAAAACAAATGCATGGTTATAAATGAATTTTGTGATATCTTGGCAACACTCAGTTGGTGCCTTTATCTCATCCATCTCACCAATATCCTCAAGGATGAGATCTAAACAATGGGCTGCATATGGTGTCCAGTAGAAAGTCCCATAAGTATTAGCCAACTCCTTTCCAGCTGCTTTGTAGTTAGCTGCATTATCTGTAATCAATTGGACTACATTCTCTAGTCCAACCTCGCATATAACCTTATCAAATTCTTGCCGTAGTATCTCCGCAGTGTGCCTCTCCTCTAACATATCTAGAGATCTCAAAAACGTAAGTCCTTTAGGACAGCAGACAAGAAAGTTTAGCAAGGTCCTTCCTCGCCGATGTGTCCATCCATCTTCCATGATAGTACAACCTGTCTCCTTCCATGACTCTCTCAAAGTCAAACAGTATTCTTGCACTTCAATGACGGTCTTATCTAAGATTTTTCCTCTCAACTTTTGATAGGAGGGCATCTTGTATCCTGGACCAATGTTAGCAATTGCATCTGCATTGCTTGAAAATGAAAACCATTTGTTGCATTAAATAGAATGCATGCATCATAAAACCATCTGTCCACTGCAAGGTCTACCTGATCATACAGTTGTTCTAAAGCCATAGCATCATAAATTCTAGGTTGAGCACCAGGTCTTGTGGTAGGAGGAAAAAATGAATGTATGCTAGAAGCAACTCTTCCTTTACTCTTTCCCGAACTTCCTCTTCTACCACCTCCAAAGTTTTCAACAACCCTCTTTTTCCTGTTAGGTGTTCGTGAACTGCTACTATCAATCTCTGTTTTGGCATCTGAAGACAAACTATCAGCGAATCCAAATCCAATAGCATCATCTTCTTCAAAAATCTCCAAATCATCCTTTTGTTGTCTCCTTTCTTGTATACTCTCAATCATCTGAAGACATTGCCATTTAATGCCTTCGGGGAAACTTCTAACTCTGCTTGTACAAGGAGCAACTTCTTTCCTAGTCCCTACGAGGTGGTGTTTCAACCGTGAAATTTCACCACTAACCACCCTCTCACAAAATAAACATCTGATCTTTAATCTGAAACCCTCATCTGGTATACCCCACTGCCATGTCGAATCATCAGAACGAGAATGGGAGTCTCTACCACCCCTTCCTGCCATCTCAATTGAGCACTTTAATTCAATAAAAAACCTTAAAATAAAATCACTTCATAAATCCCCAATCGTCAAATAACACTCAAATAGAGTGTCTCTCACTTCATGAATGCAATAAAAGTCATATCCATACACTTAATAACTTCCTATTTTGTCATTAAAAAAATACAAATAACACAAAAAAATAACAAATACAAAGGAAAAAATAAAGAAAAACACTAAAAATATACCAAAATCCGAGTTAGGAGGCTTGCACGGACACCATAGAACACGTTTTTGGAGCCTTGAACACCAAGGAGGCCAAGAACCATGTTAGGGGAGCTTGGGGAGCTCTGAACAAACCAAGAAAGCCTGCAAAAATGCGGGTTTCCGTTCGGCCAGGTCCTTGGGCGTACAATACGGGTGGTACGCTCTGTATCGTGCGATACGGTCCGTATTGCACAATACAGAGCGATAATCTATGTTTTACGATATACTATGGTGTATCGTATCGCACGATACGGATAACACTGATTGGATTTGGATTTCAAGCAGATTTGGATAAGGTCTTATAGATCCAATCTAATATCCAACATGCCTATGGGCCCGTGGACCCTTCTGGCCCAATCCACATTGGCTCCCTAGGCCATTGGGTTGGGCCATTCGGCCTTGCTTCCCCCTCCCTTGGGGCAGGCCCATTTAACATCTCTAGATGTAAGCTTTTCTCAGTTGTTTGTTGATAAAACAGATATGTAAATTTCTCATGCTCATTTGCCTTCTTACGGTAGTTAACAGGATCGTGCAACATATGTATTACTATTAGAAGCAGTGTTGTTTGACGTGTTTCGTATTGCGTATCACTGGGCTCCACGATACGGGCGTATTAGATCGTATCGTATCAACCGTATTGAACTTTAATATTAAAATAATATAAAAAATATTTAAAAATTAAAAAAATAGTAAAAATCCTTAAAAAATCAAGAAAAATCTGGTAATTGCTATAAATTCATATAATGCAAAGTTTAGCACAGGTTGAACTAGTGTTGTCTGACGCGTATCGTATCGTGTATTGTTGGGCTCCACGATACGGGCGTATCGTATCGTATCGTACTTTAATATTAAAATAATACAAAAATTAATTTAAAATTAATAAAAATTAGTAAAAAATTGGAAAAAATCAAGAAAAATCTGATAATTGCTTTAAATTCATATAATGTAAGTTTAGTACAGATTGAGCATTCAGCATTGAACAATTGCATCCAAATTTACATATTTTGAATCCAAAAAATAAAATACTGACATAGTTTACAGTACACTACAGTTACATATAATGTTACATTTTACAAATTGTAATCAGGATCATCAACTAAATAATCTTCATCTTCTCCTTGTTGCAGATCCTCATCATCATCAGCCATGCCCACACCTTCTTCTTCAAAATCAAATTATTTATCTCCATAATGTTGTTATGCTTCTTCCAAATTAATCCAGGCAACATCTTCTTCTGTTAGGAGGGCATTTTCTTCAGTGTCTTCCATAACCCAATCTTCTAATATATCAAAATTATCCAAACTTATTGGATCGAACTGACTTTCTTCTCTATTTACTTTTTTTAATTGCCTACGACACAAACAAAGATAAACAATTAGTAAGTAATATTAACAATTGAAAATTGAAGTTAAATAATATTGAATTGAAAATTTAAAAGTAATACAACATTACCTTTCACGAAGGCGCATGTTACAACGAATATAAACCAAATCATTAAGCCTTTTGTGTTCCAACCTGTTGCACTTTTTTGTATGGATGTGTTAAAAAACACTTCAATTTCTTTCACAACCTGTTGCACTACAGGTTTGGCTTAAGACTCTACCTGCAAAATCTCTAAGGTTTGAACAATCACTTCCAAACCTGAGTGAAAAAAATATAAACATTAGAGATATAATATTCCACAGTAATGTAAGATGCAACTTAAATATGAAAATAAACAATGTACCTGGACGCATCGTAGAGCGGTTGCGAATTGCAACAGGCAAACCCATCAAGTGAAGAGCATTATCATATATCTCCATCTCTCGATGTATCGCATCTAGTATGCTCTCATCAGGGACTAATCTGTCGATGCATTCAATGATTCCTCGATTAACCTCACCATCCCTTTTGAAGGTTGTTGAGTACCTCAATGATGGGTTTAGATAGTAGGCTGCTGCATGAATAGGCTGATGCAATTGTTTATTCCATCTACTATCAATTATTTTCCACACGGGCACATAATCTCTTTTTTTCCATTAAAGTTATTTCTGATCGCTTCTTTTGCCCTGTCCATGGCTTCATAAAGGTAGCCCATAGATGGTTTCTCCTCGCTGTCAGCCAATCTCAAAACTTTCACTAAAGGACAAGTAATTTTCAATAATCTGATACATACATTCCAAAATGAACTTCTAAAAATTGTTTCTGCAATCTCATTTAACTTTCTGTTCCTTCTGTTTTGAGGCAACTCTGCAAATTGTTACCACTCATCTGAGGAGAACATTATCTTTAAAGCTTGCTTCTGTCTCACAATACTCTGTACAGATAAGAAGTTTGTTGCGAACCGAGTTGCAGCTGTGCGAAGAAGCTCTGCACCTTCTGTGTATCTCCTCATCATACACAAAACAAATGCATGGTTGTTAATGAATTTTGTAATATCTTGGCAACACTCAGTTGCTGCCTTTATTTCATCCATCTCACCAATGTCCTCGAGGATGAGATCTAAACAATGGGCTGCACATGGTGTCCAGTAGAAAGTCCCATAAATATCAGCTAACTCCTTTCCAGCTGCTTTGTAGTTAGTTGTATTATCTGTAACCAATTAGACTACATTTTCTAGCCCAACCTCCTGTATAACCTTATCAAATTCCTCTCGTAGGATCTCTACAGTGTGCCTCTCCTCTGACATATCTAGAGATCTCAAAAACATGAGTCCTTTAGGACAATATACAAGAAAGTTTAGCAATGTCCTTCCTCGCCTATCGGTCCATCCATCTGCCATGATAGTGCATCCTGTTTCCTTTCACGATTGTCTCAAAGTCGAACAGTATTGCTGCACTTCAATCACGGTCCGATCTAATATCTTCCCTCTCAACTTCTGATAAGAGGGCATCCTGTATCTTGAACCAATGTTAGCAATTGCATCTGCCATTGCTTGAAAACGAAAACTGTTTGCTGCATTAAATGGAATGCATGTATCATAAAACCATCGGCCCACTGCAAGGTCTGCTTGATCATGCAGTTGTTCTGAAGCCATAGCAGCACGAATTCCTGGTTGAGCACCAGGTGTAGTGGAAGGAGGAAAGAACGAATGTATGTTAGAAGAAGAAGCTCTTCCTCTACTCCTTCCTGAACTTCCTCTTCTGCCACCTTCAAAGTCTTCAGTTGCAACCTTCTTTCCTCTGCTAGGTGCTCGCGAGCTGCTACTATCAATATCTGTTCTAGCATCTGAAGGCAAACTATCAGTGAATCCAACTCCAGTGGCAGTAGCATCATCAGCTTCTTCACACATCTGGAAATCATCCTTTTGTTGTCTCCTTTCCTGTATGCTCTCAATCATCTGCAAGCATTGCCATTTAATACCTTCTGGCACACTTCTAACTCTACCTGTGCATGGAGTAACTTCTTTCTTGGTTCCTATTAGGTGGTGTTTCAACCTTAAAATTCCACCACTAACCATCTTTTCACAAAATAAACATCTGATTTTTAACCTTGAACCCTCAACTGGTATACCCCACTGCCATGCCGGATCATCAGACTTTGAATGAGAGTCTCTACCACCCCTTCCTGCCATCTCAATGGAGTGCTTTAATTCAAACAAAAACCTGAAAATAAAAGCACTTCGTAAATCCCCCAATCTTCAAATAACACTCAAATCGAGTGTCTCCCACTTCATGAATGCAATAAAAATCGTATACACACACTTAATAACTTCAAATTTTGTCATTAAAAAAAAAACTGAAATAACACAAAAAATAATAAATATAAAGGAAAAAAATAGAAAAAATATTAAAAATATACCAAAATCCGAGTTTAGAGGCTTGCACGAACACCGTAGGGCACGATTTTGGAGCTTTGAACACTAAGGAGGCGAAAATAGGCTCTTAGGGAGCTTGAGGAACCCAAGAAGAGAGAGAAAGCCGGGACCCTTTATAAGGGTCCCAGATACGGGCAATACGCATCGTATCGTGCGATATGCCCGCACCTGTGATACGGGCCCCCGTATCGTATCGTGGTGGTCCATGATATGATACGTATCACACCGTATCATACGATACGGTGCGATACGGACAACACTGAGTTGAACATTCAATATTGAACAATTGCATCCAAAATTACATATTTTGAAGCAAAAAATGAAATATATTTACATTTTACATATTGTAAATTTGTATCAAGATCATTAACTAAATAATCTTTATCTTCTCCTTGATGAAGATTTAAAGTTTCTCATCACCTTCTGCGTTAAAATGAAAATCTTCATCTCCTTCGTGATGTTGTTGCACTTCAAATTAATTCATGCAATGTCTTCTTCGGTTAGGAATGCATTTTCTTCGTTATCTTCCATAATTCACTCATCTAATATATCAAAATTAACAAATTTTTATCTTTGTACATGTAGTTGTCTTATTTGCTAATTTTCATATGTGAGCAAAATAATGAGATCCATTTCTTTGATTATTGAGTCTATGACACCTCAGTGATGTGATATTATTACTTGATGATATCCCCTTTTTCTCTTACTGGAGACTAGCTTACTAATGCTTGAGTTCCATTTCTCACTTCACAGATGAGTTAAGCCTCACACACGTTGATCATGTTCAACTCAATGGAAGTCATGTAAGGTGAATCCTAAAATAGTGAAGTTGTGAAATGTCCACTCAATGAATCGAGACAACCAAATGTTTTTAATTGTTTGTGATTTCATGAAATTAGAAACTGGCAGCAGAAATATACCTAAAAGTTGGCAACAGAAAGGAAAATGATTTTGTCACAATTTTTAATTGTTCATAAATTATTCTTATTCAATAAATGAAATTATAAACCCAAATTATAGGCATATCGGAGGATGCCTTGGAGAGAAGTGAAGAGAAGCCAAATTTTTTTTTTTGGCGTATCGCTCGTATCATGGCTTCCCACGATACGATACGTATTGCACTATATCGTACGATACGCTGTGATACGGATAACACAGATTGGAAGAATAGGGTAAAACGTTTGCTCTTTATCAATTAGGTATTCCGTATGCATGCAGTACTGTCTTCCTGTATGCCCCATTTTGAAATACTTATAGCATGCAGAGAGGCAGATACTAGCATAACTAATTGGGATTGTAAGCTAACTTAATAATGTGACTGTTCCCCTTCTTTTTTTTCTTCATGACCTCAATGAGCACTCCACGGGTGATGTATGTTTCTTTTTCAGATTCCCGAGGAAACACATTTAATTTTTCGGTCTTCAACAGCATCATTGGAGAGTTGCTGTTTCATCAGCAATGATGAGTTCTTGTCTGGATCAGATGATGGAAGCATAGAGCTCTGGAGCTCATTCAAGAAGAAGCCAACTTTTGTTCTAAAACATGCACATTCCGCTTTGGCCCCAAAGAGTAACCTGAGTGCAGAAGATGATTCGAGGAATAAAACAAACGGTCTTGCAGGTGAGAATGCGAGGGTAGCTCTCAGAAATTTGTTTGTTATATACTTGTTATGTTAATCTAGTCATCTATTCATATGTTGCTTGTGAATTAAGTTTCTATTCTATCTATGGATTTGTGTGACTGCCAATTCACCACAGCTGCAGAAGTTGTAGCTTTCGTGATTTGTGCAATTGGTTACTTGGCTCGTGCAAACAACGGCTGTCCTGTATATTACGTGAGGATCTATATGCTATAATAGATAAGGTGCAATTTTGCCCCTAAAGTTTTTACCTGGGAGCCGTTTTACCTTACATATTAAATTTGATTGAGAATGCCCTTGACATTAAAATCTTGTGGAAGCATACCCTTGTCAAGTAATTGAATTATTCTATCCTTTTCTCAAAATTGAAAACCCAATTGTCTGGTTTCTCCGGACAGTATTGCGGTTCAAATTGACATTTTAAATGGAGATCAAGAAGCTTCAAGAAAAGTATATAGTAGTTAAGTTTGGGTACATCAATGACATTATAACCAAAATTCTGCCATCTTTTGTGCCAATATTAATTAGTAGGAGCTTTAACCAAATCTTAACCATTTTGAACCAATTCTGTTAGTTGGGAGAAATAGCTCTTAGGTTAAAAACTCAGGATGTGCATGTGTCACTATAATATTTTGTTTTTATTTTCCCTGTGAAGCAGGTATATCGTGCGTTGAAATCACGTTGCAACTTCATGGAATCTGCAAAGCTAAACATTAAGAGATTTTATCATATCCGCTGTGTTTACATATAAGCAGACACCTGTTTTGGTCGTGATGATGCATGAATATGATATTCCAGTTGTTTGATGGTTCACAGTCTAACTATCAATTTCCTGTTTTTATTTAGATGAGCATTTGACGAGTTCAATTTCAAGGCCATCTGCACGGTCATGGGTTGGGGCTATCACAGTTTGCAGAGGTAGTGATCTGGCTGCATCTGGAGCTGGCAATGGTCTAGTGCGCCTTTGGAGTATAGGAGATGAACTCAGAGTAATCCGTCCCATATACCACCTTCCACTGGTATGTGAGAATTATTATTATTGAACTTTCTGCTTTTGTGTTGGTATGTTATCAATAGCGGTTAGCGAGTTGTTAGCGGTTGACCTTCATATAACGGTAATATATAACGGTAATGGGGATATAGTGGATTTAGCGATATACATTAAAAAAATAAAAACATAAATATAACCAAATTATTCTACGTAATAAGTAGAAGAATTAAAAGAAATTAATATATATTATACTTATCTGTTCAAGTATCGTGACTATGGTTCATGACTCTAATCTAATTTAAGCAATGAAACAAATTATACTTACCCGTTAGGGTAATAGACTACTAGACCAATATAAGAAACCAAAAAAACTATTTTATAAGAAATCCTTCATTTTCAGATGTTCCTCTTCCTCTTTTTCTTTAAATTTAAATTCTTCTTTCTTGATCTTCCACAAACATCTTATCCTTTCTCTGGCTTTGTCTTCTTTGTTGCTTTGATATCTTTGATTTTGTATACACAACTCTCTTTCTTAATGATTTCGATGTCATATCAATATTTTGCCATGTGAGTGAATCATCGCTACCATCGAACTCATCAATAGGATATTCATGATGATCTTCGGTTGGGTCAAAATTTGTTGAGTTAGCTTTCCTCTTTCTGTACCTTCTTTTTAGCTTTTTATTATATTATACAAAAAGCTAAGTCATTAAGCTTTTGATGCACGCACGAGAGACTATTAAATTATATTTAGTTTAGATCGGGTTGAACAAATGGATATTGGATTGATCCAACTCAGCGTATACTAATACAACTATAGTGGACGGCTGTAGCATTATTCATACTGCTAATAGCACCTAGGAAGTTCATCCATTAAACCATGCCTGCTATAGTGTTCTTGAGTCCGCTAAAACGCTGCACTATAGCGGCCGCTTTAGCACTCTATTGACTACTTAAGTAAAAGCAGTTTACTGCTTATAGAAGTTTTAAACCTTTTTCATATTGATGGGTCACATTGTTGAAGAGAGAACATCTTAGTTTCTACATGTAGCTAACTGTCTGCCTTTGTGAATTAACAGAATGGTTTTGTGAACGCCCTTGCTTTTGCAAAATCTGGCCGGTTTCTTGTTGCTGGAGCGGGACAGGTCAGTAGTGTTCTATCTGCACATTGGTACTTACTGTATGAACCAAGTAGGGTGTTGTCACGGTGCGACTTCAGCAGTTAGGTGTCGCCACAACAAGAGATAGTGTGGAGAGAGAGAGAGAGAGTCCCTCTTCCCCTCTCTCGTGTATATGTGTGTGGACTCATACAGCCGTGTTCCTGCACCTTGTGATTCTTGAAGTTAGTCGTAATCGTGTCATGACACTTGCCCTCGTACTAGAATAGACCAATGACAAGCATGTCTTCCATTTTTTCAGTCGACTGGCTTTTGCCAACTATTTTGGCTACCTAAAAGTCATCATTTAAAAAGAGTCCACTGCAACTTTATGTTTGCAGTCTTGCTCTGTCCATCTAATCTGCTGATGCCGAAGCCATTGGGCTGCTTTAGACACCAAACTCCAGCATCATATTTTAGAGACCTCCAGTCATGTTCATAATCAGTATATTGGTTACCACAGGGCTCGTAAATAATGAGCTACTGGTTCAGCTGGGTTTTATCTCGGCAAGCTCAATTGTGTTTGGTTCATAATCTAAATGAACTGAACATGAACTGACTTGTTCGGTTATGCAAGCTGAATATAAACAATGCATGTTCGGTCCAATGCTGCTTGGATCAACATCGTGAGCTATGTGTATGCTGACTTTGTTGAGCTGCTTTTATTCAACTCATCTAATTCAGCTTGTGTAAGGTTCTCGTTGTTCTAGGCTCATAACAAGCCTAACATGAACAAGATTGTGAGTTGAAAAAATCACGAATCACCCTGCTTGGTTCAGCTCATTTACTAGTCTTGTACTAGGCATATTAGAGATTTTAGTCAATAATTAAACCATTGAAGCAGTATTTTTAATGGATACTCAAATTGTGTCTACTTCAGGAGCCTCGCCTGGGACGATGGGACCGTGTTCGTGATGCAAGCAATGGAGTCTATGTGCAGTCAATCAAGCTCGCAGAGTAGGTAACAGTACGCCAATTTTGTCATGTTTTCCTTGGCCGCCCATAATTTAGAGCATTTTTATCTCTGTAATTTCATTTTGCGGGATGTAACAAGGAACATATCAGAACTGTATGATAATCTCAATTTTGGAGGTTCAGCTACTGATATAACAAGGAACATCAGAACTGCATGATAATCTCAATTTTGGCGGTTCAGCTACTGATATAACAAGGAACATATCAGAACTGCCTTTACTTTGATGCCAAGGGGTGTACATGTACTGCAATGTCACACGGGTGCGGGTGCAGGTGCGGACATGGGTGCGGGTGCAGGTGCAAGTGCGGACATGGGTGCGGGATACGGTAAATTTTAAAAATTTTGGATGCGGCGACACGGTTAGGATATATAATATATAATATTCAAGTTACAACAAGTGAGACATCAATTAACATAAATATATGACAATAGCAAGTACACAACTTTATATTAAAGCAAAACACATAAACTATAAACAACTACTAATTTCATCATAATACGCAAATCAATTTTCAATATCTGGATCCATTTATCCAAAAAGACCTGAACTTCAAAATCGATATCAGATTTTGAAGCGTGGAATATTTGCACAAAAGGAAGTGAAGAAGGTTCGTATTGAGATATTTTTCTACGTTCATTGGTGGAGGTTCATGGGAGATGATGGAAGACAAGTTGAAGGAGCATTTTGGAAACTATGGTGAGGAAACTCAGGTGGTCATCATGGGAGATAAGGTCACGAGTCGACTAAGAGGTTTTGGTTTTATTGTCTTCACAGATTACTCTATCTTTGATCGGGTTCTATAGGATAAGTACACTATAGATGGTAGAACCATGAGTTACAATTTTTTTTTTGCATTTTTTTTTACCATGCCGCATCAACACGGTGTCGTCGTTGCACCTGTGTTGAGGTCGACACTCCACCTCTTAGAAGTGTTTGAACCGATCCTAGTCGATGTAGCACGCAGTTTATAGAACAAAAAGCATCAACCTTATACTGGGTATCCATATCCTAGATGCAGCACCTCCTAGTGTTACTGCATTGTTACATATTCATAATGTGCAGGAGGAAATGAGCCCCAAGTGTTCCCGGGCTCCGGCCCCTCCTTGTACCCAAAAAAGAGAGACGAGAATCAGTTTGGTGCGGAGATCCGACAACCCACTTTTAGAAAGGGTCAATCTAAACCTGTTGGTCTATTGAGAGGCTTGACTGGGATCTGATCCGTTTAGTTCTTCTCAGTGCCTGTATCATGATCTGCTATGTTTCACATTATTCAGAACAAGAAGACCCGTGCTAAGAGCCTCAAATTTATGGCTGCGGTGGGTACAGGATTGGGTCTTTCTGTCTCATGGGCATGAACGGAGTGATGGGTGCGGGGCGTCCAGTGTCCTGAGATTCCAACCTGAATATTTTGAAAGGTAAGATATGTTGATTTAAAGCAAAGCATTTCTGAATCTGATTCAGGTAGTTGAAAGTTTTGATTCCCTAATGATCGATATGTTTGAGGTTAGGTAGTTTTGAAATCTCTCTCTCCCCCTCCCTCTCTCTCTCTCTCACACACACACATACGTGTGCCCATGCACACGCACACACACGGCAGGTATACCCGGAATCTGAACCTAGTCAAACCTGGTAATCTTCACTAGTTATGGAGCCGTAAGCCTGCCAGAATAAATGAGTGGTTACCTGGACCATTGTCGCGAGTATCAATAACTTGATCCGGTGGATGAATCTCTCATTGAATAACATCGTCTTCTTGAGATGCATCTTTCTCGGAGATTAGGTTGAACCGAGTCAATGGATGCACCATGCCCTACCTTTCGTGTCAATGTTATGAATGTTGTATGGCATGATTCAGTGCATGTGAATGGGTGCATGCTACACTATGCCGTTGAAGACAACTAGGGCCTCGACTCAAGATATAACAAATCCTTAAAGGACGTTCCTTCATTAATATGCTTGCCGGTCAGTACAAAAACTTGGAAGAGGAGTCCACTTGACAACACCATGGCACCGTTCAGCAGCCTAATTCATGTGAAGCTGCTTTACCCTCCAAGTGCAACAAGGTAGAAGATGATCAGTAAGAGAGCTCCTGACTCTCACCTTGCTCTCGCTGAGCTCAACTATCTCTCTCACAAAACACAATGACAGACCAAACCCCTCCTATGTGCTACATGATTCCTTTTTATAATGCAAGGGACCAATCACATGGATCCTAACCTAGTCCATTATTGAACACACTACACTAAACCCAAACACCTAATAGATCCAACAACATGATTCGACCCAAGCTAAACATGAATTCAACTCGTGCACAACCACATGGGACCCCCAGGTCACCTCTAATCCAAATAAGAAACTCAAAATAATTAAGATTGTCCAAAGAAGTGTCTTCAAACTGAAACCTCCCCGGTGCTAGTGCTGGTTCTCTCTTGCGCATGAAAGGACTGCCGTTCTCGACCGAAGAAGCATCATGATCCAATGCATACATACCATGTAGAACTAACGTGGAAATGTTTTGCTCAAATTAGGTTGAATCGTATATTTCCTCCTCGTGCTAAGAAACGGGTGATTTAGCCTGAGAACGGAAATAGGAGTGCACAGTATCTTATCGATATACGAGCATGTGGAATGAGCACTGCTGGTAAATCAGCAAATGAAAGTGAAAACTGACTCTGGAGTGCTGTATAACTATCAATTGAAAATGATCTGAGTCTGGTCATTAAGCATCCGGTCAAGAAAGTTTATTAGAAAATTAGTCATCTAACTAGAAAAGATCAAAAGACAAGATGTTGATTGAAGGGTATGCATGTAAAGGGCAGTCTGTAATAGGGGCACACGGTAAAAGACATCTGCATGCGTGTGTGTTTGTATATATATATATATATATATATATATATATATATATATATATATATATATATATATATATATATATATATATATATATATATGCAATAGACTAAGAAAGTTATTGGAAAATTAGTAAGGTTAAGTAAAAAGGAAAAGATCAAAAGACAGAGTGTAGGTTAGACATACCAAGGATACATGGCTTGTAACTTGAATGCACGGTAGCTAGTACCTAGCTAGGCCATGTTGATCTAGTTGTAAAATGTGGTATGGAAGTAGGTCATAGTCTGTTCGTTACTAAACAGGGATCAACAGTTTGAAACTGCTGGTTCCCTAGCACCGTGAAAGGCAATGGAGACACCGCCTTAAGTAAGAGGTGAATGCATGTTTCTGATAACAAGGTATATATACAAATTGGAGTTGATCATTCACCAACTAGATCATGAGTCAGTCTGTCGAACACCTCTGGTACTATTCCTACACATGGCTCTCTTCTCCACCATGATATTCTTTTAGTACAAACAACAATAACAAAACCTTTTCCCATCTATGGTAGATGGGGTTTCCATACAGCTCCATCATGATACTCTTTTAATACATACTTAAAAATAAAATACAAAATTTTGAAATCTTTATTGGTATGCAAAAATCAAATCACAAGCAATAAAAGAACCTACTATAAATTAAGTCGCAAATATCAGTCATCAAATGGCTGATCCGCAGTTTAGTTAACCTTAGTCAAGCGATGTGCTTCTGCAGGACCAGTCCTATGGTATATATATACATATATACATATATATATATATATATAGAGAGAGAGAGAGAGAGAGAAAAAAAGAGAGACTATTATATGCTAGCAGTTTACCTGCAAATATATACCAACAGATCTGAGACGTTGAGATGGACGGCCAGAAACGAGTCTTTAAACAGCGTATGGGCCCTTCTCTTTTCCCCCAAATCACTTCTGCGTACTCCGTTCTCTCAGCTGCTCTTTGGCGAGTATGGTTCATGATGAGCGATCCCTCGTTTCTATGAGCGATCAACACCATCTGCATTGGGTCGTTCTCTCTCTTCCCCAAATCACTCGGCTACTCTCTCGTATTTCTCTCATTTCTCTAAGCGATCAACACCACTTGCATTGGGTTGTTCTCTCTCTTTCCCAAATCACTTTACCACTTTCTCATAACGTCTTCTTTGTGCAAGCGAGCATTCTTTCGTTCTTCTCTTCTCTTTAAACGTTTGTGAGCGATCATTGCTATGTTCCCAACGTCATAGGTATGTTCTCTCGATCGCTCGTTATCTAGTTCTTATAGATCACGGTCAAGCCCTTTGTCACAAGTGTTTTCTCGCTTGCTCTAGTTCATGAAGTGAATTTTGTGGGAACCTCAAAGTACTTCAAGCCCCCACCAAAACAATTTCTTTAAAATGACCATTTTGCCATTAGAGCTATATTAGCGAAATTTGAGTGTTTGAAGCATGATTTCTTCAAAGAAGCTATGTAGTCAAAATGAGACATTTTGTACCAAAATAAGATTCTACCTACAAAACCTTTTTAAAATAACCGTTTTACCTCTACAAAAATATTTGAATTAAAAGACAAAAAATATCAAAAGATCTGGCGACTCAGGTTTGGTGATGGTTCAAACATAAGGAAAAAACATAAAGTAGAAAGTTCAAATACTCCTGACTGAGGAAGATCCTACACCAAGCGATCCTACACTAATCTAGAACCAAAAACTGGAAAGCTCAAAACACTCCTGACAAAAGAAGATTGTACACCATACGACCCTATACTCATGAGACGGTTAAAGCGGTCTAAGAAAGGTTAAAGAGATCAACACATAGAGTAAGAAAGGGTAAAAGCATTAAGCGTGCCACCACCGACCATCACGCATGCCACCACCGGCCACCATGCATGCCACCACCACACACGCCTCCCTCATGTGATGCCTAGCTCCCACGCGCCTCATGTGGTGCCTAGCTCTCATGTGTTCCTTGCGGTGCCTAACTCCCACACGCCTCATGTGGTGCTTAGCTCTCATGTGTTCCTTGCGGTGCCTAGCTCCCACGTGCCGGCACATGCCAACGTGTCCCATGCATCCTCCAGCCTGTCCGACCCTCTTCCTCCATGTCCCACGCATCCTCTGAATCCATTAAATTCTTCTCAAACATATCTATATCTTATACTCTCTCTTCTAATTCAATGTTTATAGGCTATATCATCTCCTCTCCTATTTCTTTGGTAGATTGATTGCCTCTAACTCTGCAGAAGCCATAAAAGAAACGTAGTTGCCCGATTACATTTGATGACATGGGTATGTAATCACTCTTACGATGGATTAATGACCCACAAGTTTATGTTAGAAATAGTATTGGGCTATTATCGCATATATTTCTCAAGTGAGCATCTCTTTGATAAAGACGCCCTGATGATATCTATGTGGATGAGATCCTTCTCAAGCAAACATAAGTCCTCAACAAAAAAAATTCAATGATCACTAAATTATTAACATTCTAACATAATGCTTCATTATCTTTTACAAGAAAATTTCTGCAAATTTCAACATTATATAAATCTTCTGTGTCGTCGAATTTTTCTCAAATTCATTTCTTAGTAAAATGCTACCAAATTTTTTCTTTGTGACACACATATAGTAAAATGGCTGCTAAAATTTTTATGAATTTTAGACGTATATAAGATTCATAAAAAAATCATTAAAGATCATAGTCAATCCTCACCAAACCTACCTGTGATAGAAGTCCCACGATATTCATTGAATAAATCTAATATAACTCGGTATGTAGGTACCTAAATCCCTCAAGGTGGTGTCATTGGAAAGCTAACATCTATAAATTTTTAGAGTGATAAATGTCATGAAAATAGAAGACATATACACAAACTTATAGGCGTTTTACTGAGACCTTGAGTTTAAGTCATAAGCATTGTCAAAATTCTAGAATAGTATTTGATTGAAAACATTTCTTGGATAAAAATTGTCTACATCATAGTGGATTTAATCTCAAGTTTTGAAGATCAACAATCCATAGCCCAGGTTGAATCAAACGCCTATGTATGGGACCAATCTATCTCTAATAACATCATAATGGATTTAATCTTTCACTTGTGATGTCTTTAATCTTTTAATGATCTCCATTAATTTTAGAGTGTGGTGTCTTCACCTATTGTTTGATCTTGTTAGATCATTGATCCTAAGTTCTCTTCCACTCTTTTTTAACAAAGAATGCATGGTGGCCAATATCCATGCTGCCACCACCCTCTAGAGGAGCGTGACGCCATGGAGCAAGAGGTGAGTTATTGGGAGCCACATCATGCCATAAGAAAGCTCATTCTAGTTGAAGGCAAAGTTTCTCATTAAGTCAATGCAGCAGTTAGCTTTTCTATGCACAGGTTTGAAGCAAATTTGTCTCTCTATGGTGAAGAAAGCTTTGATGCATTGAATTGGGTACTCATTAGCTCATAGCACTGATTTTTTATCTGATCACCAAAGGATCGAAAAATATAAACAAAAATAATTAATAAAACCTTACACCTAATACTTTCTTAGATAAAATTTTCATGTTTTTTTCCCCAAAAAGTGCCTCGATAAAATACAAACTTTTACTCCGTGAAACAGAATCGATTCGTTTTCACATAATTGAACTCAGTGTCACTAAGTGAAACTAATGTGGTTTTAGAACATGTTCCTTCGAATCAAAATTATTTTGAAAAAACTTTGGACTTCAAGATAACTCTCTCTAAGCGTTTAGGCTGACTCTTCAGTACTGAATATGTCAATAAAAACCTACTTTCTCATATTTGTCTAAAAAGCCAAAGTCATACTCAAACCTTTAAAAATTTAAGTAAACTTACTAGCACAGTAGCACACGTTTTTTGTAAGCAAAGTTTTAAGTCAATATAAAACCAATTTTTTTGTTTGGAGTACGTATCTTTCGCCTTTGATTTTTTTATGGAATGTATACCAATTGTTTGATCTATTGCTTTATGTGATAAGTCTTTTTTTGAAAAAGTATTCCAATTGATTGATCTATTGCTCCATAGTATGCAATAAGTCTATGTTTGGACATCACTATGTGTATATATATATATGATGGATGGAGTAATGTGTCTTTCGTCATAGGTATGAACCTAAAAATACTTTCTCCATCCTTGGGATTTTTCTAGCTAGACTTTTTCATTGATTAAGAAAGTAGGGTATGT
This sequence comes from Brasenia schreberi, assembly GCA_036023115.1. Lineage (NCBI taxonomy): Eukaryota > Viridiplantae > Streptophyta > Magnoliopsida > Nymphaeales > Cabombaceae > Brasenia > Brasenia schreberi. The sequence continues at coordinate 17,581,172 of JAYKKT010000074.1, read as the reverse complement.
TCATAGTATGTGTCATGGATATTACTGCCCATTCCACTTTCTGTTCTGGAAAAGTGGATGCAGCCAACACCACCTTATAGATCCATTTAATTTGGAATTAAAGTCTCTCTCTCACACATACACACACAACTCCATTTATCAATATTCATGTTCAACAGCAAGTAAGTGAGGTTGATAACCATCAACCCCGTATATAACAAGGGAATAGTATAGATTCTTGGGTGATGAATGTGTTTTAACATGATAAACTAAAGGTTGAACTACTGGTTTAAGTCATTGGGATACATCTATTAGTTTGTCATTAGGATACATAAGACTACTAACAAATTGAAGGTTTCACTATTATTTTTAGAATGTAATATCTACTATTATATGCAAGGATTCTCAGTATAGATTATGAGCTTTAAGATGTTTTGTAAATGTCAACCATTTTTAGAGTGCAAAGTCTTCACTGTGAAGACTATAACCCTAACAAAATGCTCTATCGATGTCCTAATTGGATAAGTTATTGTTGGCTTTTTTATATAATTTGCTTACATATATTAATTTGTGAACTAATCCTTTGTTTATACTATTCAAATATTTAGAACAATTGTGGTTATAACTATTTTAAATGGTGCAATGAAGCAGAAGATGAATGTTCTTCAAATAATGCAAGCGAGTTGGAGTTGGCTCATGAAGAGATAGCAATGCTTAGAAGAGAACTAGATACAACGAAAGCTAGAAAATAAGTTTTATTAAACACATTATTGGAGATTTCAAAAATGGTTTCAGAAGTACCACATGAAATGTTGAAGAAAAGTATAAAAAATTTGAGAATATAGGAAGAATATAAATGCAAATTATATGAATCATTTGATTGTTGTCTTGCTTATGTAAATGAAGGTATATATTTAGATTCATTGATGTAGGATTGCTTGTGTACTCCCATATTTTATAAAAACTAGATGATGGTAGTCAAAGGTTGTATGCACCAATATTCTATGTTTTTTTGCTGATTAGCTTATTTCATTGATGTGGGTTTGCTTGTGTACTTTCATATTTTAAGAGAGCTGGACGGTGGTAGCTATAAGTGCCTTTTGTCTAAGCTCGATCACAAGTGGTCAAAGAAGAAAGAGATACACAATAGGGAAACGGAACTCCCATTACATCATGATGCATAATTGGTTGCAACTTGTTCAGTATATGTGCCCAAGAATAATAAGTCCATCTCGAGGATGAAAGTGTCCCAAACTCCGAGCACCCCAAATGCTTCCACCAATATCACACTCTCGATTCCTATGTTGCATGAAGAGGCACTAACCAAGAACCACTGTTGTCCCTAATAAGACATCCACTCCCCACCTTTTGTATTTGGTTAGAGAAGACTACATTATAACTTACTTTCATATAAGAGTTAACTCGAGGCATTCACTACATTATTTCAGTTGTATCATTATTGGTAATGTGCTCTTCATATGCTTAAGCTTGAAGGCACCATTATAGTCACCATTATACCACCATATGGGTTGGCTCGGTCCTACAAAACATCTTTCAAATAATTCCTTGTTCATTTTCTATAGTATATGTAAAGGACTAAGATGGGAGTGATCCACTCAAGTCGATTCAAAGAATAAAATAATTTTCAAAGGAAAGGGTGACAACAAAAGAGTTTTACATCACAACAATCATGAACCATATGTAGGGAAGTTTGTTTCGAACACCTATAAGCAATAAAGTTAGCATTTTTATTCCTCACCTAGACAAAAAGCATTTATAGAGTCTTTTATGAGCAAATTACCACATTATGAACCAGATTTTATAATAAAAGCAATTTAAGATCACAATTCCACTACAATAACGACTTTCACATTAGAATTGAAGCTTGCGAATTGAGATTAAATTCCTGCATTAACATTAACCATCATAATAAAAAGATTTGAATGTAGACATGAGAGTTGCCATACAATTACAATAACATTATAATGTTTATAATAAAAATTGTATGATCACCCTTCCATTACAATAATACTAGAATCAGAGTTAGTAATCTGAGATCTAAGTTTCTACAAACTTTATAGTGATATTGAAGTCACAACGTTTGACATCTCTTTGAAATATTCTCCCTATATACAAAATTAAAGTCGCAATGTTTGACATCTCTTTAAAACATTCACCCTCACTTAAACATATATGCAAAAAACCACCAATAACAAGATGTTAAAAGAGTATAAGAATAACATAACCCAAACAACCAATATGTTATCTTTATAAATTTTACTTAACTGAAAATACAAGCTGAATTTTGTTTTGAATACTGCCAAAGATCTTCATTTGGTTCTTCTGCAACACCTAAACAATAAGATATGATATCAATAATCCTTATTACATAAATATATTAAATAATAATGTATCAGCTACATTATCACAAAATCACCTAAATGAAATAAAGAATAACAACATCAAAATATACAGGGACATTTTTACAATTCTTTTTATCATGACTAATACCAATGCAAGTATTGCATTTCCTAGGTAGCTTAATGACAACCACATCTTTGTTGACGAGACAATACATTAAATAGAGCATGAGTCATTTTACGAATGAAAAAAAATAACATATACATATGAATTGAAAACTTACAACTTTTTAAAGTTGTAAGCACATGTACGTGAGTCATGACCAAAACATTGACAAGTTTTGCAGTACCTGCTATGTTTTGTTGCATTAATACCTCACTCAATCTATTTATTGTTTTCTTTAGTGCGAACTGGATCACGATCTTGCAAAATAATTCCGTAACTCTTATCACAAAAATATAGCATATTATGGTCATATATCCACTTGATAAGATATCCTCCTTAATACTATCACAAGAAACTTTATCATCGTATTTTGTGGAAGCTGACTCATCGAGCTCATCATTCACTCTCTTTAATTGTATATATAATTTATAAGAACATCATGATAATGTTATCATATCTTAAGTCTTCTTTAAGCATTTATAAACTTTAAGAAAGAACACATGCTTCTTTTAAAAGATAGAGCTTTATGGTTGGAACAATATACTTATGATATCTAAAGAATTTACTACACCTATGACAATTGATGAACTCTCTCAATCCTAAATACAACTAACATGTGACAATAAATAATACCTGCAAAATGCCACAAATAAAAATGATAAGTGAATAGCTCTTGATAACATACTCTGAAATTATATACCTTTTATTCACCATTTGGTTGATAATGAAGTATTTGTAACTTCTACCACCTTCATCACTGGAATCTAGGATAACATCACAATTAATCAACTTATCAAACTCTTTTTAAAACTTCTCAAAAATTGATGGTGTAAATGTATCTCTAATATGAAATAACAATGACTTCTCCACTAAACAAGATTGTACCCTATTCTTCATTTGATAATCAAGTCTTTTTTTCCTTAGTACTCCTCCTATCAATTGCATGTTCAAACCTTTCTATAAAAAGATGTAACGGCATGCTTACACCAAGCCACTTTTTGAATATTTTGTTCATTCTCTCGCTTCGTTGGGTTGAGCTCTCTATGTAAAAAGAGAGAAGTGTGAATTTAGGAAGAACACCATAACATTCTTAGGGCATATCATTAGCGGAACAGATAAGGTGGATCCTAAGAAGGTCATTACGATCAAAAGTTGGGAAACACCTAAAATAGTGGGGGAGTTAAGGAGCTTCCTTGGATTAGCCAACTATTATAAAAAATTCAAGAATTGGAGTTGGACTTCATAGAGGTGCACTAGAAGACCTTAAGGTAACAATCTACAATGAGCTAATGCTATACCTTCCAGACTTTTTCCAACCCTTTGAAGTGTACACGAACACAAGCAACCGAGATCTTAGAGGTGTTCTCACACAAAACAAGCATCCCATAGCATTTGAAAGCAGTAAGTTAAAGGATGCCAAGACTTGTACCCCATGCATGAACGGGAGTTATTGGTAGTCATGGATTACCTAATGATTACCATAAATGTCAAGTGAGTAATAATAAGACCATGAAGCACGATCAACCCAAAGATCATTCATCCAACTATTTTCAAGTAATCTAGAGAATAACATAGTCATCTCTTCCCACTTGTCTTCAAATTCTTCCTCGCTTTCTGATAAATAGAACTATACATACCATTTGCTACTAAATTGTGGATGCGTGTTAAATTTTATATGCTTAAGAGCATTTTGTATGATGTCCTAAAGATAACATTAATGACTTGTCTTTCTAAATACTTCCCTTATGGATGCTTTTATGACAGGATCTTTATCTTTAATTATTGTACCCCTGAAGGTTTATTACCCATTGCAATCAACCATTCATTAAACAACCAAACAAACGGCTTTTTTTTCTCGTCACCAAGTAAAGCACAACCAAATATAATTGATTGATTATGATGATTTACACCGGTGTGGAGCAAAGGCATTAGATATTTGTTTTTCTTATAGCGAAAGAAATATCACCAAAATAATAATAATCTTCATGCACTATAACAATCACCCAAAAATAGTTTCTTAATTTACTATGCTCATTAGTCTGAATTACATAATAAAAGCCAGGGTTGCCAACTTGCTTTTTATGAAAGTATGTTAATGCAATTTGACAAATTTTTCCAAATAATTGTCTCTATGTTTTCTAAGATAAGCATAAACATATTCTTCATTCAATGGTACATTATGAATATCACTTGTCTCATATGATATCACATCCATTATTTCATATGCCCTTAACCTTGATTTATACCATGAGTTTATCACCTTTTATGTGAATCTATCCCTTTTGTTAACTTGTACATGTACATTTTGGATGGTGAATGTAACCTATGGTTGTTCTCTATATGATGTACTTTAACAATCCACTTTTTTATCTTTAGACATATCTTGATAATTAATCTTGCTTTGCAACCCCATCTTGTAATGATTCTTGATGATTGTTCATCTCCCTTTTGTTTTTTAAATATTTCTTTATTGCACATAGTGTCCAATATAATACACCTCTTTTCTTTCTCGAAGTATGCTTTCATATTCCAAATCTTCCATACTTAGCATATAAATTATAAAAATTATATTCATCTTCATAACTATCAAATTGCATACCAAGAGAGGGTATATAATTTAATGGGACCATAGGAGTTTATATTTTAATCACTTCTTCCCTTTGTATATCCTCATACTTATACTTTTGTCTTGTCGATATTATCACAAAAATTTTCTTTCTCACTACTTATTCCCACTTCCATTAGTTAAACATTTTTATCATTACCATATTCATTTATGAAGTGACCAGTCACATCCATTTCAATGGAAGCCATGATTTCTAAGTTTATATCTAATCTTCTTTTTGCATTGGTGTTGATTCTAAGTTTATATCCAGATTACATGCATTTAACAAAACATATGTAAAATATGGTATATTAAAAGTCAATTTGAGTGGCGATATATTTGGCAGGATATGATTTTCATATAAGGACAAAAAGAAAAGTATGTGATACCAATGCCCATCTCAAAGGCTTTATTGCATTGCACCATACCATAAATTATATTTTACTATATCATAAACTAATTATAAAACAACTCCATTTGAAGCAATAAATCAAACAATTTGTATGCATTGCATGTAACCATGCCATAAATCTGTATTTAAAATGCAATTCATTGCACCATGTCATATATTAATTATAAAACAACTCTATTTAAAGCAACATGTCAAACAACTAGTATGCATTTTGTATAACCATGTTATAAATATGTATTTTGAAATGCATTACACTGCACTATGTCATATAGTAATTATAAAACAACTCAATTTAAAGCAATAGATCAAACAATTAATATGCATTCCATGTATCCATGTCATAAATATGTATTCTGAAATGCATTACATTGCACCATGTCATATATTAATTATAAAATAACTCTATTTGAAGCGATATATCAAACAATTGGCAATTGGCATGCATTCCGTGTAACTGAACCGAAACAAAAAAGGAACAATCAAAAACTCTTGTAGGTTGATACCTTGTGATCACCATGGGAGATTGTTTCGTGGTACATCACGAACCAGGAAGAGAAAGAAAGAATATACTTTTAAGGAGCAGAGAGGAACGAGATCGTTCATGAACCAGTGTGGAGAAAGAAGGAACGAGGGAACGCTTGCTTGCATGAAGAAGACGCTATGAGAGTTGTCCAGTGATTTGGGAAAGATAGAACGATCCAACGTAAATAGTGTTGATCGCTCAAAGAAACGAGGGAACGCGAGAGAGTAGCCGAGTGATTTGGAGAAGAGAGAACGATCCAATGCATGATGGTGTTGATCACTCAGAGAAACAAGGGAATATATAGTGATGATCGCTCACGAAATAGCCAAGAAAATGGAGAACACAAGTCATTTTTTGGGGAAGAGAGAGAAGGGCCCATAGGCTGTTTAAAAACCCTCGTTGGTACCAGACTAGTAGTATATACCAGTTTTTCTCTCTTTATATCTATCTATCTATCTATATATATATATATGGGTTTTCTCTATGTTGTTCCGCCCTATAACAGGGCGCGTTCTTTTCCTTGATAACCCATCCCATGTATTGGTGAAGCGGGGTGTACCAACAGGCCATTGCCATCCCTACACGTAGTTTAGCAAACCGAACAAGTGCAAGCCAGGGTTGGTGGCGCATGAGACCCGAAAAATCGTCTGGTATTGCATGAAATTGAATCAGACTACGGCACATGATGGCCATGCTTGGCTGCTTATCCATTGCTTATGTCGACGAAAACCCCCATTGATTCGCCTGGCCGTCGCGTTTATGGGACTTGACGTGTGGCTTGCCGTCTGCGTCCTCCCCAAAGGCAACAATCATAAGAAAAATCGTGCAAGACCAAAATCTCGGATTGCGAGTTTGTAGGAAGCACGTCCGAAGGCGAAATCGAGCTACCGATTTTAATGGCTTCTCTTTCGTCTGGCCTTTGCTCTTCATTGGTTTCTCAGGATAACAGGCTCATTTGGTCGACTCGGGACCGTAGTTTCCGGCAACGGAGACGGCAGAGGCGCTTTTCTGCGGCCTTGGTGCAAGCTCGGCCTGTTGCAATCGTTCCGAGAAGCAATTCTTCTTCATCCTCGGTTGAGAGGGAAGATGGTGGTACAATCGTTAAAGGAAGAGGAAAAATCAAAGGCCCGGTTCAAGAAGATCTTCAAGCAGAGGCTAGAGCGATGACTCGCGCCGCTAATGCCACCGTTTACTCCCCACAACTATTGGCTGAGAAGTACGGGTCACGCCCAATCAAGGTCGGTTGGTTCTCACTTCTTTCTTTCTTTCTAATTTCTTGATTGTATTCGCCAATTTTACTGTTCGATTGTTCGTCTTCTTCGTGTTGTGAGTCGAAGATAAGGTAAGGAATGGTTTGTTCGGTCGAATTTGGTAGGTGGTGCGCAGGACGTTGGAGATATTTGGTGCATTGGGTTGGTTTGCTGTCAAACTGCTGCTGGACCAGAGGAGCGGCCGGGTTGATGAGAATAAGCGTTTGAGGGCGGCTGAGCTCAGGGAGATCCTTACGAGATTGGGGCCAACGTTTGTCAAAGTGGGTCAGGGCCTATCCACCAGGCCGGATCTCTGTCCTCCCGAGTACCTCGAGGAGCTCTCGCAGCTGCAGGCACGTACCCTCTCTCTTTGTGTTTGTGTGTGTGTGTTTGCAAATTACTACTTTTATCTTGTACTTGTTTGATTGTTAATATTTCTCCGTACCTCTTAGATTGTGTACCTCAGTTTTTTAGATTTCGGAATGCATGGATCATCTCGCAAAGTTCTTGTAACCACTCTTCCATTTTGAGACTCTGGCTTCATCTATGAAACCCTATTACTGGTTCTGAACTGTAAGTTCGGATACGAACATGTGTTAGTCGTGTTGTCATTGACAATTTGGAACTATTGCCTGCAAAATTGAGCTGCATAATTGAAAGTTGGGAAAAGATAACAAAGGCGTGTTATTGGTGGAAACTATTTCATGGAAATTGTCAATGAATCCCTTGACTTCCTACTGTCCTAGGTGAACCCATTTGGCTCCATTTGATTTACACAGTACTTTTGGATGATTCCGCTGCATTTTGGTGTTAGTTAAAAACAAAGCAATGCCTATGAGGCTAATCCGTCAATTCTTGTCCGTCGTCTCTTTCATTGCTCTGGTGATGGGGATAATTTCTTTGGCGGCAGGAGGAGAGCATCATTGTGAAGACAGTGGTTCATGGTTCATGTTTCCCAGGGGGTTATCATAGATCCTCTTATGCCTAAAGTTTCTTTGGATGATTGAACAGGATGCTTTGCCGACCTTTCCAGATGCTGACGCATTCACTTGTATTGAGAGGGAGTTGTTGCTCCCACTGGAGTCCATTTTCTCATCCATCTCAGCATCCCCAATTGCTGCGGCGAGTTTAGGCCAAGTTTACAAAGCACAACTAAGGTACTCGGGACAAACTGTTGCTGTCAAGGTGCAAAGGCCCAATATCGAGGAAGCAGTGGGACTGGACTTTTATCTTCTGAGGAACCTGGGTTTTCTTGTCAACACGTACGTTGACATTATCACTAGTGACGTTGTTGCACTTATTGATGAGTTTGCAAGAAGAGTTTATCAAGAACTCAACTATGTGCAGGTAGATGTCATTAGAAAGTAAATTTGGCCATCATGTTTGTGTTTCCAATTTTGTATCGTTCTGTCATGCTTTTTATAATTTGTGGCTCCCTATATGAGAAGGCCATTCATATTTTTTCAGGCGTCTCTGCTATGTTATTGCATAGTCAAGTTGTCTTCTCAGTGAAATTATGTATTTTCTTCTATCGAAATCTTCATCCAAGATGATATCAGCTTTATTATACAGGAGGGACAGAATGCACGTAGATTCAAAAAGTTATATGCAGATAAGGAGGATATAGTTGTTCCAGACATTTTCTGGGACTATACAAGTGGAAAGGTGCTGACGATGGATTGGGTGGATGGCGTGAAACTAAATGAACAAGAAACAATTGAAAGACAAGGACTGAAACTCTTAGATCTAGTTAGCACAGGCATACAATGCAGCCTTCGACAGCTGCTTGAATGTGGATACTTTCATGCAGATCCTCATCCTGGTAATCTTTTGGCAACACCTGATGGAAAACTTGCTTTTCTTGATTTTGGAATGATGAGCGAGACTCCAGAGGAAGCAAGATTTGCTATTATCGGCCATGTTGTTCATATGGTCAATCGGGATTATGAAGCCATGGCTCGCGATTATTATGCTTTAAATTTTTTGTCTCCTGATGTGGATGTTTCTCCAATTGTGCCTGCTTTGAGGAACTTTTTTGATGATGCACTGAATTCAACCGTCAGTGAACTGAACTTCAAAACTATTGTGGATGGCTTAGGAGCTGTTCTCTACCAATACCCTTTCAATGGTACGTCATATTTTTTACTTAGTCATGCTTTGAAGGATTCAATGGTAGATGGAATACGTGGTTGTTACTCATTTTTCTCTTTTAACAAGAGATGACTCATTCCTTAGTTTTCATTTTCCATTTCTGTTATTAATTTATTAAATGCCTGGTAGAGTTTGAATCGAAAATCCTCAGTTAATATATTGCATCAGGTCCTGCTCTATAAGGTGGACCTTTAACGCTACCAACTTATGTTAAAGTGCTTTTTTTAATCATCTAAGAGACCACTTGTTCGTTGCTTTACTTTCAGTGTCAAGGTATCTTGGTTCCTAACCTAGAATTTCCATGTCCCTCCCCCCAAAAAGGAAAAGCGTCATAAGAAATGTATGGATATGCAGCCCGACTATCTTTTCTTTACCCACTACATCTGAAGATTCTCCTCTAATGTATAATGTTTATCCAAGCCACGTTAAATCGTTCTGCTTTAACTGAGAGGAGTTCGTATGTGATGTCTTCTCCACATATTTTTATTCCATCTTTTACCAAACACTGGCAGAATGGCCTGTCGTTATGGACAGCAACTCAAATATGGAGCCGCCCTTCTTTAATAACTTCAAAATATGACTGAGTTCTTTGATTTTCCATCTCTCATACGATGTTCTTCTTGGCCATCCCAACATGCTGCGTTACATGGGTAATTAGGCTCCTGTTTTGATTGAAACAAAAAGAAAAAGAAATTCTAAACCAATAAATGCATCCTAACGTCAAAAAATATAATAAAGTGGTGCCTTTTTTTTTCACGTGAGAATCCCATAGATCCCTCCATTAAGGAGAACAGATTCCGCTAACTAAAGGAGAAGGACGACATTGTTTTTCTCATCCCTTTGCTTCATTTAGACTTTGGCATGGATGTGACATCACAAAGTGGCCACCAAATGGAAACATGTCTTTTTCATAACCGCTTGCATACAAGATGCTTAATAGCAAGTATGTGAAATCGACCATGAAGACAGAGAGGATTCTAGTGAGACTGTGAGACATTGTACTTGTGCATGATGCTTCCAAGCACAGAGACTTGAGATTAGTTACTGAACTTTCTATAGGTTTTGGTTTTTTTCCTCCCTCACCTAGATCGGCTTTCAACCTAAATATGCATATTATACTAGCAATGGTGGTTTTACTGGAAGAGCCACAGCACCATTTGTTGGTTTACTGATATGATCTGATATCTGATGATACAGAGTAGTCTTGTCTACCGGCAATCCTTGTTTTAACTCCAGGATCCTAGAAAAGTTTTGCATGTTCCAGCTAGTTGTTTAGCTCGACCTGCATCTTTTTCCTAGAATATCACATAATTATGATCTTTAGTACATTTTGGCACATAAACTAAGCATGAATAGTACGGATTACTAATTTCCATTTGCAGCTGACTTTTTCTCCCTGATGTATTCTTTTATCCTTTGTTTTTTATTGTTCACAGTTCCAGCATATTATGCGTTGATATTAAGGTCACTTACCGTTCTGGAAGGATTAGCCCTCTATGCTGATCCAAATTTTAAAGTCCTTGCTGCCTCATATCCTTACTTTGCTAAGAGGCTTCTCACTGACCCAAATCCATACTTGAGAGATGCATTAATTGAATTGCTGTTCAAGGATGGTAGATTCAGGCAAGTCCTCAAATTTTCGCTCATACAAGTTTGAGGCCCTACGCAAAATTCCTTTATATCCTGTATGCATAGAATTATCCTAAAACTGTTGTTTTTTATTTCAGGTGGAATAGACTTGAGAACCTACTTGTGCAGGGGCGAAAGGATAGAGATTTTACCGCAAAAGATGCTTTGCAACCAGTGTTGAAGTTGTTATTAGGTCCGGAAGGTGAAGAGCTTAGAACTTTAGTCACTAAAGAAGCAACACGTGTTGCGGAAGCTGTTGCCGTTGGAGCAGCATTTGACACATACAACTCCATTAATGAAGTCGTGAGAACTCTAATTTCTAATGGTAGTGCGTCAAGCCCTTTTCAGATGAGTGCCAATGAACTAGAATCGATGCTTGAACTCCGAGATAGAGTGTTCAGAATATGGGGCCTTTTGAGATCTTCAAATGATTTTGATCCTTCTCTTCTGCAGCCAATTTTACAGGTGATCCCTCTCAACTGATTTTCCTGTCTTCTGCTCTCTAATTCTTTGAACTTTTGAGTGTGTTGTTGGGCACGCTAGACATGCGGGAAGAAATTTGTATCTGGCTTGTCTCCTTGTAGTTGGATCCCCTAAACTCTGGGGGGGCTCGGAATTGCACTTTAGCACGTCTATGCTTGTGTGAGTGTGCGCGAGCGGGCTTGCCTGCATGGACACCATTGGTTCTGTTCTGTGTATGCAATGTGTTTTGCTTCTTATTTAAGCAAGCTCACCTGTGAAACTATGGGGTAAACAGATTCTTCAAGAACCAGAAGCTCGCGATCTTGGTGGTCGCATCGTCGGAGGTGTGACTCAGCGTCTGGCTGCACGTTTACTTCAACAAGTTCTTCGCCCTCCACCAACGCTTCCTGCAAGTCCTTTGTAAGGATGCAGAGACGTGCCACGGATGTTTTTCTACAATGTGTATAAAAGGGTTCTATTGTTGTCTCCATAGCTGATTTATTATTCAATGCTAGCGGTAGCAAATGGGAGATTATTGATTATGCCCATCCGCTGTTTTGCTTTAGTGATTGTGTCAGCTTGATATATATGCATTCATACCAAGTCATTAGACCTGATACGCTCCAAATAAACCTGGACGCGGGTCATCATCAAGCTGAACTTATTCTTCAAGAAACGATCAACCTTCATCCAGTCTCTGCGAGGATGAATTTCCCCATGTAGCTTCCATTGAAGTTCTGTCGGATGTAAGGCAAATCTTCCTCTGCCTCATAATATGCATTTTATTCAGTACATGAAATGATTTTGACATCCAAATCGGTTATCAAAAGGGAGAAAAGATCAAATTCAGATTCAGTTTCTAAAAGGGAGGCAAGTACAGTTAAAACCTTGAAATGTTTTATATCTCCATTTGTTCAAGGTTGTACCTGAACTTAGGAGCTTAAAAAAATTGAAATTGCTTATTATTAAGTGATGCTGTTACTAAGTACGTTAAAGCTTAAAATCTTGAGATCAATTTGTTACATTAATATAACAGTCAATTTTATACAAGTTCTTAAATCAAACCTACAGAGTAACAATTGTGAATGAGACTAAAGGGAATCCAGTCCAGTAATCACAACCACTTCTTTTTGGTATAACAGGGAGGCCGAACAGATGCATACCATGGTTATCGATCTCATGACCTTCAACTTGTGAGTTGATTCCATAGTTGGGTGACCACTTGCTCTTTATGCAGTGAACAACCATTTTATGTTACTACAAATTTGTAGAGTAAGATGGTTCATAAGGGTGCTACGTTTTTTACATTGTGGGGAGGAATTCAGGCAGTTGATGCACAATCAAGGAGGTGTGGGCAAGAGAGAACTTTTCTTGGTAGAAAGTGGCAAGTCATCTTTTATATTTCATATTGGATACCTTTTCTTTTTCAAATTTGTTTAAACATAATCTTTTGAAGAACATAGTTGCAATAGAATCGGAATGAATCACTTGGCTCATCAGTGACTCAAACCATAGTAAGCATCCCTTTTCTTTTTCAAAATAGTACATGAATTGTTGAATCCAGTACTCGTGAAAGTAATTAAACCTCCATCAACGAAGTCACTGATTAAAGCATCAGAGGCTGAATGCAGAAAGAAACTGAAAAGCAGTTGCAAGTAAAATTAAGACATGCAATGTGTCAAAACTTGTGCATATGGACTCTGGATCATCCAACTCATGCAGGTCAAGAGCGATTGGGGTCTGGTTGCTGGATTCCTCCGTCTAATTGTCAGCATTTCCAATTAGATTAACTTCAACCATCGAACAACTAGAATGAATTGCAAATGTCCCAACTAACAAATAGTCTTGGCAAATAGGTGGTCTTTTAAACAAAACAATTACCTGCAGCTAATACGAAACCCAACAACAGAACCAAGCCTTCTCTCACAACAAGCGCGGGACATGGATGCGCAGCAGTCATTCTTCTGGCTTTGTCCAATATCAGCATGATCATTTTTTTTGTTTCTAACAATTTTGCAGCCTCCATCCTCTTCCTCTTTTGAAACGTACTATCATTTCCATTATCTCTCAACTGGAGTGCCTCTCTAAACACATAAAGCTCCTTAAACGCTTCTTCTCTTTCCTTCTGTTGATGCAGTGCTTACTTATATTTGTAATAGCTTTGTTATGAATGCTTATTCGGATGACTAGACATTTACCTCATCTTCAGTTTAGCTAGTCACACGTCCGGAGTTGACCGCTAAATACCCCAACATCTTAAACAATTAAAAAACAGCTCTCTTGTGCTCACAGAAACAACTTGGTTAACAAGAACTAAAACGAGAACTAGAATTATTGTTTCGATAAATTCTAATGTTGAGAGTTGAGGTACTTTGCTTATTTTTAGGCGTGTTTAGTTCATCCCTAATGCCAAAATAGGGCAAGAAAATGATTTCGATTCTTGACCCTGAAGGACGAATCAAAGCAGCAAATTTATTAAAACACATACATTTGATGGACACAACGCAAAAAAGAAAACAGGTAAGAATTCAAGTGGGTTATGAGAGGGTTCGATCTGCAATCACTAGAGGAAGTAGAGATGTTAAAATGGGTCTGTCAGAGATTTCTGGCTCATATTTCAAGCTGGGCCAAATAGCCCTGAGGCTGATGTGAGCCGGGCTGGGTTGGCCTGAGATATTTGATCGGGTCTACAGGACCCAGTCCAATCACAACATTTCAGGATTCAACAAACCATATATACATGTAATAAAAAAGCTATAGACACACACACACACACATATATATATATATATATATATAAAAAGTTCATATGTATAAGTATATATTATCTCTGTGTGTATGTATATACATTTATACATTCATTACATATGTATATATGTACTACATATATGTACATATAATGGAAAAACCTATATATATATATACATATAAATGAAAAGACCATATATATTATATATACATGTAATTGAAAAACTATATATATATGCCGGGACCGGCCACAATATAGTAAACCCTTGGAGGAACGGACACAAACCAATCTGAATGGGACAGGCATTACTGGTCTGGAGGATTTGGGTTTGGTTTCCGGGTACACCTGAATCTCTACGTTGGAGTATAGTGCAGGTATGTGATAACAAGTACCGGAGGCCTACTCCTACCCATGCCTGACCTGAATTATATCTAATATCCCACAAACAAACGCTGCATGCACGTGGAGGCACACACACCCACATATATATATATATATATATAGATAGATAGATAGAGAGAGAGAGAACTTGGTTACTGACATATTATCTATCTAAATATGAATCATTCAAATTTGAATTTAAAAGGAAAAAAGTAATGATTGCATAAACACATGTTTTTTATTTTTTATATTCAAATTTTTAAACATTTATCCATCAAGATGAATGATGTGATTGATGATTGAGATTTGTTTAGATATAATACTTAAATGTACTAGTATATACCAAGTTCTATATATACATATAGATACTCATTTCTTGCTTGCATGTACAAAAACACATATTTCTCCACATCATTAGTTTACTTGTGTTCATTCATTGTTTTTTTAATAATGTGAGTATAATAAAAATATCTTTTAAACTTTTTAAAAATTTTAAAATCTTACTCATGTCACCCAAAAAACTCCATACAAATAAGTAAGTGTTTAGACAAAATTAAGTTTACACATGTATATATATATATATATATATACGTTACATTTCCAGTGTGGGTCTGGTCAGCTTTGATAGGTTTGGGGCTGATCTTTTCCCCGTCGGGTAACAGTAACAGGGCGGGTTATTTTGAGGTTCGGCTTCTACGAAATTTACAGCAACCAATCCTTTCCACCCTTCGAATGAAGGATAAAGTCGCCAAGAAAGCCATGGAACGTGGTGTTCGTTTAACTGAAAGTGGAAGAAAAAAGAAGAAGAAGCCATAAAGAATCAATTTGAGAGAGAGAGGATAGCGGTTTCCCGGCGGAAACATGCCAAATCAGTAACTGTTGAAATTGTGCACACTATTCAAAGTGAAAGAAGGAGCTGCCATGTCAAACGCCCTCGTTAATGGCCTTGCTGGTGCTGGGGGTGGTATCATTGCACAAATCATCACTTACCCTCTCCAGACGGTGACCTCTCTCGTCTCATCTCATCTATTTCTTCAATGATTTCAAGTACTCATCTTCCCCGTAGCACATACTGTCGCTTTTGGAATCGAACTTTTTGTTGGTCATCTCGATTCTTGCAGGTAAACACACGGCAGCAGACTGAGAGGGTAGCTAAGAAGGATCTTTCGTCCTCTACAGAGCCTTCCCCGCAGGGAACCTTGTCTCAGATGGTCCAGGTCTTTCTTCTTTTCATTTTTGTTCTTGCTTATTTTTGCCCATCATATTATGGCTGGTTTGCTTTTCAAATTGTGGAGCTTGGGTGTCTTAAGAGGCGAAGTCTTCGTCTTTGTTGGCAGTTGATAAAGAGTGAAGGCTGGGGAGGGCTGTACAGTGGGCTCAAGCCGTCTCTGTTGGGAACCGCTGCATCCCAGGTGTGCTTTTTGGTGGATTTTTTTCTTTTTCTTTTTCATGGGCTTGAAATTCCTTTTCTAGTTGGCAGTTTCCTGCTTCAGTGTCAAATAACTGCTTCTATTGGTAGCTGACCGTTTCAGTGTTGTATGGTTATCTCTATCGTTCCAAGTTCTAAATAGCATGTAAAAAAGGGATATTAGATTCACAAATTTCCAAAATTGTGTTGGCATGTATCCTGGACATGTTACTGCGTTTATCTAAAAGTTTTATGATCTGTGTTGTATGGATATGGATACAATATTGTTACGTGTATGGAGTACAATACTTTTGAAAATTATAAGGTATGGGTACGCCACTATATAGAAACAAAAATTTATCCTGCATATAATCTAATATTAACTTTAAAAAATATGTCATTCCTTCGTGGGTTCTCACACATATTTCTACACCATCATACATGTCTCTTTATAAGATTCCTTTATGTCAAGACATTTCAATAGATTAATAAACTTAGTTATAGATCGAGTATTGTTCGATGCATATCATTTTGGTCCATGATACAATCTTATTGTATCGTAATTTAATACTAAAAAATTGGTACAAATAAAAAGATAAGAAAAACAGGAAAAAATATGATAATTGCAAAGAATTCATATACAACAACAACAACAACTAAGCTTTTTCCCATACTAGATAGGGTCGGCTACATGGATTCTTTGTTTCTACATAGCCCTATCATGTGCCATGTTTGCAGTTAACTCACAATAAGCTAAGATCATTCTTTATTGTTTCTTTTCAACACTTTTGTGGTCATCCTCTACCTCTTTTAATACTTTCAAAATCTAGTCTTTCATACCTTCTTACACGTTCTTCTTTTGATCTTCTTTCTATATGTCTAAACCATCTTAAACGATATTCTCTCATTTTATCCTCTATTGGTGTCACTCCTAATTTGCTTTTATTAACCTCATTATGTATATAGTCTTTTTTTGTATGACCACTCATCCATCTCAACATCTTCATTTATGTGACAGACATCTTTTGTACATGTTGATGGTTAACTGTCCAATACTCAAAACTATAAAACATGGTATGTCTAATTGTTGCTTCATAATATTTACCTTTTAACTTTAATGTATCTTCTTATTCACAAAGAATACTTAATGCTCTTCTCTATTTTAACCAAC
Source organism: Brasenia schreberi (assembly GCA_036023115.1). NCBI lineage: Eukaryota > Viridiplantae > Streptophyta > Magnoliopsida > Nymphaeales > Cabombaceae > Brasenia > Brasenia schreberi. The sequence continues at coordinate 17,563,926 of JAYKKT010000074.1, read as the reverse complement.
CAATATTAATTCTATGCATAACATCTCCATCAATTCTTCCATCACTCTGAAAAATTGACCCTAGGTATTTAAAACTTTCCTTTTTAAGGGATGCAATGTGTACCAATTTTAATTTTTATGTCCTCTAAAGTAACCAAATGATCAAACTTACATTCTATATATTTTGTCTTTGTTCTACTAAGTCGACAACCTTTACTTTCTAATGTTTCTCTATATAGTTCTAATTTTCTATTAACTTTTTCCTTAGACTCCTCCACTAACACAATGTCATATGTAAATAACATATACCAAGGTACTTCATCTTGAATATGTTTTGTTAACTCATCAATCACCATTATAAATACGTATGGACTTAAAGTTGATCCTTGGTGTAATCCAATATTAACTTCAAAGAAGTTTGTCATTCCTTCATCAGTCCTCACATGTTTTTGCACCATCTTACATGTCTCTTATAAGGTTTATTCCAAAGAATTTATATAATGCAAAAATTTAGTACATATTCATCATTCAATAATTGATTTTTTTTTTATATATTTTGAACCAACACATGACATCCTTAGAAAAAAATACAACTTTCATACAACAACAACAACTAAGCTTTTTCCAATACTAGACGGGATCAACTACATGGATTCTTTGTTTCCACAGAGCCCTATCATGTGCCATGTTAGTAGTTAACTCACAATAAGCTAGATCATTCTTTATTATTTCTTTCCAACACTTTTGTGATCGTCCTCTACCTCTTTTAATACTTTCAAAATCTAGTTTTTCATACTTTCTTCCAGGTTCTTCTTTTGATCTTCTTTCTATACGTGCAAACCACCTTAAATGATATTCTTTCATTTTATCCTCTATTGGTGCCACACATAATTTATTTCTAATAACCTCATTATGTATACGGTCTTTTCTTATATGACCACTCATCCATCTCAACATCTTCATTTCTGTCACAGACATCTTTTTTACATGTTGATGATTAACTGCCCAACACTCACGACCATAAAACATGGCAGGTCTAATTGCTGCTCTATAATATTTACCTTTTAACTTTAATGGTATTTTCTTATCACAAAGAATACTTGATGCTCCTCTCCATTTTAACCAACCATCATTAATTCTATGCATAACATCTCCATCAATTCTTCCATCACTCTGAAAAATTGACAACTTTCCTTTTGGGGATGCAATGTGTGCCAATTTTAATCCTCTAAAGTAACCAAATAATCAAACTTATATTCCATATATTCTGTCTTTGTTCTATTAAGTTGGAAGCCTTTACTTTCTAATATTTCTCTCTATAGTTCCAATTTTTTTATTAACTTTTTCCTTAGACTCCTCTACTAACACAATGTCATATGCAAATAACATACACCAAGGTACTTCATCTTGAATATGTTTTGTTAACTCATCAGTCACCATTATAAATAAGTATGGACTTAAAGTTGGTCCTTGATGTAACCCAATATTAACTTCAAAGAAGTCTGTCTTTTTTGCTCTAAAATGTTCCATAAGACATCTCAAAAGGTGAATCTTAAACAATAGATCTGCTTGACATAAATACAAATTGGTTCTCTGTTATACTTGATACTTGTCTTAACCTACGTTTGATAATTCTTTCCCACAATTTCATAGTATGACTCATTAACTTGATACCCTGATAATTCGTACAATTCTGAATGTCTCCCTTGTTCTTATAAAAGGGTATAAGTATACTCGCTCTCCATTCCTTGGGTATCTTTTGGTTTCTTCATATTTCATTAAATAGTCTTGTGAACCAAGTGATTCCTGTTTCTCCTAGGATTTTTCAAATTTCTATAGGAATATGTTTGGTCCTATCGATTTACCACCCTTCATATGTTTAAGAGCCTCTTTGACTTCAGTTTTTTGAATACGTCGGTAGAAATTATAGTTTATATACTTTTCTGATTTGGCTAACTCTCATAAGTTAATACTATCATCTTTATTTTCATTAAAAAACTTATAAAAATAGTTTTTCCATCTATTTCTGATATCATCATTTGCCACTAGAATTTTTCATCCTCGTCTTTGATGTATCTAATAGAATTAAGATATTTAGTTTTCTTATCTCTAACCCTATCTATCCTAAAAATATCTCTTTCTCCCTCTTTTGAGTTGAGTTTTTTATATAAATCCTCCCAAATTTTAGCTTTTGCTTGATTGACGGCCCTTTTCGCTTCCTTCTTTGCTTTCTTATAAGCCTCTAAAGTTTCACTAGTTTTATTAGCATAATATAATTTGTAACATGCCCTCTTTGCCTTGATTTTATTTTGCACTACTTCACTCAACCACCAAGCTTCTTTTTGTGCCGGTACACCTCCCTTAGATTCACCTAACACATCTTTCGCTACTTTCCTAATATGTATAGCCATATTGTTCCACATATCACAAGGTGTACCAACATAATTCCAAACATCTCCTTAAAGGATATCTTCTTTCTCGCTTTTGAGGTTCCACCATTTAGTCCGAATAGCTCGATGCACTCTTTTCTTCTTTGTCCATTTTTTTATTTGTAAATCCATAACTAAAAGTCGATATTGGGTGGTTAAGCTTTCTCTTGGAATTATCTTGCAATCTTTACAATACGCTCTATCTTTTTTCTTTAAATAAAGTAATCAATTTGTGTTTGTGATAAACTACTCTTATAAGTAATTAAATGTTCATCTCGTTTTTTGAAGATTATATTGACTATAAAGAGATCAAATGCCATAGCAAAATATAAAATCTTCCTACCTTCCTCATTTATATTCCCAAAACCAAAGTTTTTATGAATACCTTGATATCATAATGACTCTTTACCGACATGTCCATTTAAGTCTTCTCCTAAACAAATCATATTCCTTTGTAGAATTCTTTGAATCACCTTATCTAACTCTTCTTAAAAAGCCGTCTTTATACTATCTACTATCTTCTAGTCCTACTTTAGGTGCGTAAGCATAAACTATATTTAAAACCTATGCTCCTAACACTAATTTCAACGTCATGATTCGGTCACCATATCGTTGTATGTCTACTACACTATCCTTTAAATATTTATTTATGATAATACCAACTCCGTTTCAAGCCTTTTCTTTACCTGAGTACCATAATTTAAAACCTGTATCCTCTATCTCCTTTGCTTTTTCTCCAACCCATTTTGTCTCTTAAAACATAGAATATGAATCTTTCTCCAAATCATAGTATCTACCACCTCCATTAGCTTACCGGATAATATTCCGATATTCCAAGAACCAATACGAATCTTATTATCTAGGACTAGCTTCCTTACCCTCGCATCCATCCATATTGAAAATACAGAGACCCTCTCTGTAATTTATTTACTACATTCGGGCGATAATGTAGTGAGACTAACTCTTCACCCACACCCGTCAATGATGTGAGATCCCTCTCTGCAATTGATTCACTACATCTAGATGAAAATGTAGTGACTCTTGCTTACTTTTCACTGCATTCGGGCTCTATAGCGCGTCGCTAGGTGGGATGCCCCAAAACAGTGCTCATAATTTGTATAATCCATGTTATAAAAATCCGACAAAGTTTTACGTTGACTGTCGGAGGCCTAATACAACACTCCTCCTTTATCTGAGCTTGGGACCGGCCATGTAAGGGTGATCATCAAGTAAATAATCTTCATCTTCTCCTTGCTGAAGATCTTCGTCATCTTTTGCTTCAAAATCATCATCCCATGATATTGTTGTTGCGCTTCTTCTAAATTAATCCATGCAACGTTTTCTTCGGTTAGGAGTGCATTTGCTTTATTATCTTCCATAATCTACTCCTCTAATATATCAAAATTATCCAAACTTATTGGATCAAATTGATTTTCTTCTATATTTAACTTTTTTAATTGCTTAGAAAAAAGAAAAAAAGTAATTAGTAAATAATATTAACAATTTAAGTAAAATAAAATATTAAATTGAATATTTAAGTAGTAACTAATACAAGATTATCTCTGTTGGAATCAATGTTATAATGAATGAAAACTAAGTCATTAAGGCATTTATGTTCAACCTGAGCTTTTTCGCGTGGATGTGTTGAAAGACACTTCATTTTCTTTTAAAACCTGTTGCACTACATGTTTGACTCAGAACGCTTGCTGCAAAATCTCTAAGATTTGGGCAATAATTTCCAAACCTATTCCATTAAACATCTGATAGAAAAAGACAAACATCAAAAACTTAATTTACAATAAATATAAGATTTAAGAAACTTAAATATTAAGATAAACAATTTACCTTAGCACATATTAGTGCAGTTGCGAATGACGCATATCGTAGATCTCCATCTCTCCATGTATAACATCTGCTCTACTTTCATCATTGACCAATATGTCTATCCAATCAATAATACCTTGGTTTACCTCACCGTCCCTTTCAAAGTTTGCAAAATACCTGAATGTTAGGTTTAGGTAATAAAATGCTATATGAATAGGCTGATGTAATTGTTTGTTTCATCTATCATCTATAATGTTTCACACGGCACATAATCTCTCTTTCTTTCGTTGAAATTGCTTCTGATGACTTTTTTTGCCATATCGATAGCTTCATAAAGGTAACCCATAGATGATTTCTCCACGCTGTTAGCCAATCTCAAAACTTTCACTAAAGGACATGTAATCCTCAATGGGTTGCAGATGGTGTCTAATAGAAAGTCCCATAAGTATTTGCTAACTCCTTCCCAACTACTTTATAGTTAACTGTATTATCTGTAATGAATTGGACTACATTCTCCAACCCAACCTCGAATATAACATTATCAAACTCTTGCCTTAGGACCTATGAAGTATGCCTCTCATTCCCAACTACTTCCCAACTCTCTGCTAGGTGATGTTTCAATCGTGAAATTCCACCACTAACCACTTTCTTACAAAACAAATATTTTATCTTCAATATGTTTCTTTCAACTGGTGTATCCCGCTGTCATGCCGGATCATCGGACCGAGATTGGGAGTCTCTAACATCTCTTCCTGCCATCCTAATTGAACACTTTAATCCAATAAAAAAACCTGAAAATAAAAACACTTCATAAATCCTCAATCTTCACATAACACTTAAATAGAGTGTCTCCCACTTCACGAATACAATAAAAATCATATTCACTCACTTCATATTTTGTTATTCAAAAAATACAAATAACACCAAAAATACCAAATACAAAAAAATAAAAAAACTCAAAAAATATACCAACAACACGAGTTGGGAGCCTTGCACGGACGTCGTAGATCACTTTTTTTGGAGCCTTAATATCAATGAGGAGAGGAAGCCACCAGAGAAGCCTTTGGGAGCCTTGAAGTCCCTGCGGCCTATATCGCACGATACGACTCAATAATCTCTTGTAGACGATACACAACCATGTATCATACCGTGGAGTTTCACGATACAATACGTATCACACCATATTGACCTATATGGATTTTAGTTTGACATGGCAAAACAAACTAAGTTGACCCATATGGATTTTAGTTTGACTTGACCTATTCTTAACAAAAGTTTGAAACTCATACTAAGATGGTATCTAATACATGTAACCACATGGATATAAAATCTAAAATTTGTGAAAACATATACCCTAGTATAAGTACATTTACTAGTATAGGGTATGGGTACTGTGTCAGAATTGTACTCATGCATCATATAGTTCGTGATATAACTAGGAAGACATTTCAAATACAACATATGAGCCACCAGACATGCTAGTTTGATGTATCTCATTTGTTATATTTGGATATAAGAATCATCAAAATTCAATTCCTCATTGTTTGCAAAATTTAGGTTCTTTTTTACCAGAGATCACTTGATAATTTCTACAAGCACAAATCCACTTTTTATAGGTCCAAAAGTTATGCAATTATATTACATATATTGATTAAGATGTATGCCTCTTTTGTTTCTTTTTATTTTCTGTATTTATTTTCTTTTCATTTTATTTTCCTAGAGGAAGCCCAACAGCAAGGGGGCCCAAGTTACCCTCCAATGGCTAGTTATCTACCGTTTGTTGGGCCCTGATGCTGAAGCCTTTCTCTCTAAAAGTTTTCTCCTGTATACTAAAAGATATAGCCTTATGGCTCGACTCTGTAAGCCTTCTCTTTTGAGAGGTTTATTCATTCACTGAATAAAGGTTGAAATATATTTACTTACATAATATCAGAGCCTCCTACCACCAAAACGAGTGGTTCTAGTGGAGGTTTTGGTGGTAGAGAGGTGGCTGACCCAACCATCTGATGTGGGTTGGCAGAAATAAGGATAACTGCTGGATACCTTGGTTGAAACTGGAGGGACAAGATTTGGTGGTGGAAGATATTAGTAGAAAAAACTCCAAAAACCATAATATCGGCCCTCTTAATGCAACCGCCCTGCTCCTTTCTTAATTCTCTTACTAGACCCTAATCACCTATTAATATCCTATCTAACTTAATTTCCTAATCTACCCCTAATAAGTATTAACTATTTTTAAGATGACATAAGACTCAAAATGACGTGAATATGTATTTACATGATTCAACATGTATTACACGACTTCCCTTAACACTCCCCCTCAAGTTGGGTGAAAGATGTTGATGACACCCAACTTGGATAATGTCTCCTTTAATTGTATGCTGGTAGTAGCTTTAGTTTAGAAATCAGTTATCTGTTTGATAGATTGAACATACTTAAGCTTGAATTCTTGATTAGATATCTTCTCTCTGATGAAGTGGTAGTCAATTTCTATATGTTTGGTTCTTTCATGATATACCAGATTAGACACCATCTGGATTGGTGCACTGCTATCATAATATAGTGGTATAGAATGATTAAGTGAAAATCCCAATTCACTAATCAATTAAGATATCCATTTTCCTTCACACATAACTTGTGTTATAGCTTTGTATTCAGCTTCTGCTGTAGATCTTGTAACCATTGTCTGTTTTTTACTCTTTCAAGATACAATGTTACCACCGAGTAAGGTAACATAGCTTGTAGTTGATTTCCTGTCATCATATGAACCAACCCAGTCAGCATCAGAATAAAGTTCAATGTCCAAATTTGATGATTTTGAATAAAGTAAACCCATTCCTGAAGTTGATTTGAGATATCGAAGAATTCTATACACTGCATCCGTCTGATTTTTGGTTGGTGAATGCATATATCTGCTCACAATCCCAACTGCATAAGTAATGTCTGGCCGAGTAATAGTCAAATATATGAGCTTACCAACTAGCTTATGATATTTGTGAATATCTTTGAACTCTTCACTGTTACCGCTAAAAAAATTCTGGTTTACTTCCATAGGGACGTCACTAAGTTTACACTTAAGCATTTTGGTTTATTTCCATAAGGATGTCACTAAGTTTACACTCAAGCATTTGTGTTTCTTGAAGAAGATCCATTAAGTATTTCCGTTGAGTTAAAAAATACTTCTTTTAGAATAGAGAACTTCTATGCCCAAAAAATAGTGGAGCCGACCCAAATCCTTAATATCAAATAATTTATGAAGATTCATTTTCAACTTTGATATTTCTTCAAGGTCATGTCCTGTAACAATAATGTCATCAACATAAACAATGAGAATGTATATTTTTGTTCCTTTCTTAAAGAATATTGAATGATCATTGAGGCTTCTGCTGTATCGCAGACTGCACACTGCCTTGCTGAATTTATCAAACCAAGCTCTTGGAGACTGTTTCATCTCATATATTGCTTTATTAAGTTTACACACTCTATTAGAAGGTGAAAAATTTCTGGTCATTCCTGGAGGTAGTTCCATATACACCTATTCATTTAAATCTCCCTGTAAGAAAGCATTTTTAACATCCAGTTGCCATAGATCTCATCCCAAGTTTGCTGTCATACTGAGAACTATTCTGATTGAAGTAAGTTTAGCCATAGGTGCAAACGTTTCTTTATAATCAATGCCATATGACTGACTGTATCATTTAGCAATCAATCTGGCTTTATATCTCTCCACTGTTTCATCTGCCTTATATTTAATAGTAAACACCCACTTACATCCTTCAATATTCCTATCATGTTCATGTATTGTTTTTCACCGGTGCATTCAATTCTTCTTCAATTACAGCTTTCCATAAAGGGCACTTGATTGCTTCTTCAAACTTCGAAGGGATCTTATGTTTTTCAGCATTCATAACAAATCTTTGATAACTCTGAGAAGTGTGGCATATGAAATATAATTAGAGATTGGATACCGTGCACATGTACGCATACCTTTGCGAACAATAATAGGGATCTCAAGGTCATTGTCCACTTGCACTTGAGGATCTGATTCAGGGAAAATCTCTTTAGCACATGATTCTTATTGAGAGTAAACAATCTTCCAAAGTCCTTTCTTGTACGTCAGAATATCTTTTGATTGTTGTGCCTTCTCACTCTCATGATCAACTGTATCATTATACTCCCCCTCACTAGGAACTAGTGGAAGGACAAAAGATGGGGGTGTAGTGGACTCCTTTTGAGAAGAGTAATAAGGAGTAAGTTCGAAAAAAGTGACATCATGGAAACATATAGTTTTTTATGCAGAGGGTCATAGCATTTATACATCTTTTTAGAGGTCGAATAGCCAAGAAAAATACACTTAACGGACTTTGCATCGAGTTTATCACGATTTTGGAAGATGGATGTGGACAAAACAAGTACACCCAAAGATACGAGGAACTAGATGAAATGGTTCCGATTCTTTATTAAGACTATGAATAAGACTCTCTCCCTAGATTGTATTGCTTGACATTCTATTTATGAGATAAACAGCAGTAAGGACAACTTCTCTCCAATAGAATTTTGGAACATTACTTTGGAGTAGAAGAGTTGTGGCTACTTCCAAAATATTACGATTTTTCCGTTCAGCAATACCATTCTGCTGGGGTGTATAAGGACATGTAGTCTGATGAACAATCCCCTGTGATCGTAAATAGTCTTGTAACTGAGTCCCAATATATTCTCCCCTATTATCTGACCGAAGAATTTTAACAGACTCATTGAATTGAGTACAAATAAATTTATGCACAATGGGAAAAATAGAGGAAACTTCAAACTTTGTTTTTATTAAGTAAACCATTGTAAGACGTGTACAATCATCAATATAGGAGACAAAATACTTATGACCAAACAAAAAATTGACTGGACTTGAACCCCATATATCAGAATAAGTTCAAAAGGTTGAGATCGTCGAGAATCACTTATAGGATAAGAAGCCCTTTGGTGTTTTCTGAGCTGACAGACTTCACATTCAAACTAAGATTTATTTGACTGGACTCTAAGTTGAGGGATAACATATGGAATTTTTGACATAGGGAGATGACCCAGACGACAATGCCAAAAACTAAGCTCTACATCCTGAACTGTTGCTGCTGAAACACTGTAAGAAGTCGAAGGCTGAGAGTGATATTCAAGAATGTATAACCCTTTCTGTAGTTTACCATGTCCAAAGATTTTTCCTGTCTTCAGATCCTAAAATACACAGCCAGTAGGATGAAAAGTTACACAACAGTCTAAGACACGAGTTAAAAAGTTAACTGAAAGAAGATTTATCGAAAAACTGGGAACATGATATACTGATTGTAAATCTGAAATACATGTAGGTACACTTCCTTGACAAATCATATAAGTGAAAGAACCATCTGCTAACTTAATTGGTTCTTGGTCTTGTCTTTAAGAGTCCTGTATGCTGAGAAATACGACAATTCTCCTACCATATGATCTGTAGCCCCTGAATCAATTATCCAAGTTTTAGAGTGAGAAGGAGAGAAGTGGTTATCCTTTACAGTATGTGTAGCCTGAGCCACTGTAGCTTGGAAAGAAGAAGAAGAAGAGGATTTTTCAGATAATCTATGTTCAAGACCCTCTATTCTTTTTATAATCTCTTGAATTTCATCAGTGCTTGGAGTTGAACTTTTTGGACAATGAATTGAGGTATTGCGATTTCTATAGTAATCAGGTTTACAATGTAATTCCCAATAGTGATCTCTGGTGTGACGCGATTTGCCACAATGTGAGCAAACAAGTTTTTCTCTCAATCTGAATTAAATCGACCACGGCCACGACTATGACTCTGGTGTCCACCTCTACCACGAAAGTGAGAACTATCTCCTCTTACCTGAAGAGCATGTTGATATGTACCAATAACATGATCCTTCTCAAGATTCCTGCGATCTTCTTCTCTAATTAATAAAGAGTAAAATGTACCCAGGGAAAGAAGCTCTTCTCTGCCTAAGATATTCAGTTTTACGGACTCAAATTCAGGATTCACACCCCACAATAAATCAAATACTTTCTTCTTTTCAATCTCAGTGTTTCTTTCATTATAACAAGCAGAACACTTGATATTCGTATAATAGAGGAGTTCATCCCAAAGACCGCGGAGATCTGCATAATATCCACTGATACACCGATTGACTTGTTTGCATTTTTTGATTCTTTCCAGTATCTCATATTCTTTTGCAACATTCTTCTTTTAGGAATAAGCCTCTCCTACTGCACACCAAATCTCATGGGTAGATTCTAAAAACATAAAAGTTTTAGCAATTGATGAAATCATTGACTGTAGCAACCAAGATGATATCAAAGCATCTTCTCTTTTCCAAGTAGGATAGAGAGTATCTTGAGGCTCTGGAATTGGAATATGACCCATTAGATGTACCCATCTCCCCCTTGTTACAATAGCAAGTTCCACAGATCTAGCCCATTCCAAGTAATTTCGACCATATAATTTAGTCGTTGTAATCTGGAAATTTTCTGTTTTTCTTACGAACAAGATTGCTCTCCTGTATGAAAGGAACTTTCAATCCCTTTACCTTTGCCAACCATTGATCAGGAAGTATATAAAACAAAACTGAATCGAGTCTGCCTTCTGAAATCGGATTCTTGTACTTTGGCACTCCTTCAATCGTGAGGAAATCTGCACTAGATCTATTTCTTGAATGAAACAAATTCTGAAAAATATAGTCTTGAGATGATACCAAAATTCAGCTTCGTGATATATGTACCAGTCTCACACACTCAAAAAAAGGAGTCAATCGAATGGGTCATGTGCATCAATATCCACAACGATGACTTGTAGTAGTCCACGTGATGCAAGTAGGAGTCCACTATGAACCAGTCGTATGCATCAATATCAATAGTCCACGTGATTTGAACAATAGTTGATTCAATATTGATCAATAGATCAATAAGCAACACCCGATTTTCCCTGATTTCACGGCTTCAAAAATCAGATTTCTGAAATAATCAGATTCACAATGTCTAATGTCAAGACTTCAAGGAGTCAATAGCTGATTCACGCTGATGTAAGCACCCAATGTCGAATTTCTTTGACAGTACTTCTGAAAACACGTTTTTCACTGATTTTCTTCGTTCATATCATTGAAATAAACGCCATATAGGCTCTAATACCATATTAGTAGAAAAAACTTTATTAATTAAATAGAAAAGACTTACAAAGTACCGCAGATTGGACGTGGCCCTCTTGATGCAGCCGCCCTGCTCCTTTCTTAATTCTCTTACTAAACCCTAATCACCTATTAATACCCTATCTAACTTAATTTCCTAATCTACCTCTAATAAGTATTAACTATTTTTAAGATGACATAGGACTCAAAATGACGTGAATATGTATTTACATGGCTCAACATGTATTACACAACTCAACATGTATTACAGGACTTCCCTTAACAGAAGAGGCATTACAAGTTGCAGACGTGGTGGTATGGTGTGTGCGAGCTGGTGGGCCCCTTTGGTGTGATGTGTTGGGGGCTATTATGATCTGAGTGGTGCCATTAACAGTGAAGCAAGAAGCCAATGTTGTTGATAGCGGTAGTGGCTTTCATCATTTTAAATGTTGGCCATGGAGAAACAAGGAAAGAAGGAGATGAAGGAAGAGGGAAGGAGAGACGGTGTGTCCGGAGGTAGTGGTTTCATCAACTCTTGGTTTATCCGCCTTCTCCTCCTCTTCTTCTCAATCTTATGGGTGCCTTCATGGAATCTGCCTTGTGCCTCAAAGGAGTGACCACCGCCATGGCTGACAACGAAGGAGAGAGAGACGTTTGACCTTCTTATGAGACTGTGGCAGATTGGTCAGGTCAAACTCATGGGACTCTGTTTCCCGAAATTCAGATCCGAACTGTGGCTTTCTGTTATGCTGTTTTTTTAGTGACTTTATCAGTTAGGATAGTGGAGGAAATGCCCTTGTTTTTGGATTATTTATGAGGATGCCATTAGGCTACTCAGGTGTACTATTTCCTTACAATTATTTCATGTTATTTGTTTTGCCCTGTGCATGTGTTTTATGCAAGATTAGTTGTTTTGTGTTTCTTGCATGAAGCACTATATTTTTTTGTGCATATTTTGGTTTGAAGAGGTTCTCAATTCTCATTATCATGATTGTACGTCACTTTTGACTGTCACTTGAAGGCCATTATTTTAAGATGTTTATGTTGGGATTATAATATCTTGCATGTTGTTGACCATTGGTTGGAGACCTCTTGACTTATGTTTGAAGAAGCATTTTGTCATAAAACAAGCACGATTATTTGATCACCTTGTGAATGTTATCCTATGTTGGTTATGATAACTTTATATTGTGCTTAATAGCTTAATATAGGTAGCTGTTTTTTAAATCACATGCAATACTTGAAAATAGTGTGTAAAATGAGTCTTAATTTGACTACTGATTATTTATTTGGTTTAGCCTCTTATTATTGATATTGTGCTTAATATTGTATATGATCGATATTGCCTTCAAAAATATTTTTGTATATCTTATTATCAGCCAAATTTAGGATATACAAAGAAAATCTAGCAAATATTGTTTTTTGCGAGACAAACTTCATTATGAAAAGATTCTTGAAAAATATTAGGTTTCTAAGATTGTTTTGTTGATTATAAATATTCTTTTATATTTAAAACAAAAATTTGATCATCTTGTTGGATTCCCTTATCCTTTAATTTATAGTCATGTTTGGACTTGTGAGTTATTTAAGGGCCTTGGTATTATGATTGTTATGGATAGTTTGAACTTAACCTTAAAGCTTATTTATGGATGGGTCAAGTTTAGCCTTAAAGCTCGAGTTTGAGCTTATGTCATGAGTTTGTTGTAACTCATGCACTTATTTGTCATATTAAACAATCATACTTAGGTGATCAATATTTTTCATTAAAGAAACTTTTTCTTATATTTTTAGCAAAGTATTTCGAAAACTTCTTTGAAATCTTAGGATCTTGCTTTACGCTTTTAAAATTAAGAACTTAGGTTTTAAGTTTGTATTATTCTAGTTATGGGATCTTAATACTTTCATTGAGGTTCTATTCTATAATTTTTGTTGTATGTATTAAAATAAATATATGAACCTGAGCAAAGAAATGAAAAGAAAAGCATGGAAGATTGTTTAAAAGCCAAATACAAAAGCTACAAATCCTCTCATCTCTACAATTTTAGTTGGTAAACTTTCGGTGATTCACCTGAAGGAGGGTGTTAAAATGTATATTGTGTATGATGTATGCCTCTTTTTGTTCCTTTTTATTTTCTGTATTTCTTTTCTGTTTATTTTACTTTCTTGGAGGAAGCCCAACAGCAAGGGGGCCCAATGGCTAGAATTCTAGCCGTTGCCATTTGGAGGGCCCTGCTGCTGAGGCCTTCCTCTATATAAAGCTTTCTCCTGTATACTAAAAGATATAACCTTATGTCTTAACTCTGTAAAACCTCTCTTTTGAGAGGTTTATTCGTTCAGTGAATAAAGGTTGAAAATATTTTCAGTTGAAATATATTTCCTTACAAGAACATCCCAACCTTTTCCCGCTTTATTCTTTTTGTGATGAATATTCCTCTCATCCAGTGGTTAAGGCATCGGGTTTTCATGTCAAAGGCACAGACTCAGAATGGCCATGAGGCTTTTTACCTTTGTATGTTGTTTTTTTCAGTGCGGAATCTGTGTTGTGGAAAAGTTATTGGTCTTGTGTTTTCCTGATCATGAATTTCTTTTCTTTCTACAGGGAATTTACTACTATTTCTATCAAGTAATAAAAAACAAGGCTGAAGCTATTGCAGCTGCTCGTAAAAGCAAAGGCCTTGGTGATGGAACAGTTGGAATGTTTTCGTGGTTGGTTGTTGCAGCAATTGCTGGGTGGGTTCTGAGAATTGGCAATTGTTTTTTCATGTGAATTGCTCCTTTTTCTTCTTGGAACTTCAGAACATTGTGGCATATCACGACTTAAGCAGAAAAAAGATTGTCGATATCAAATTTCAGAACTTGGTATTTAACTTCTTCATGTTGCTTTATGCAGGTGTATTAATGTGTTGTTGACAAATCCGATTTGGGTCGTTGTCACCCGTATGCAGGTATATTGTCATTTGTAAATATGCTGTCCAACTGAGTGAGTGGTAAAACGACGGACAGTCTTGGCTAATTTTGATGCATGTTATGATTCAAAATCGTGTGCAGATGTTTAGTGGTATGAGAACTATAGGAGTTATCTGTATCATCAGCTTATTTATCTTTTCCATCTTCTTAGAATGTAACTTTAAGTCTTTAACCTTTAAATTCCAGCACACCCCCTTGCACTAGCATGCACAAATAATCACTTAATGAATGCACTGTAGCGTGTTTATAAGTTGCACCGAAATATAATGGATGTGAGAAGCAGAATGAGCTCTAAAATGTGGTAGGAAGCATGAGTCCTGGCATGCTTTGGAAGCAATTGTAGAATATATTGGAAGCAAACACGGAAACTTGTTAAAAGTGATGGCTGTAGAAAAGTTAAATAAAAGATCACAAGAAAGATAGCAATGTAAAATTAGTGTAAATGCAAAAATAAGTGAAATTTCAAATATCTTTTAGTAATACAAAAAACATAAGACATGGGAAACAATATGGAAGTTAATTGAGAAGTGAGTGAGAAACTAAGTGGGAAACAAACGAGAAATGAGTGGGAAGCACATGAGAAAGAAACTGGAAAGTACTCTTCCTGCTTTCCGAGGAAGTGGTGTATGTCCAGCTTCTAAAACGTGCTTCCCATCCTAGGGTAGTGCTTCCTGTAACTATGGTTTACAAAGATGTCTTATCATGCTTTCCTTGTCTATAATGCAAGCCATTTGCCAAGTTTCCTTTTGTTTCCAAGTCAAATTTCAAGGGAACCGTATAATGCAAACTCCAATTTTAAATAGAATCAATGAGGACAAATAAGTGAGAAGTTGCATTTCTCAAGTAAAGATGAAAATTTACATAATGGAAGAAGGTAGCTGAAAGAGGTTAGTGTATCATGGGAACGAGGGTAAAAAACTTTTGAAGCATTATCTTATATATGTTTTTCTACTAACCAGTCTGAACTTATTTCAACAATCCTCAAATTAGAATAACCATATAATGCAAGATACAACTGGAATGACAAATCAATGAGTGGACAATACATTGCCCGCATAAGGATGCAAACTTCTCATAGAGCAAGAAGGTAGCTGGAAATAGGCATATTATTCAAAGAGAACTCAGCATTCATTTATGTCAATTGTCAATGAATGGAGACATATTTCAGCATAGTGTAACAAGTATGTAGAATAGCTATTAGAAAAAAAAAAATGATCAAGGACATAAATAAGTGGGCTACCATGTTTCCTGCATAAAGATGGAAAATATCTTACATGAAGAAGGTTGCAGGAAACAGTTCTATCCTCAAAGAGAACTCAGCAGGAAAATCTTTTGAAGCATTACTCCAATATGTACATTTATATTAACTGGTCAGGACATATTTGAGTCACTTTAAAAAGTCTCAAATTACAGTGTCCATTTATGATTAAGACACTTTTTCATCTAAAGGTGTACAAGAGGCTTCTTTCTGTATGCACTTAAGTAAAAGCTCACGATGGTTACATTTATTTATGTAGACTCATACTCAAGCACAAAGGAAGATCATGGAGAGAGTGCAGGAACATGAGACTAGCCAATCTTCTCGTGACAATTCGTCTAAATCAAGTGCGGCTCCTAACAAGTTATCTGACCTTCATTCAGGGACAATTCGTTCATATGGAACTTGGCATGCGGTTCGTATTCATCTTGCATGTGAAATATGCTCATGGTGCTCATGTGTACCTGTCTGATTAAGTTGAAACTTCTGGTTTACTTTAAGTATAAATTAGACTAGTGTTATTTGTATTGTATCAAAACGTGTATTGTTTTTCTCCATGAGATAGGTGTTAAAAAGATATTTTCATCATCATCAAACAACAACAACAACTAAGCCTTTTCCCATACTAGATGGGGTCGACTACATAGATTCTTTGTTTCCACATTAGAATCCATGGTAAATAAGTCTGACATAATTTTACGCTGGCTGTCAGAAGCCTAACACAATCCTCCTCCTTTATCCGGGCTTGGGACCTTTTAAAAATATATTTTAAAATAAAAAAGATCAGAAAAAATCAAGAACAATTCTAAATAATTCCCATAAATCAAAATTTGAGTAAGCATTCATTCATTGAACATTACTTCAAATTATAAGCACAACTTTCATCACTAAATAAGTAGCAAATATTCTTTAAAAATACAACTTTTATAATTAAAAAAGAAGAATCACATTATAATCATGATCATCAACTAAATAATCTTCTTCTTCTCTTCCTCCTCTTTTTTCAAGATCACCACCTTCAACAACAAAATCAATATCCTCCTCCTCCTATAGATGTTAAGTTTTAATAGGGCAGGTTAGACCACTAGGGCCCGGCCCATGCTGGCCCTTGGTTAGGTCCTAGATGCCAAGGCCCTGGCCATCCGGGTAACTGCTCCCCAAGTGTGCATTCAGCTGAATGGCTATTATTCTTTTCTTCTCTCTCACTTGTAATGCTTGCTCTATAAATAGAGCCTCAATCAATAAACACACAAGTTGTCTTGCACAACCTTTTGATTCGTGATTTGGCTCTCACTGTTGACTCTTGTAGTATTCTTGACTTGATACATCCATATTTGGGTGTTTTTATATCTTGACGATTTCACCAACCTATCGACATTTTGTGACTTGGTCGATTCAACATTCAAGCATCAACAAATATTTACAATAGACACTGTTTTGTTCCTTCCAAATTGATCCACCGAATGTCTTCTTCACTTAGGAGTGCATTTGTTTCATCATCTTCATAGTCCACTACTCTAAAACATCAAAACTCGCGAGACTTATTGGATTAAATTGGTTCTCATACCTATTTGAGGATAACTTTCTTAATTGCTTGAAAGAATGATAAGTAAATAAAAGTTAAAACTAAAAGTTCAATAATAAAAACTTAAACTCAAACATTCAATTGAATACTTGATTAATAACTAATCCATTAATTATATCTCTCGTAGCCACATGTTATAAAATATGAATACTAGGTCACTAAGCCGCTTATGTTTCAACTTATTATGCGTCAATTCTTTTAACAACCAGTTGCACATGTTTGGCTCATATCCCTTATTGCAAAATCTCTTAGGTTTGAGCAATCACTTCTAAACCTACTCCACCAAACATTTAACAGAAAAAGACAAATATAAAGATCTATTTCAATATAAATATAAGATTTAAGAAACTTAAATATAAAGGTAAATGATTCGTAATTCATATATTTTACTTTAACACATATTAGTATGGCTGCAAATAGCTATAAGCATGCCCATCAAGTGAAAATAATTATCTTAGATCTCCATCTCCTGATGCATAACGTCTGCTCTACTCTCATTAGGGATCAATCTATCTATACAATCAATGATACATCTATTGACCTCATTATCCCTTTTAAATATTGTAGAGTACCTAAGTATTGAATTTAGGTAGTAAGTTGATGCATGAATAGGTTGATGCAACTATATATTCCATTTACTATCAACAATCTTTTATGCGGGCACGTAATTACTTTTTCTTCCATTAAAGTTGCTCTTGATAGCTTTCGTAGTCCTATCCATGGCTGAACAATTTTCGAGTTTGGATGATGAAATTCTATTTATTAAATATATGGATGTTAGAGCGGTTTTGGAACTCCACTATGTAAGGGATCATCCTTGCATTGCCAGTCCCAAGCCCGGATAAAGGAGGAGGGTTGTGTTAGGCTTTCGACAGCCAGCGTAAAACTTTGTCGGATTTTATAACATGGATTATAAAAATTATGAGCATTGCTTTGGGGCGTCCCCGCCTAGCGACGTGCTACAGAGCCCGAATGCAGTAAGAAGTAAGCAAGGGCCACTACATTTTTGCTCGAATGTAGTGAATCAATTGCAGAGAGGGTTCCCACATCATGGACAGGTGTGGGTAAAGAAGTTAGTCCTGCTACATTGCCTCCCGAATGTAGCGAAAAATTTTCAGAGAGGGTCTCTGCATTTTGATTATGAACGGATGCGGGGGGTAAGGAAGCTAGTCCTAGATAATAAGATTCGTATTGGTTCTTGGAATATCGGAACATTATCCGGTAAGCTAATGGAGGTGGTAGATACTATGATTCGAAGAAAGATTCATATTCTATGTTTACAAGAGACAAAATGGGTTGGAGAAAAAGCAAAGGAGATAGAGGATACAGGTTTTAAATTATGGTACTCAGGTAAAGAAAAGGCTCGAAACGGAGTTGGTATTATCATAAATAAAGATTTAAAGGAGACTGTAGTAGACATACAACGATATGGTGACCGAATCATGACGTTGAAATTAGTGTTAGGAGCAGAGGTTTTGAATATAGTTTGTGCCTACGCACTCCAAGTAGGACTAGAAGATAGTATAAAGACAGTTTTTTGGGAAGAGTTAGATAAGGTGTTTCAAAAGATTCCACCAAGGGAGATGATTTGTTTAGGAGGAGATTTAAATGGACATGTCGGTAAAGAGGCATTAGGATATCAAGGGATTCATGAAAACTTTGGTTTTGGGGATATAAACGAGGAAGGTATGGAGATTTTAGATTTTGCTATGGCATTTGATCTCTTTATAGTCAATACAATTTTCAAAAAACGAGATGAATATTTAATTACTTATGAGAGTGGCTTATCACAAACACAAATTGATTACTTTATTTGTAGAAAAAAAGATAGAGCATGTTGTAAAGATTGTAAGGTAATTCCAGGAGAAAGCTTAACCTCCCAACATCGACTTTTAGTTATGGACAAAGAAGAAAAGAGTACATCGAGCTACTCAGACTAAATGGTGGAACCTCAAAAGCGAGAAAGAAGATATATTTAAACAGAAGTCATTCAAGGAGATGTTTGGAATTATGTTGGCACACCTTGTGATATGTGGAACAATATGGCTATACATATTAGGAAAGTGGCGAAAGATGTGTTAGGGGTATCTAAGGGAGGTGTACCGGTACAAAAAGAAGCTTGGTGGTGGAGTGAAGTAGTACAAAATAAAATCAAGGCAAAGAGGGCATGTTACAAATTACATTATGCTAAAAAAACTAGTGAAACTTTAGAAGCTTATAAGAAAGCAAAGAAGGAAGCGAAAAAGGCCGTTAGTGAAGCAAAAGCTAAGATTTGGGAGGACTTATATAAAAAACTCAACTCAAAAGAGGGTGAAAGAGATATTTTTAGGATAGCTAGGGCTAGAGATAAGAAAACTAAAGATCTTACTTATGTTAGATGCATAAAAGACGAGGATGAAAAAATTCTAGTGGCAAATGATGATATAAGAAATAGATGGAAAAACTATTTTTATAATCTTTTTAATGAAAATAAAGATGTTAGTATTAGTTTAGGAGATTTAGCCAGGTCAGAAAAGTATATAAACCACAATTTCTATCGACGTATTCAAAAGAATGAAGTCAAAGAGGCTCTTAAACATATGAAAGGTGGTAAATCGGTAGGACCAGATAATATTCCTATAGAAGTTTGGAAAATACTAGGAGAAATAGGAATCACTTGGCTCATAAGACTATTTAATGAAATATGGAAAAACCAAAAGATGCCCGAGGAATGGAGAGCAAGTACACTTATACCCATATATAAGAACAAGGGAGACATTCAAAATTGTGCGAATTATCGAGGTATCAAGTTAATGAGTCATACTATGAAATTATGGGAAAGAATTATCGAACGTAGGTTAAGACAAGTATCAAGTACAACAGAGAACCAATTTGGATTCATGCCAGGCAGATCTACTATCGAAGCGATTCACCTTTTGAGACGTCTTATGGAACATTTTAGAACAAAAAAGAAAGACCTTTAGACACCCGATAACAAGTACTTGCATCCTTTTTAGTTCCCACAAGGTGGGGTTTCATGTGGGATATACCTCCATGCTTAACCTCGTTACAAAACATGTCCCTATTCATAGGCCTATTGCTCTCGTACACCGTTGTGTAGTACTTTCACGTTGGATCGGTTTGTTTAGATGACATCAAACCAAACAAAAATAAACCACAACAAGAAAGCCTTTATGAAGTTGAAGAATCTCAGAATCTATGAAAACTCCAAATTTTTCAAGTGAAAAATTAGGTTAGAATGGATTAGGGATGAAAGGGACTATGACACGGATTTGATGAATAGTCTAGATTTTGATGGGTTTGAGAACAAAAACGTGTAATTTCTTCATGCAATCGAGCAAATGGATAATAGGAAAACCATTTGAAAGCAAAGGGAGGTGGTAGGGAAGGGTTTGAGAGCAAGTTGAGCATCATAAAAACACCTAAGTTTCACACGTTTATATTGTGTGAATTGACGTCGACTCGTTTGATACCACCCATATTGTGCAATATAACATGATAAATCATGGAGCATAATATGGTTACTGTGCCATATCGTGTAAACTCATACCATATCGTACGATACGATATGAGTTTTACACCATTGTCTAAAATTATTCTAGGACACAAAACAAAGGCATGCAAGAGTTTAATCTTTATATCGTGCCAGATTAACAAAGCTAAAGAAGGAAAGGAAGTTTAGAGAAGTCTCTTTGAGGTAGACTTCTGAAGACATCTGATAACATGCTCATATGGATTATACTGATAATGGTTGGCCTGCTGAAAATTGATTCACAGAATGGACATCATTAGCAATACTAATATTTGTCTCAGAATCCAATTATTTGGACCTGAAAAGCCTAGCGGCGTATCCATCTAAACTTTGTCTTAGAAACCACCATTTAGGGAGGCCTTTTATTTTTCATATGGAAACTAGGCCTTCTTATTTTTCATATGAAAACTACTTATTAATGCAATAGCTCTATACAGACACACATATGAGGATTGTTGTATCTGCTCTATACTGTGATCCCATAGTTCTCTTATTGCAAGATACTTGTATGGTATGGCATGCCTTTCTATGGTATTGTTTCATATCTTTTTTTTGAGCACTTCACCTTTATTCTTGTGATTCTCCCTTTAGTTCTGAATGCTTAAAAAAATGCATTTTGCCTTTTTTAATTTCTGTGGCAGTTGCACAAACATACTATTTCTTTTATAAAGGAGCTTATAAAGTAGCATCATTAGCAATACTAATATTTGTCTCAGAATCCAATTAATTGGAATTTGGGCACAAAGCCTAGTGGTGTCAATGTTCTAAAAATCATATCGTATGATACAATATGATTTTATCGCACATCGTATGAAGATACGGTATGATACAGGAGCACGTATCGCTTATCATGATTTATCGTGCCGTATCGTACGATACGGGAGTGTATCGCGTCGTATCGTATAATACGCCCCGTATCATACGAGTCGATGTCGATTTTTCTGTTATAAATTTCAAAAATTCGAAACTTGCGAATTTCATTTCTCTTTCTTCCCAAATCCTTTTTCATGCCATTTCCTTGCTTCCAGATCCTCTTCTTACCTTGTTCTTGTTGATTTCGTGGTTTATTCACAAGATTCTCAAGTATTTCACCGAATCCAACTCTCCATCTCTAGGGTTTTTGTCAAATCCGTGTTATACCTCTTTCCTTTGCCATTTTACCTGATTTTTCACTTGAAAAATTTGGGGTTTTTGCAGATTCCGTGATTCTTAACCTCTAAAAAGCCTTTTTCTTCTTATTGATTATCCATTATTTTCTTAATGTCTTCCCATCGAGTCGATCCGGCTTGAAAATATTGCACTCCTGTGTGTATGAAGGCAATAGGCTTGTGAACAATTATATGTTTTGCAATGGTGTAAAACATGGTGGTATTTTTCGTATGAAACATCACCTTGCGGGAACCAAGAAAGATGCTAGTGCATGTTTTCGGATTCTCGAAACAGTGAAGTATGAGATTGAAAAGGTATTGAAGGCTTCGAAGGAGAAGAAGATATTAAGGGTGAGAGAGAGGGCACAAATAGGTGGTTGGGATATGTCTCAACCATTTGAAGATGCTACTGCTCAGGGGATGTATGGTGACTATGGTCATGGTGGTGATGAATTTCATTGTGCAACTGAGATGGAAGAAGAGATGGCCGAAGAGAGGAGGAGAAGACGAGAAAAAGAAAAAAATATAGGTTCTGGTGGTAGTAGCAGTGGAGTTGGCTCTTGTTGCACTGCAAGAGCTCTTACTCACTCGATGCCTACGAGGGGTACTAGAGGAGGAGCTAGAGGAGGTAGTGGCCCTAGTGGGATGCTTTCATTTTTTTCCCCACGTACGACTCCTAGAGCTTAGCCAGGCATTAGATTAGCTATGGCTTAAAAGGAGGTAACTGAGAAAGTAGATTTAAAGTGTGTTGAATTTTTTTATGAAAATTGTATTAGTGGAGGAGTCTAAGGAAAAAGTTAATAGAAAATTGGAACTATGGAGAGAAACATTCGAAAGCAAAGGCCTCCGACTTAGTAGAATAAAGACAGAATATATGGAATGTAAGTTTGATCATTTGGTTACTTCAGAGGACATAGAAATTAAAATTGGCACACATTGCATTACCCAAAAGGAAAGTTTTAAATTCCTAGGGTCAATTTTTCAGAGTGATGGAAGAATTGATGGAGATGTTACACATAAAATTAATGCTGGTTGGTTAAAATGGAGAGGAGCATCAGGCATTCTTTGTGATAAGAAGATACCATTAAAGTTAAAAGGTAAATATTATAGAGCAGCAATTAGGCCTGCCATGTTTTATGGTTGTGAGTGTTAGGCAGTTAATCATAAACATGTGCAAAAGATGTCCATGACAGAAATGAAGATGTTACGATGGATGAGTGGTTATACAAGAAAAGACCGTATACATAATGAGGTTATTAGAAACAAATTAGGAGTGGCACCAATAGAGGATAAAATGAGAGAACATCGTTTAAGATGGTTTGGACATATAGAAAGAAGATCAAAAGAAGAACCTGTAAGAAGGTTAGAAAAACTAAATTTGGAAAGTATTAAAAGAGGTAGAGGACGACCACAAAAGTGTTGGAAAGAAACAATAAAGAATGATCTAGCTTATTGGGAGTTAACTGCCAACATGGCACATGATAGGGATCTGTGGAAACAAAGAATCCATGTAGCCGACCCCGTCTAGTATTGGAAAAGGCTTAGTTGTTGTTGTTGTTGTTGTTGTTGTTGTTGTAGAGCGGTTTTGGCTCACAGTGTTTTCGAACTTTACTAGCTAATAACAAAGTTCTAGTAGTTTCAATAATATGTCTATGTTTTCTTTCAGCTAAACCATTTTGTTGTTGGTTTTGGTACAAGATTTTTTTATGCCAAATTCTATTTTCTTAAAGATAATTTTTGAAGTCATTTGAGATATATTCACCCCAGAAATCGGTTCTTAGGATTTTAATTTTAGTTTTAAATTAGGTTAAAGTCAAAAAATATTTAAAAAGTTCTGATTTATATTTCAAGAAATATATCCAAGTGTGTCGAGTGAAGTCATCTACAAAAATAACATAATAGATCACTCCTCATTTTGAGGTTATGGGCTCCTTCTTTTGGGTTTATGGGAGTGGGTCCTCAAACATCGGAGTGTATTAATTCGAAAGTCTTTTTTTGTGATGAATGTTCTATCACCAAATGGTGCATAATATGTTTTGACAAAAATACAATCTTTATAAATGAAATCATTCTTTTCATTGATCTTTATCTATGGATAATTGTTCATTTTTATTTTGGCCAACTCTCCTAAGCTAATACTAACATCTTTATTTTTATTAAAAAGCTTATAAAAATAGTTTTTTCATCTATTTCTTATATCATCATTTGCCACTAGAATTTTTTCATCCTCGTCCTTGATGCATCTAACATAATTAAGATCTTTAGTTTTCTTATCTCTAGCCCTAGCTATCTTAAAAATATCTCTTTCACCCTCTTTTGAGTTGTCTTTTGTATAAATCCTCCCAAATTTGAGCTTTTGCTTCACTAACGGCCTTTTTCACTTCCTTCTTTGCTTTCTTATAAGCCTCTAAAGGTTCACTAGTTTTCTTAGCATAATGTAATTTGTAACATGCCCTCTTTGCCTTAATTTTATTTTAAACTAATTCACTCCACCACCAAGCTTCTTTTTGTGCCGGTACACCTCCCTTAGATACACCTAATACATCTTTTGCCACTTTCCTAATATGTATAGCCATATTGTTCCACATATCATAAGGTGTACCAACATAATTCCAAACATCTCCTTGAAGGACTTTCTGTTTAAATATATCTTCTTTCTCGCTTTTGAGATTCCACCATTTAGTCCGAATAGCTCGATGCACTCAATTCTTCTTTGTCCATTTTTTTATTTGTAAATTCATAACTAAAAATCGATGTTGGGTGGTTAAGTTTTCTCCTGCAATTACCTTGCAATCTTTACAACACGCTCTATCTTTTTTTCTACAAATAAAGTAATCAATTTGTGTTTGTGATAAGCCACTCTTATAAGTAATTAAATGTTCATCTCGTTTTTAGAAGATTGTATTGACTATAAAGAGATCAAATGTCATAGCAAAATTTAAAATCTCCCTACCTCATTTATATCCCCAAAACCAAAGTTTTCATGAATACCTTGATATCCTAATGCCTCTTTACCGACATGTCCATTTAAGTCTCCTCCTAAACAAATCATCTCCCTTTGTGGAATCTTTTGAATCACCTTATCTAACTCTTTCGAAGAGGCTGTCTTTATACTATCTTCTAGTCCTACTTGGGGTGCGTAGGCACAAACTATATTCAAAACCTATGCTCCTAACACTAATTTCAACGTCATGATTCGGTCACCATATCGTTGTATGTCTACTACACTATCCTTTAAATATTTATTTATGATAATACCAACTCCGTTTCAAGCCTTTTCTTTACCTAAGTACCATAATTTAAAACCTGTATCCTCTATCTCCTTTGCTTTTTCTCTAACCCATTTTGTCTCTTGTAAACATAGAATATGAATCTTTCTCCAAATCATAGTATCTACCACCTCCATTAGCTTACCAGATAATGTTATGATATTCCAAGAACCAATACGAATCTTATTATCTAGGACTAGCTTCCTTACCCCCGCATCCGTCCATAATAAAAATGCGGAGACCCTCTCTGTAAATTATTCACTACATTCAGGCAGCAATATAGCGGGACTAACTTCTTTACCTACACTCGTCCATGATGTGGGAACCCTCTCTGCAATTGATTCACTACATTCGGGTGAAAATGTAGTGGCCCTTGCTTACTTATTACTGCATTCGGGCTCTGCAACACGTCGCTAGGCGGGGATGCCCCAAAACAATGCTCATAATTTTTGTAATCCATGTTATAAAATCCAAGGAAGTTTTATGTTGGCTGTCGGAAGCCTAACACAACCCTCCTCCTTTATCTGAGCCCGCAGGACCCGATTACAAAAAAATAAAGAAAAAGTACATCTTTTTAACAAAAGTACTTCACTATACACAATTTCTTTTTACTGTTTAGTATGGTGTATAAAGATATATGCGTGCATCTCTGACTTTGAGCAACTGCTTTTGTAATTGGGTTTGCACCTCTACATACCTGCATGTGCTTGTGGAGTTGTAGTTGTTAACATTTTCATATATGTGTGATACAGAGTGATGCATAGCCAGTTACAAGGCAATGCACTATTTTATGTCATGAATGAGCATTCCTTGGTGGATAATATTACTTTAACCATCAAACTGCTGTTTAATCAACATTTGATAATTTTTTTGCAGTTGCAGAGCAACTGCTTTTGTAATTGGGTTTGCACCTCTACATACCTGCATGTGCTTGTGGAGTTGTAGTTGTTAACATTTTCATATATGTGTGATACAGAGTGATGCATAGCCAGTTACAAGGCAATGCACTATTTTATGTCATGAATGAGCATTCCTTGGTGGATAATATTATTTTAACCATCAAACTGCTGTTTAATCAACATTTGATAATTTTTTTGCAGTTGCAGAGTTATGCGACTTCAAGGATTTGATTAGTTTATGTCATTTATGCAGTTGCATGTCCTGGTTTTAATAATAGTTAGCTTTGGTTAGTTTGTGTTTTCCATTTATCTTATAAGTTTGTCTTGCTTGATCATATAGGTCCATGAAGTCTATTGTGAAGCAGGAGTTCAAGGATTCTGGAAAGGAATAGTTCCAACCCTTATTATGGTTGGTGATTGAGAAGTAGGAGCACACACTTTTTAAACTTAATGCTGCAGTAGGGATGGTTGTCAAGGCCTTCATGTTAAATATACACATATGCAGGTATGCAATCCATCAATCCAGTTTATGATTTATGAAAGCTCGATGAACTATTTGAAGGCTAAGTGGGTCTCAACTAAGAATGACTTAAGAAAGGCCACAGCTTTGGAGGTACATAAGATTTCATCCCATTAGAGCTTCTAGAATAATAGTATTCCATTGTGGAGTGGACTACAAGCATCTCCTTTTCATCTGTTTGTCTGATATAAAAGATATAATCTTCTTGTAAGACCAATAGTTGCGAATCAAGTTTTGTATATTAGCATTTCCATCACTTGCATAGAGAATGAATAGTTTTCTTTTATATAATTTCCGATACTTGTTTAAATACTTAGGGTCAGTGTTTCAACAAAATGGAGTCACTAATGGAACTAATGTAGGTTAGGTACAATGGTGCATCAAATATCTATCGTGACAACAAGATACCATTTAAATTAAAAGTCGTGTTGTAAAACAGCAATAAGACCAGCATAATTCATGATGTATAGCTTTTAAGCAGTCAAGTATAAATGAAGATGTTGAGGTGGTGTCTGGCCATACAAAATAAGACCAGAGTGTAAAACGAGATTGTTAGAGAAACTTGTGACACCATTAAAATGTTAAAGGGAGAGATGTTCTTGGTGGTTTGGATATTTGGAGAGCAACCATATGGAGCTCCAATGAGGTGTGAGAAATAAGGTGGCGAGCACCTCAAAAGATGCAGAAGAAAGCCTCAAAAGTGCTGGAAGGAAATGATTACGGTCTTGCCTGTTTGGAACTAAATGAGAATATGACATGAGATTGAGTACAATGGTGACCAAAATCACATACCTAATCCCACGTAGTGTGGGAGAAGGCTCGGTTTTGCTTTCCTTCGGTTTTCCATAAGATTGAGAAACTAAATACTATGACTGCTTTAATTATTCAAATTGCTGTTTAGCATTCTTACATGACTTCTATGTTTCTTGAACAGGTTTTCTTACTAGGGGCCATTGCTAAGTTAGGTGCAACTCTTTGTACATATCCTTTATTAGTAGTAAAGGTGATTTTTCATAATACTTATTTTCGAATTGAAACCAGTTAGCTTTGAATGTGCCCATATGCATCTTATAGTCTCTTTCTCTAACTCTCTTAGAAGGGAGAGATGGGTCTCTCTTAGGGACTGCTTGAAAGACTTCAAGTCGAAGGAGGCTTGGAGTAGTTCAATCTGTTATAAACATGAAACAATATTTAAATGCCATTTGACTCAATATTGTGCCTATCCAACTTTTTCGCTTCAGTGCTTGTTTTTATAAGGATGACTAATGTTTTGCCTTCTCAGAAAGAGAGTTAACCAGTCAATTGACCTTGGTTTAGTCAAGAAAATTTGAGTGAATGCTTAGATTGTTGATTTCCATCATCAATCGCTCATGCTTTCCTTGTGCTTCTTCATGTTTCTCATGTACTTTATTTTACTTGTTTGATACACTATATATACATCTTATGCCATTTTGTTATTATCAGTGGACTCAAAAGATTAAATGTGATATGCTGCAAACTCTTTTTGACTTTTAAGATTATAAATTTTTAAAGTTCTATGATACAAAGCTAGCAAAATCATATGCTTTGTTTACTAAAAAGAACTAAATGATTTTTATTTACTTTGTTCTACATTCTAGTTTCTTTGCCACTTGGGCTTGATTCATATTTATTTTTAATTCAATTCTTTGGTTGGGCAAAGCACTTGCAAAATGAAGCATCAACAACTATTTTATAGCCGTGGATTTTTGCTCCTTGGATGAACAAAGAGCTGACACTGCTGGAACTGAAATGAAAACCCTAAAGAAAAGAGAGAGATTGGAAGGCCTTTTTTTCTTCTCCAATAGGCTCATCCATAGACATGGCTGGCTCAAAACCGGCTTCACGGTTTGAATCGGAACCTAACTGGACCAGAAACTGGCTGAAACCAGAACTGACCAAACTGACCTGGACAGTAACTGAACCTAGGGGATCCTTGGTTCAGTTATGGTTTCTCCTTTTATTGAACTAGAACCGTTTACCCAACTCATCAGTTCCGTTTGTTTTTTTAAGGTGTCTTTTCATTTTTTAATTTAATCTTTTTTTTCTAAGCAGAAAACAGAACCAGACCTGACCTAGTTTTGTTACCATTCATGGTTTCGAGAAAATTAGGACCAGCGGCTTTTAACCGCTGGTTTTGTTTAGTAGGAATCAGACATGACTAATGCACCAGACTGACAACAAGAGAAACTATACCCCACCAAAGAAAATAATTAAAGAGGAAAAGGGAGCTTTTGTAATGGCACTCCAACTCTTAGTTGGTTTTCCACATTAAAACCAGGAATATCTTTGGAAATAAAAGGTTGTCCAAATTTCCTGGAACTTGATCGATCTTGTCCTTGCTTTAATCATTGACCGCTTGTGGAAACCTTTCATGAGAAAGGGGAATTCAAATCTGGCTTCCATCATCCGTTAGTGAGAAGTTAGACATTTAGACATGAATTGCAAATAACCAAACTACTTGCATCCTAACCTGATCATCAACTACCACAACCCCTGCCACCCTACCGATAAAGCGGTTGAGGTTGATCAACATTATGGTAGGTAGAGTTGCATTAGGGTGTGACAAAGCACTCACACTTGACCCAACCCTACCTTAGTAAGATAGGATTTGTGACCATTATGTTTGGGCTGGCCCTACATTTGATTTGCATCATATTTTCTTTTCATTCAAAAGTACTCTTGCTTCCTACTTCCCACCAATCTTAATATGGTTTGCTTCTTGCTTTCCCTTTCCAAATTGTTTCTCCTTCCCACCTTCCTCTTGTGACAACGTATGCAAAGCATGATAGACTAGAAAGACCATTGCTTCTGTTAGCATCTCTTTCAACAAGTGCCTACCATTGAATGGAGAGTGTTAGACCTGTACTGATTCCAATGAAATTATAAAAGGAATGTTATTAATCTTGCTTTGTTTAGTCCTCATTTAAGTTATTTATGTTCTGCATCCTCTCATGCAGTCAAGGCTCCAAGCAAACCAAGAAATTGGTGGCAGTAATCTCCTGAAGTATAACGGTAAATTGTTTTAAGTTATTTATTTATCTATTGAGCAGATGCCCACTGTTGACTGAGAAGCATACTTTTATTCTTAATGGATGAATCCCATTAGCATTTTCCTTCACGTACTTGTTATTTATGTATTGTTGGTGATATTTACATTATCTTTATGTTTTCTGCATCTAGTATATCAAGCTCTATTGGATGCATATATATTTCTTTTTATAAGTAATAAAAACCTATTCTCAAGACAATATCTGGAACAAAAAAACATGAGTTACTTGGATGCGTTGTAGTGGTTATAAGCATGATAAGAGAAGGCAGGGTGCTGAATCATGTTGAAGTCAGAGAGCATTACAGGCAAGGAGATGAGCATCAGATCAGATTCATGATCACATAAACTGGAGGCCTTCCATGTTCGTTTTAGGGAAAAGGACTTCAACATCGCTTCCTTCAGCATCTTCCAAGAAATTATTTGCAAGCTGGATTAAAAGAGAAAACACAATTTTTCATGATCCAAAGAGGTGCATCGCAAGGTCTACAGAGATCAATTTGACTGTTGCTACTTGTCACGCACATGCTGTATGAAGTTTGTGTGGAATGTCAGTTTACATGATTCAAAATAATCATGTTTAGTAAACTACTTCTTCCTTCAGTGAAGTTAGTAGCATAATTCATAATTTTATTATTTGATAAGCAAAACAAGTTGGTTGTTTGGTTGTTTCAGGTACATTGGATGCAATATTCAAGATGATCCGCTATGAAGGTTTGCCTGTATTTTATAAGGGCATGGGCACAAAAATAATACAAAGTGTTTTTGCTGCATCTGTACTTTTTATGGTGAAGGAGGAGTTAGTAAAGGCATTTCAATTGTTATCAAGGAAGAGTGGAAAACTTCTTCAAAGTGTTGTGAAATGATAGCTGGAAGCCTAGGGTTCAACGCTGCCAAAATGTCCTCACTGATGAAATTTGATGGATTCTTCACTTGAATGTCATGAATTATGAGTTGCCACTGAAAGTTAAATGAATTGCACATGCACCATTAAGAACCAAACGTATTTTTGATGTTCGAATATGGCAAGTAGGTTGTGCTACTTGGAGAATCTCAAGAATGGCATGGTTGGTTATCTTTTATGCTACAAGCATAGCTGATATGTAATCCTTTTCATTGATTGGTTAAATTCTGGTATAGCGCGTAAATGGTCTGGGATTTGAGAAAGTTTCAGAGTCCATTTTCTTCAAGGATGCAATTATTCTCATTGTTGAAGTTTTAACATGCTTTAAGGTTGTAATGCTGTATTTCTTTGAGGAGAACCGTGTTGGTGATGATTCGTGTTGTCAAAAATTTCATCCAATCTGGTCCGAAGTTCCACCTTTTGTTTCTCAAGACAAAACTCTGCATTAAAAACACTAAATAGTCTCAGCTATCAGTAGGAGAAGTGGTCATATGGCATCATATCGTATAATGAGCATCATTCCTCATTGTTCTTTAGTAGGAAATGTGCTGTAAATATTTAAGGATCAACAATGATGAGTAGGAATCATGTTACTAATTGTAGCGACGCAAGTCATTTCTTTTGCAAGAAGCCACACCACTCTTGACTAGGGTTTGATATAAGAACCTTCAAGCTGAAAGGAGTGGAGACTGGAGAGTTCGATACCTGGGACATGCATCTGGTTACTGTGGTGCATGTCGTTCTTGTTTCTGTTCACCTACTTAGATGAAGATTTTGATTCTACCCTTGCGGTCTGTAGTCTTTCTTGAGAGCCCTTTAGCTGCAGGAGCCAAATATTGAAGCTTCATCTTTGGTTTTCTCCTTGCTGGTTCGCTTTCATCCTCGGGAAATGTTCACAACATGAAGGTAACTTTTTCTGATTTATCAATTGTACTAAACGACGGTAAGTAAAAAAAGAGGAACCGTCGATGGTTATTGCCTTTGACTTTTACCACATTTCATTATCAGCTTATTGATGCATACACTCTGTCAAAGTGGGTTAAGGAAAGTTCTTGAACTGTTGATTGGTACTTGCAGGTCCTCGTGGAGGTTCACATCAGGCATGCGTTCTGGGACCTCAGGTTAGAAGGCAAATTGATAGTCTTTGTTACAAGTTTCTTCAACAAGTCACCCCATTTAGGAAGGAGAGTGAATGGAACAAGCATCTCTAGTTGGCTCCATATTTATGCTGTTTCAATAACAAGATGAACTTGGCTAGGGAGCTTTTGGAAAATGGAATACACGTACCTATGCTGTCTTCTTGTGTTTTTTCAGTCGGGAGGTTTTTTGGTGGAAATTCTTTATACTTGTTTCTTTCACTAGGGAGTTTTTGGTGAAAATATAAAATAACAATATGGTTACATCACAGAAGATGCTTTCTTGGTCAAAATACTAGGTGTTAATTTGATGAGGTCTGTGTCTACGTGTGTGTGTGTGAGAGCTAAGTCACACACACACATCTAAGGGGTGGAGTGTCGACCTCGACACTGGTGCGACACCGACATCGACACTATGTCGGTGCGGCATGGCAAAAAAAAAATGCAATTTTTTTTTTGTAACTCACGGATAAATGGGTTCGGATAATGAAGATTGATTTGTGTATTATGATGAAATTAGTAGTTGTTTACCATTTATGTGTTTTGCTTTAATATAAAGTTGTGTACTTGCTATTGTAGTTGTATACAATATTAGCTTGAATGATTTTGGGTGCGGACAATTGGTTTCTTATTTCTCAATCTGATTAGATTCTTGACTCCATACTGTATGCCTTTTCACAGAATAATCTCTGTCACCAAACACATTTGAAGACCAGGAACATTGCCAAATTAATAGAACAGAAGAGTATGACATCACTAGTGGATCCTAACACAAATACTAGTATATGTTATATCCTACAAAAGATCTGGAAACTCTTTGAATCCATTACTTGGATATTTTGCAGCTCTTAAAATCATTTTAAGTTTCATATCATTATGAGAGAACTTGCTAATTGATACCTACGTGCACCCAAAATTAGCAAATACTAGTTGTATTATGATTGATTTATGTAGCTTGAATATTATATATAATATATAATATTATATACCCTAGCCATGTCGCCACACTCAAAATTTTTGAAATTTGCTGTATCCCGCACCTGCACCCGTGTGACATAGTGTGAGAGAGAGAACACCTAAACCCAGTAATAAGCATTATTTGCCTCGATTGACCCATTAATTGTTTGAGCTCCTAAAACAGATGCTTATCAAGCTACTGCTATTTACTAGTACCAGTTAAAGAACAAACAAGGTTAAGACAAGTATCAAGTACACTTATACCCATATATAAGAACAAGGGAGACATTCAAAATTGTTCGAATTATCGAGATATCAAGTTAATGAGTCATACTATGAAATTGTGGGAAAGAATTATCGAACGTAGGTTAAGACAAGTATCAAGTACAACAGAGAACCAATTTGGATTCATGCCAGACAGATCTACTGTTGAAGCGATTCACCTTTTGAGACGTCTTATGGAACATTTTAGAGCAAAAAAGAAAGACCTTCACATGATATTTATTGATCTAGAAAAAGCTTATAATAAAGTACTGAGGGAGGTTCTTTGGAGAACTTTGGAAAAAAGAGGTATCCCATTGACATATATTAGCCTTATTAGAGACATGTATGATGGTGCAAAAACATGTGTGAGGACTTATGAAGGAATGACAGACTTCTTTGAAGTTAATATTGGGTTACATCAAGGATCAACTTTAAGTTCATACTTATTTATAATGGTGATTGATGAGTTAACAAAACATATTGAAGATGAAGTACCTTGGTGTATGTTATTTGCAGATGACATTGTATTAGTGGAGGAGTCTAAGGAAAAAAGTTAATAGAAAATTGGAACTATGGAGAGAAACATTAGAAAGTAAAGGCCTCCGACTTAGTAGGACAAAGACATAATATATGGAATGTAAGTTTGATCATTTGGTTACCTCACAGGACATAGAAATTAAAATTGGCACACATTGCACCCCCCAAAAGGAAAGTTTTAAATACCTAGGGTCAATTTTTCAGAGTGATGGAAGAATTGATGGAGATGTTACGCATAGAATTAATGCTGGTTGGTTAAAATGGAGAGGAGCATCAGGTATTCTTTGTAATAAGAAGATACCATTAAAGTTAAATGGTAAATATTATGGAGCAACAATTAGACCTGCCATGTTTTATGGTTCAAAGTGTTGGGTAGTTAATCATCAACATGTACAAAAGATGTCTGTGACAGAAATGAAGATGTTGAGATGGATGAGTAGTCATACAAGAAAAGACCGTATACATAATGAGGTTATTAGAAACAAATTAGGAGTGACACCAATAGAGGATAAAATGAGTGAATATCGTTTAAGATGGTTTGAACATATAGAAAGAAGATAAAAAAAGAACCAGTAAGAAGGTATGAAAAACTAAATTTGGAAAGTATTAAAAGAGGTAGAGGATGACCACAAAAGTGTTGGAAGGAAATAATAAAGGAAATAATAAAGAATGATCTAGCTTATTGTGGGTTAACTCCACATGATAGGGCTCTGTGAAAACAAAGAATACATATAGCTGACCCGGTCTAGTATGGGAAAAGGTTTTGTTGTTGTAGTCAAAGAACAAACAAAATACCTTTCTGTGAAAGATGAAGCAAAACCAAGACCAAGCATTTTCTTTCACGTTTTGTGGTCGGCTACATGGATTCTTAGTCGGCATAGAGCTCGATCATGTGCCATATTCATAGTAACATAAAAAAAGGAAAAATTATGTTTTTACCGTTTCATGGTCTTCCTCTCCGTTCGCAAAAGATGCTTGTTGGAAAATGTATGTAGTAAGATGGCAGTTTAGCATTGGCCTCCGCTGTTATATGGGCAATTCGGGTTCGATTTATGGGGTTGTCAAAACCATGCATAAGCTAAGAGTCCGGTAATCCATCTCACTTCATTAAGTACAGACTTTCCAAGGGTTGCTTATTTGGGAAAGTTAATATTGCTAATGT
Organism: Brasenia schreberi; assembly: GCA_036023115.1. Taxonomy (NCBI): domain Eukaryota; kingdom Viridiplantae; phylum Streptophyta; class Magnoliopsida; order Nymphaeales; family Cabombaceae; genus Brasenia; species Brasenia schreberi. Next base: position 17,529,326 of record JAYKKT010000074.1, on the reverse strand, counting down.
ATTACCTAACTCAATTGGAGCCCATTCCACGGATTGGATCAATACAGATGAGATAAGTGGTCTAATTCATTTGTTTGAATCTCTCTCTCTCTCTCTCTCTCTCTCTCTCTATATATATATATATATATATATATATATATATATATATATATATATATTTAGAGAACTTAGAAAAGTAGAGAACAACAAAAAAAACCCATCATATCTACTGTGAACCGTAAAGATTTGAATTAAAAAATAAATACTTTTGTATATTGCATTTAACTTATCATGTGCATTAAATATTTTCTATTTATCACTCCAACCATTATTTCAAAAATGAAAGAGTAGTGATGGGTTCCTTCTATTTCTCTATTTTTATGCGGTTTCCTAAATTTAGACCCTTTCTTTATATATATATATATATATATATATATATATATATATATATATATATATATATATATAGAGAGAGAGAGAGAGAGAGAGGGGTGGATGATGCAAGTAGGATGGAAACTCTACACGATCGTCAATTTTGACTATCTGAGATATGGATCCAACGGCGGCTAATCGGGGTATATAAACCCTCGTTTCATGGTTTTTACTCCTTTTTTACATCCCTCTCTCGCTTGCTCTTTCTCGTTCTCCCTCTCCTGCAGCCCCCCTCTCGTTCTCCCTCATTTTCCCTCTTTTCCTCCCCCTTGTTTCTCCTCTCTCGCAGGTTCTCCCCTGATTCTCCCTCTCGTTCTTGCTTTCCCTCTTTTCCCCTCTCTCTTTCCCTCTCCCTCGTTTTCCCTCTCACAACAGATCCCGGGAACCTCGTCATCCCTCTCACAATTGTACAAGAGTCCCCCTTTTAGGTAGTTCCTTTTATTATCTATTTTCTCCCTCTGGTGGATGAAGAAATCTAGGCAATTTTCATTGTTTGTAGCTTTTAAGATTGATTATTTCTTATCGGTAAGGTATTTTTCATTGTTTTGAAAATGATTGTCATGAATTTTGTTTAGAATATTGTTTTAATACATGCTCAGATTTGTAAAAGTAATTTGCAGTTTGGGAGATTATGTTTTAAATAAATTTGTATTTGGTGTATATAGTTTTGGCTGAAATAATTTCATGTTTAACAATATCATGTTGCTACTATTTCATGGTTGGTGAATCTATGTTAGTTTGGACCGAAATAGTTCATCATTGAACCTATGTTGCTATCATTTAATGGTCTTTTAGTCACTACTAAATAAACATAATATAGCATGCTTTGTTCTTTTTGAAAACATTATTTTTGCATCTACTTGACAGTTTTTTTTATTAATATACAACGAAATATAGATGTAAGTGATTGTTCTACGAGCAATAATATAGCAATGAGATTGGATATGGAACTGGATAATATTATTTTTTTGAAAAGAATGAACATGGTAACCAACGTTAATTGGATGAAGAGATCAAGTATCCAGATTTGAGTAGCGAAGAAGAATTTATGTGTAATCCTTTTAGTGATAAAGTACAATCAATCAGTAATAAAAGAAAAGCATCCACGTATCAAAGTTGTACTCCTAGCATTCCTAAAGAGTATGTTCCTATTTCAGATATGAAGTTTGACACATGACTATGCTGAGTTTGGGGGCTTTAGTGTAAGAAAACATACTTCAAAAAACATAAAAGAGATCGGTGTTGGGGGTTGTTTGTGTGCAGTAAAGAAAGATTTAAGAAGCAAAAGGGTGATAAAAAAAGCATAAAAAATAGATACCAGATCTAGGTGCAAAGCAAGAATGGTTGTTATATTTTGTTCAAATATCAAAAGTTAGAAAGTTCAAGTACACCATATGAAACACAATAACATTTTGATACTGCACGTATTATCAAAGGGGTTAGATAATGCACACAAAAAGTTGGTAGGCTTATAGAACAAATTTGGGCTAAGGACATACCAAATAATGGATGTCATGTCATATACGACAAATAGAATTCATAATGTTCTATTTGATGAGGATGATGTTTATTTTTATCTTCAAAAAGAAAGAGAATCTTATTTTGAAAAAGATTCTCAATTTATGTTAAGGTTTGTCTAAGGAAAAAGCTTTGACAATGTGGGTTTGTATGATGCAATTCAAACAAATGAAAAGAGTGAAGAGGTTAATTGCTTTTGGCTATATGCTATTGCACATGAAGACTACTACTGCTTTGATGATGTTCTCTTTTAATACTATCTATAAGAAGAATAAATACTTGATATTGTTTGCTCCATTTACTGGTATTAATTATCATAATCAATCAATTATTTTTGGATGTGCTTTACTTAGTGATGAAAAGAAAGATTTATTTATTTAGTTGTTTAGTGAATAGTTGAAAGTAACAAGTAATAAGCAGTGTTATCAGTATCGCACCAGTACATATCGTATCATGGGACTTCACGATATAATACACTATGTTGTATCACATGACAAAACTTATCATTCTGTACCATACGATATGCTATGAGCCTTTACAAAAGGCTTGATGGCCGAACATAACCCACATTTCTATGGGGTTTCTAGCTTCCGTCAGCATCTTTCAACTACTCCAAGGTGACTTTCGGCTAGGGTGAGGCATCTCCAATGGTTTCCACGGGTCTCCAATGCCACCATCACTCCAGCAATGACAACACCGATAATCTGGTAGTTGTGGTATAGTTTTTTTTTACTTTTTTCTGTGCATTTGGTATTGTCTTGTGTTATTTGTTTTTTTCTTGTTAAATGACAATATATAAAGTGCATGAATATATTTTTATTGTATTTGTGAAGTGAGAGACTCTATTAGTTTATTTGAGTGTTTTGGTGGTTTATAAAGTGAATATTGGAGATTTATAAAGTGTTTTTATTTTCAAGTTTATTAAGATTGAAGTGTTAAATTAAGATGACAAAAAGGGTGTTATGGACTCTCAATCTCGGTTTGATGATCTGGCATGAAAATGGAGTTGAGGGAAATAGATTGAAAAGCAAATGTGTTTTTTGTGAGAAGGTAATTAGTGATAAAAATTTTAGTTTGAAACATCACCTAGCAAAGACTAAGAAAGAGGTTACTCCTTATATGGGAAAAGCTAGGACAATCTCAGAAACTATTAAATGACAATGTTTATAGATAATTGAAAGTATAATTGAGAAGAGGCAAGAAAATGAACATGTAGGGATGTTTGAGAAAGGTGATGTTGGACTTCGCGGTGGTAGTGATAGCATCCTTTATGGTGCTAGGATACAGATTGATAGTAGTAATTCTTGACTACTAGTAAAGAGAAAGAGGGTTGCTGAAGAGATTGAAAGTAGTAGAAGAGGAAAGACTAGAGGAAGATCTTATTCTTGCATTCAATCGTTTTTTCCTCCTAGTACTACACCTGATGCTCAACTTTAAATTCGTGCTACTATTGCTTTAGAGCAATTGTATGAGCAAACAAACTTTGTAGTGGGAGATGATTTTATGATATATGCATTCTATTTAATGCAGTAAATTTTTTTCATTTTCAAGCAATGAGATACCATTTCTAACATTGATACATAGTATAAGATGTCAAAGTTGAGAGGAAAACTATTGTATAAGATTGTCCTTGAAGTTAAACAGTATTATTCAACTTTAAAAGAGTCATTAAAGAAGACAAGATGCACTATCATGATAGATGGATGAACAAATAGGCGAGAAAATACCTTGTTAAATTTCTGTCTATTTTCCTAAATGACTTATGTTTTTGAGATCATTAGATATGTCACAAGAATAACATACTGCAAAAGTTGTAAAGTAAGAATTTGATAAGGTTAGATGTTGAGCTTCAAAATAAAGACTTTTTATTGGATATCATGTGTAGCCCATTGTCTAGATCTTATCCTTGAAGATATAAGAGAGATGGATCATAAAAAGGCAACAATTGAGTATTGTTAAGATATCACAAAATGTATTTATAACCATGTCTTTGTATTATATATGATGATGAGATATAAAGATGGTGTAGAGTCCCTTCATACAACTGCTACTCAATTTGTAATTATTTTTTTATCAGCATAGAGCATTGTTAAATAAAATCAAGCCTTGAAGAGAATGTTTTCCTTAGATGAGTGTTAGTAGTTTGCAGAGTTGTCTCAAAATATAAGGAATAGAAAACTCAATAAGATTTCAAAGACGGTCTTTACGAGTATATTTTTGAACTCTTATGTTAGATTATTGAGGATCACATGTTTTTTAGTTAAAATTTTGAGATTTGCTGACATCGATGAGAAGCTATTAGAAACAATTTGAATGGAAGAAAGAGAGATAATGTGCACGTATGAATGATTATTGATAATATATAGAATAAATAGTTGTGTCAGCCTATTCATGTTGCAACTTATTACCTAAATCTAACATTTAGGTATTCTAAAAGTTTTAAAAGATGTAGCGAGATTAATCGAGATATCATTGATTGGATAGATAAATTAGTACTTGATGAGGGTAGAGATCTATGATAATGTTCTTCACTTGATGGGCTTGCATATAGTCATTTGTAACTATACTAATATACACTTAGTTAAACATATGAATTATTTCTTTTAAGTTTCTTAAATCTTATATTTATTTTAGAATAAATATTTATATTTATCTTTTTCTATTAGATATTTAGTGGAATAAGTTTGAAAATTATTTTCTAAACTTGAGAGATTTTGCAATAAGAGTTATGATTTAAACCTCTAGTGAAAATCGTTGTGTAAGGAATTAGAGTGTTTTTAAACATATCCATATAAAAAGCACAACAGGTTGCAACATAAGTCGGTCAATGTCTTAGTTTTCATCTCTTGCAACATACGGCTTCGACAAAGGTAATAAATGATTAGTTACTAATTAAGTATTTGATTTAGTGTTTCAATTTACTTAATTGTTAATGACAATATTATTTACTTATCATTTTTGCAAATAATTAAAAAAGTTAAATAGGAAGAACAATTTAATCTAATAAGTCTAGACAATTTTGATATATTAGAGGAGTGAATTATGGAAGATAATGAAACAAACACTCCTCACTAAAGCAGACATTCAATGGATTAATTTAGAAGGAGAATAATATCATCAAGGGGATCATGATTTTGATTTTCACGCTTAAAGTGGTGATGATTGTAAACAAAATTTTACAATCTTGTATTGAATTAAAACTTCGTTTGCAAAAATTGTTCACAATCGTGCCAACTAATTTACTCAAACTTGCAAAGTTATTTTCTAAATATTAGGCGTTTATGGACAAGTAGGTTCTGATCATCATAGGCCTTCTTTAACTGGAACTTAAGAGTCAACCTACGTGCTTAGACAGAGTGATTTATTATTCTTGAATTTTCTCGAAATAATTTTCTATCAAAATGATTTTTCCAAAACAAGATATCATTCACTTGGCAAAACTGGTTTCTGTTCTCTAAAACAAAATCTGTTTAGTTTTCCAATAGAGGAGTTTTAAAAAAAAATTTGTTGTTTTGTAAGGATCCAAAAATCTTGAAATTTTTAGCTAAGTAAGACCTAGGTATGAAGCTTTATTGGAGATTTTTATTTGAATTTTTGGTTTCTTTGATGATTAGAATTAAATCCGAGAAGCTTCCTAACCGAATGCTATTTTGAAATTTAAAACAGTCTTTGTGACTGAAATACAAAGGCTCAATAAAATGACTATATCTCTGCACGTAGGATTCTGATTTTTATGAAATTAGTTAGATTAAAAAGCTATAGATGTCATCTTTACAACAAAACCATTTTCATATTTTTGGGTATCTACAGACAGATTTATGATGGTTTTACGAAGGGTCTATTGTAGGAAATTTTGCGCAGATAGATTTTGTTTAAGGTTAGGTTTGGTTTTTAATGTTTTTTTTTACTCGGCCTCACGTTCAGACCAAATTTCAGAATATTTCGATTAGAGACGATGACTGGAAAATTCAAGGATCAGACTTGATTTATGGAGGATGCTAAAATCTGTAGAGTTTTCTTTTTTAAAACTAATGATACATTTGATTTGATCCTTAATGTATTAGTGATCATCCAAAGAAATTTATGTTGAGGCCTTGTGTTTGTTTGGAGAGATTGCTTATCTACATATAAATTCTTGGGGCATCTCTCTCTAGGAGGATAACTCTCTTCGAAATATATGCGATCATAACCCCTTGCCTATCTTTACACAAGCTTATAAATATTTAATCCACCATATGAGTGATTTAAATACTCATATTATTGCATATAAAACATGACTTTTAATGTCTCTTATGACTTCTTCAATTAATTTGGAACCAAATCACATCAATTAAGAAAGGAAATAAGAGATGATAATATATTTAAGGATAGAGGGGATGAGGAAGTATAAGATACGCGACTTATATTGAGGTAGAAGAAATCAAATATCAAACAAGTGAGAGGTATTCTTACCGATGACCTTTAGCATGAATTTGTAGCACTTCCTATTGATTTTACAATGGATTGAAGATTAATATTCCAAATATTATAAGAAATGAATTAGAAAAGAGGAAAGAATAAAACCTTGCCGGCAACTTTCTTAGGCGGCCTTCTTCTTGGGCGTCTCCTCTTGGACGATGTCTTGGGGGCTAACTTCCTTCTTCTTTCTCTCTCTTCTCCCTCTTTTCTCTCTCTTTTGCTAGTCTTTCTATCTAATTTTTCCTCCTTGAAACCCAACCCAAGGCTGATATTTATAAAACTCTTGAGAAGCCTTTAGGCCAAGCATATTCCTTAGAATCTCTCTAGAGCCTTTCACGATTTAGGCTGACCCTTTATTTATCCAAATTGGACCCAACCCAGTCCATTTTTTGTTGGTCACATGGGTGTCGCATGACCTGATAAAAGCTAGTTGTGGTCCCTCTTGATGTAGCCCATCTTAGGCGCCTTTGTGCAGCTCGACTTTGGTGTAGCCTAACCTTGGTGCAACTCGACCTTGATGCGTCAATAGTGCCTGCTTGATCTTTTTCCTTTGTTGCTATGAAATTGTCATACAAAATATACAAACTAATTCATAAGGTTTAATCAAATTATATCAAAGGGAATGGATTCGATGATTTCTTCTTTGTGTGATGAAAAAAGATCTCCATAACAAGAGAAACTGATATTGTTAAAAGGACACAAATTTTAAGGTGTTTTTGTTGAAAAACCTTAAAAGACCCACAATCGTAATTTTTTATGAAAAAGAAAGAAATTCTAAAAAAATATTTTAAAAATTATTGGGTGTTCACAGATGCCCCTCTTTGTTATTAATCAAATTTATTTGGTTAATGATAAAGAATAACACTCATAAAAAATTTATTTTTTCTAAATGTTAGAGTTTATTTGAGTTAAACTAAGATTTCATTAACTTTCTCATTCTTTGTTAAGGGATTCATTTTTTGAACTTGGATCATCCTAATTCCGGTGGGGAATATGACTTCTAGCAAAAGGTGACTAACATGGATAGTAGCCGACCAATGCAAAGATCATATATAAATAAGGTCATCTAATGCACATGAGCATGAGATGTGTGAAATGCAATGGATGAATCAAGTGTGTTAGAGACCCCTACGAATTAGTTTTGAAACTTAGGAAAATTCCACGAAGGTTGACTGCCTTAAGTGGGATGGCCTTAATGTTCATTTGTTTGATGCCTTGGGTCTAATAAAAATCATTTTGAAAAGATAATTTGTTTTCATTTGAAAGGACTTTCATCTAGTATATTTTCATTTACTTTGGTCTTAATTATCCGTTACTTTGTAGAGGTTTTTATTGTTGAAAAACTCAACAACATTTCAAAACTTTATTTTTCACACTATAAGGCTTAACCCTCAAATAAAATGAGATCCAAATTGGTAGGTTCTATTCCTACTTTAGGATTATAATGATAGACATTTTCTCTTTTAGGATAAGTTGTAGGGGTATAAAGAGAATTCCCACGATCGCTTATAAAACGTTATGTGGTATAAAGAAGAGGAGATTTTGAGGAAATGCTCTTTTAGCTTTTGATTTTCTTTTTCTTTTTTTTAGGAAGACTTGTATATTCAATGTTTATTTTCTTTTTTTCTTTTTTAGCTTTTGAGGTATTAGACATTTGCCAATTGTTTTGGAAAGAATGAGATGGGGGAACAGCTTATCCCTCTAGATACTCGGTTTAATCAAGTATGCTCTATTTCATAGTAGCACATACTATTTGAAAATATTTTGCTATTTTGAACTAGGCTCTATCTTGTAAAATAAGGACTTTTGAAATATTATTAATCGATTTTGAAAACACTCCACTTTTCATAGAGCATTAATTCCTACTTAAGAAGCTTCAAGAAACTAAAGAAAATCCATATTAAAAAACCATTTCGAAAGAATTGGAGGTAGACACTAATCATGATATCTTTTCAGATATTGGGCACTTATAGGGTCTACCAAGTTTTTTCTCTCGACATTAATTAGCCAATATGCATTGCCCCCTTATGACATAGGTACCTTCCCACTTTGGGCCACCACTTTTCAAGAGGATGTGGGCCTCTATGTGTGAATGATGTTCATGAGATGCATGACATGTAAAAATGTATTCCCATATGAGATGATGGAGATATATGCTCAATAAAATAATGAATTTATTCAAGTCTCCATGAAATGTGCTTAGTGAATGTAAGCTACATGCCCCTAGTTTGGAGGAAATGATATGATCATTCACACATTGTGGTTGACCCCTATTGTGGCATGTGATGAATGATATTTAATGAGATGCATGAATGACCCATACATGCACTATGTTGTTGGACATCTTGGTTTTTTTTACATGACTTAGGAATATGCGATCCTAGCTTTTGGTGCATTTAGGGTTAAGTTTGATTCATTTGTTAACCACTAAGAGATCACCTTCTAGAGAACTTGAATGTTTGCCTAAGTCCAATATTTTATTGATTTTGAGAATGTTCATGTAGATTTTCATTACCCAAATCATCTTTAAGAGAATTGACATTTTTGTTTGACAAATGGTTTTGATTTTTTTTTCTTTTGAAAATTTTTTGTATTTAAGTTTCCTTTTTTCAGATTTTTAGGATTTTGAAGATAACCTATACATAATATATAGAACCCGAAGTTAGCATCATGTTCAAGGAGGATTCGGGGGTTCAAGTGTATCAAGGATACACACCCAAGGTGTGGTATTATTGATGTCCTTATGATGGATCCTAGGTGCAACCAATGTACCCCTAGGGGTAGGGTAGACGGTGTGGGTGTATGTGGATGCAAAGGGAGATCTTGTTTGATCCCTTGCAAAATAGAAAGGTGTGGATTCCAAGGAAAACCATGGTCGATCCCTTGGTGGGTATGTGGAGGTTAGGAGAAGGCACGACCAACCTATTAGGTAAGCATTGATTGTGACATGAGCCCGAGGTTGGTGTAGGTGTGGATATGGTCACACCCAAAGGATGTGATGCACTCATAGAGAAGGGAAGCCCAAAGAGTTCACATTCTCATAATGCAATGGAGGAGGATGGGGAATGATCTTCAAGGAGACCAAACCCAGCAAGGGCAACTTCAAGCTTATCACATATGAGGTCGGCTTGGGTCGGGATTAGGTCCATGGTCTTATTTTGACTTTAAGGACTCATGGAACTTAGATGAGTTATAGACATAGGCTTAGACTTATGATATAAACTTAGGCTCAAAGGAACTTTATGCATGGTAGGGTTAGGTGTACCTAGGATATCGATATATGCCTTAGGAGTAACCATGTCTACCAAGTTTTGAATTTTATTTTCATTTTGAATTTTTTTTTATTAGTGTCAGACATTCGATGGACCTTGAAAATTCACATCTTTTGACACATTGAGTGGCTTTGTGGGTGTATGAGTGTGATTTGATGTATGGAGTACATGTGAACGATCTACCAATCCTACACTAAGAAGGCGATGATCAAGTAGTGAGTTTTGAGAGAATGAGTTTCAGGTGTACTTTTTTCAAGCTTTACTACCTTTTCATGGTGAGAGCAAGCTTCCTTATAGGCGTGCTGAAGCGGCTCAAACTTATGAATAGCTTCAAGCTCCCGTTGCTTTGCTAGGTCTTGAATTTCATTCTTTTGTTTCTTTGGGAGGAAAAACCTCTGAAGTGTGAAGTGATGCTCATGGGAATGAAACCCATAAGAGCACATATATTTGAAAATTTTGTATGACTCATGTGAAGAGAACCTCATACCCCTCTCCGCTTGTGTGCCTAGGAATGTAGACTTTTTTTCTTTAATTTTCTTTTTTAGATTTTTATTTTCAATTTTCATAATTTCCTCACTTGTGATTTCTAGATTTTCAAATTTTTTATTTTTGAATATTTTTTATATTTTTTTGTTTTTCCAAATATAATTTTTTTTAGATTTTCAATGGACAAAGGGGTGTTAGGAAGTGGATGACTAGCAAGGTTAGGAAGAGATGGTTATTTCTCAAGAGAACAATGTGCTTAGGGTAGCAATCTTCTTTCAATTTTTCTCTCTCTTAATTCGTTTTTTAAAGAGGCGATTTTATCTTCCCGGCTTTGAGAAAATTATTTTGAAAGCTTTTTATTGTTTTTTAAAACCGACCTATGGTGCTTGATAAGGCTTCACTTGACACATCCGGAACCCTTTGACATTCCTGGAAAATTTTAGACTTGTGACTAAGTTTTGAAAAAAAGCTTAGAACAAGGTTTTGGAATAGATTTGTTTCCAAAGAAGGTGACGGAATCAAATAACTATTCTGAGACTCAAGTCCCACTTGGCGTGCCATTTTATTTCTGTAAACAAATTTTTTTTGGTCTTTTATTGACTTAAAACTTCGCTTGCAAAAATTGTGCGCGAGTGTACCAAAATGTTTACTCAAACTTGCAAAGTGATTTCTAACTATTAGGCAATTATGGAAAAATAGGTTCTTATCATCATAGGCCTTCTTTAACAGGTGCTCAAGGGTCAGCATAGACACTTAAGAAGAGTGATTTATGATTCAGGATTTTCTCAAAACAATTTTCAAGCAAAACAATTTTTTCAAAATAAGATATCATTCACTTGGAAAAATTGGTTTGTGTTCTCTAAAACAAAATCTATTATGTTTTCCAACAGAGGAGTTTTTCAATTTTTTTGTTCTTTTATAAGAATCCAAAAATCGTGAAATTTTTAAATAAGTAAGAGCTACTATGAAGCTTTATTGGAGATTTTTATTTGAATTTTTGGTTTCTTTGATAATCAGAATTAAATCCGAGAAGTTTTCTAACCGAATGCTATTTTGAAATTTAAAATAGTCTTTGTGACTGAAATACAAAAATTCAATAAAATGCCTATATCTCTACACGTAGAATTCTGATTTTTATGAAATTAGTTAGATTGAAAAGCTATAGATGTCATCTTTGCAACAAAATTATTTTCATATTTTTGGGTATCTACAGATAGAGTTATGAGGGTTTTACCAAGGGTCTATTGTAGGAAATTTTGCATAGATAGATTCTATTTTGGATTGGGTTTGGTTTTTAGTGATTTTTTTACTCGGCCTTACTCATGTCTAAAATTCTTAAAACTTTTACTGGATGTTAACTAGTGTGTATACAACGTTTGGACCAAATTTTAGAATATTTGATGTGAGACGAGGGTTGAAAAATTCAAGGATCACACATTATTTATAGAGGATATTGAAATCTGTAGAGTTTTCTTTTTAGAAACTAATGATGCATCCGATTTAATCCTTAATGTATTAGTGATCATCCAAAAAAATTTACGTTAAAGACTTGTATTTGTTTGGGGAGGTAGCTCATCTACATATAAATTCTCGCGTCATCTCTCTTTAGGAGGATAACTCTCTTAGAAATATATGCAATCATAACTCCTTGCCTGCCCTTACACAATCTTATGAATATTTAATCCACTATAAGAGTGATTTACAAACTCATATTATTGCATATAAAATGTGGCTTCTAATGTTCCTCTTATCGCTTCTTGAATTAATTTAGAGTCAAATCTCATCAATTAAGAATGGCAAGAAGAGATGATAATATATTTAAGTATAGAGGGGATGGGGAATTATAAGATATGACTTATATTGAGGTAGAAGAAACTGAATATCAAATAGGTGAGAGGTCTTCTTACCGATGGCCTTTAGCATGAATTTGCAACACTTCCTTTTGATTTTATAATGGATTGGAGATGAATACTCCAAATATTATAAATGAAATGGATTGGAAAAGAGGAAAGAAGAAAACCTTATCAGTGACTTGCTTGGGCGACCTTCTTGTGCGTCTCCTCTTGGACGATGACTTGGGGGTTGATCTCCTTCTCTCTCTTTTGCTGGTCTTTCTATCTAATTTTTCCTCAATTTTGCTTCCATAAAACACAACCCAAGGTTGGTATTTATACAACTCTTGAGAAGTTTCTAGGCCAAGCATATTCCTTAGCATCTCTCTAGAACCTTTCACGATTTGGGTTGGCCCTTTATTGATCGAAATTGGACCCAATCCAATCCATTTTTTGCCGGTCACATGGGTGTCACATGGCCTTGTCAAAGCTCGCCATGTCCCTTTTGATGCAGCCCATCCTAGGTGCCTTGGTGCAGCTTGACTTTACTGCAGCCCGACCTTGGTGCAACCCGCCTCATTATGTATTGATCTTGGTTCGGTTTAGGGTTGATTTTGTGACCTAGCTCAATCTTTCTTGGCTTGATAAAAGTTTGTTTCGTGGGTTGGTTCCATGTTGACTCGCACACTTGGTTTGATCGAGTTTGGCTTACTTGATGCTTGTCTCACTTTGGTTTGTCTTAAATCGGTTGTATGACCAACTCCTTTGACTTGGTTTTAGTTTGATTTGAGCTTGACCATGTGCAACCCATTTGGACTTAAATTGGGCTTGATTTGAGTTTCACCATGTGCTCAGCTTGACTTGGTTTTGGGCTTGATTATGTGCCCATCTTGACTTGATTTTTGGGCTAGATCGTGTGCCTATCTTACTTGAATTGGGTTTGGGCTCGCCTCATGTGCAACCCATCTTGGACTTGATTTGGGCTTCATCATGTGCCCATCTTGACTTGATTTGATTTGGTTTGGGCTAGTTGTACATGTAACCCATCTTGGACTTTGTTTGGCCAGGTTGCATGTGCAACCCCTCTTAATTTGGTTTGACTTTAGCTGGCTTGATCAAGGCTTGTTTCGTGGCTTTGGTTCGTCCACTTTGGCCCGATCAAGTTCACTTTGGCTTGGTTTAATCAAGTTTGGTTCTCCTTGTTATAGTCAAGCTTGTCTTTGCCTTGGTTTAATTGGAATTGATTGCATGGATAGCCCCCTGAGATTCTATTATGCTTGATTCAGTCTCTTTTTAAGTAAGATTTAATTTTATGGTTTCAAATGTTTTCTTTTTTAAAATCCATTTTTTTTGAAACATATTTGAAAATAACAAAATTTAACAAAATCTTCAAATATCCTCTTTAGTATAGCATTGAGTCTCATCCCTAGTGTTGTTTGCATGAGTGACTTGATTTCACTTTGTGAGTTAGTCCTTTACCGTTTGGACTGCTTTAACTCTTTGATGGGTGTAGGGTCTCGAACCGCTTTAACCTTTGGTGTAAGGTCTCAAACTGCTTTAACCCTTAGATGGGTGTAGGGTCTCTTGGTGTAGGACTATCCACGATCTGGCGAGTCTTTTGATGTCCTGTTTGTTTATTTTGAATTTCAAATGTTTTGTAAGTTTTTAAAATGGTCACTTTGTAAACATTTTGCGGGTTTGGTTTCCATTGTCCCATCTTAGCTTTTTCAATTCTTTCTTTGAAGAAAATCATTTGAAACAACAAAATCTCACTTATTTGGTCTTGAGGGTAGAGTGGTCATTTTTTAAATTTTATTAAAATTCAATTTTTTCGATTGGGTTCAAAGTACCTTTATTTTTATGTTCCTACAAAATTTTAGCGTGGAAATTGGTTCGTTTAAGGTGTCTTTGTTGAAAACCTTAAAATACCCACAACCGCAATTTTTCTTAAAAAGTAAAGAAATTCTAAAAGAATCTTTTAAAATTTTTTGGGTGTTCATAATGATCTTAAATAATAGGGGGAGAAGATAAAGATTGTTTAGCTGATCATGATTACAATATGTAATTCATTTTTTCAATTATGAAAGTTATAATTTTGTTAAGGATGTACTGTTTAAATAATTATATATTGAAAATTGAACGGTGATTGATGAATATTTACTCAACTTATGAATTATATAAATTGTTTAGAATTATAGTGATTTTTTAATTTTTCTTGATTTTTAAAATTTTTAGTATTGAAAAATGATATAGTGTGATACGATAGGATACGTATCATGGACTAAAACGATACACAATTATGGTACGAATAACACTAGTAATAAGTCCCTTGTTGCAATAATTAAAAAATCAAGATCCTGCAATGGAAGCGCAATTCGAAAAGTATTTCCATATACAGTACACTATTGTCGTAAATGGCATACAACAAAATATTTTAAAGCACAAACAACTTTATAAACTCTATCCAGAGTTCAATAGTAGACTCATTGCATGGTTTAATTTTTCAAAAAATGTGAATGAGTTTGAAGAAAGATGACTATAGATGACTAAATTATTTTTCAAAATTATAGAAAACAAATAGCTAAATGATTTTTGGGAAGATTGTATTTCGGATGTTATTGGACTTGTCTTTTTAACTATATTAGTTTTTCTTGTTATGAATATCTTCCATTTTCATCACGCAAAGAAGAAATCATTGAATCTACTTCCTTTGATATAATTTGATTAAACCTTGTGAATTAGTTTGTATGTTTTGTACGACAATTTTATAGGACTTTTGGCAAAGGAAAAAGATCAAGCATGCACTATCAATGCACTTCTCCTTTTTTGTTTAATGTCTTTCGTAGTGAGAGTATGAATAGGATGTTTGTATTGATTTTGGATGTTAATGGACTTGTCCTTTTAACTATATCAATTTCTCTTGTTATAGAGATCTTCCTTTTTCATCACGCAAAGAAGAAATCATTGAATCCATTCCCTTCAATATAATTTGATTAAACCTTATGAATTAGTTTGTATGTTTTGTATGACAATTTTATAGCATCAAAGGAAAAAGATCAAGCCGGCACTATCGATGTACTTTTCCTTTTTTATTGAATTTCTGTGGTGGAGTTTTGATATCTTCTGGAAGTATCACTTTTTTACTCATGGATATGAAATTATGTGGTATTTTTGATGGATGAAATTTGAGATGACCATGCTTTTGTTGGGTGGTGTTAAAATGACCTGTAATGTCTGAATAATATTTTCTTTTATGTTACTAAATTGTTGTCTAATGGTTGTTTTTATCAAATTAACTTTTATTCATTCTATGAAATTATTTAATGTTTCTTTGAAACTTGGGATGGTTCGCTTTGATTTTGTGTGTAAGAGAGATCATACAACTCTATCTATAGTTCTATCTATGATGTTTTTTCTTGATGATGTAGAATTGGTTGTGAAGAAGGGTGATGAGTGCATGGTGCTTAGCTAGAATCATGCATGCATTGGAAGGTTGGGCCATGCATGAATGCGTCGAGAAGATGATGGATTTGAAGAAAGTATGGGATGCTACAGTTTGTCATGAGTTTTGCCCCCTCTAGGGTTTTCTCGATTTATACTTCATGTTTGAGTTTTGTATTATGAATTATGGCGTTTCTATTGTAAACCTTGACACTAACCCGGTCAAGTTCTACTTGAGATCTAATATCATTTTACTTCTTTTGCTTGGAATACTCAACTCATGATGTCAATCCTCATTCAATTCTTCACACTATATACACTTGAAAAATTTACAAAAAGATATAGACCTTGAGCATCTTTCACATGAACATATGAAAGGTTGCTCATACTAGCTTAATTCAAATTGGTTTCATTTACAAAAAAATCGAGTGGGCAAATACAATACAAGTTAGGTTATGTTTCAAAATACTCAAATAGGAAAATGATGATTGAGTCGTGATTGTGTTAAAGAGATGATTATGTTATTTGAGAACAAAGGTTTTACTGCAAGTAGGACTCAAATTAGCACTTGATCATAAACCGACCAGAGTTATGCTCCAAAATCTTGATGCAACTCTTTGGTGTTATGCTTGATCATACAACCACCATGAGCAATATGGATTATCATGAAACAATTTTTGTTTCTTGAAAAATCAGTTAAAGCATGTAGATCTTCATGGTAATTTGAGTAGGGAAAATGAGATGAAAGCAACGAGAGAGAACGGTAGGAGAGGGAAAGAGAAGGAAAACGAGGAAGAGGGAAAGAGAGGAGGGAGCGCGAGAACGAGGGAAGAGGGAGAACCTGTCAGACAGGAAATGAGGAGAGAGAGAGCTGTTGGAAAAGAAAAAAATATGTAAAGTGAAGGTTTATATATCCCAGTTTGTAGCCATTGGATCCATCATCTGAGATGGTTGAAATCGACGATGGTGTGGAGTTTGCACCTGGTTTGTATTCTTGAGATTGCATCATCCACCTTCTCTCTTTACATTAAATGCTTTTTGTTTCGATAATTCAATCATTACTTCAAAGATCGAAAAGTATTGATGGTTTCTTATAGTTCTTTACTTTTGTGGGTTATATATATATATATATAAGAGATAGAGAAAGAGACTGCCAAACCAGATACAGTGTACTTTTGTGGACACGGACTTCAACTTTTCCTCGCCTAAATCTGAACAAGGTTTCAGATCCCATTGCACCAGATCCATTTCTCAGTTCTTACCAATATCAGACCCAAATCAAGCTCTCAGGTCAATTGCCAATTTGGCTCTGCCGACACTAGATTATATTTAAAATGAACGAGTAATGAATATGAAGGTAATTAAACATGCTGTCGGTGGAGAGAGAGAATAATATATATATATATATATATATATATATATTATGTATGCATATATGATCGGTCAATTCTCTGGGACAGTATTCGATGAAGATTCACCCAAAACCTGTCCAATGGTGTGCAACTAGTGGTGTCAATGGGTCAGGGTCAGTGCTGAACCAGTTAAGTCTAGGTCCGGGTACTAACTTGAGTTGGTCTAGTTAAGTCCAGGTCTGGGTCCAATGTGGTACCCACATCCAATAAAGAACATGGATACTTTCCCAACATTAACATGCAAATTTTGTGCACTTAATGGAAGCCGCTGTTGGATCTTTGTGTGGTGTACAAGTTTGGTATATCATATCTTTATTTAGCTGGATCTATGGAGCCTGACCCAAAATAACTAAATGGATCTATTCAGTTGTTCATCGCTACCAGTGGTTTGGTTCGGGATCTCATATTCCCTTCTCTCTCTCGTAAAAGAGAGGTGAGCTACATGAATTGGACCAGGGGATTTCAGACCGAAACCCAAGCACCTCATTCTCTTTTGTGTTATTATCACTCGTAAATCAAACACGAAATCATTATTTAAACTAATGTGAGTCTAGGGTTGTAGTTGTTATATTATGAGCTTGATATCACAAATCAAACACAACTTTATAGGTTTTTTCTCCAAAACCTAAACCGAACTTTAACAAGTATATATATGTCTACTGTTCACTCATTACTTTTTGATGATATAAGTGTGATTTAATTTTTTTTAAGAGTTTTGAAAAGTATGAAATATATTGTTATACTTACTAAAAAATAATGATCGAACATGAGTGAGTAGGATCCAATCGCTCTACACACACACACACACACACACACACATATATATATATATATATATATATAATTGGATTGCACTATTCATTGTTTCTTTGTCACATGAGCATAATTTAAATATTTTTATAGAATAATGAAAAAGTTTGAAAGATATTGTTATTATACTCATGTCCCATAAAAAGCAATAATTGATTTTCTTGTCAATCCAAGCTCAAAGGACTTTTGAGAGATTATTTCCAGTCAACATGTACCAACTACGTGTGCCTAGACCCGACCCACAACCATGTTTTTCAGGTTGGGTCTGAAGTCGCCACCCCTTCACTTGGCTGGCTGTTGACTTGAAATACTTCTAATGGAGTGGGACCATCAAAACATCTTGTGGTATCACCCGACGCACTTGTTTGCATCTTGCAATAAAAATTAAATTCTTTCAATAAAGATCTGCTTAGTATTAAGAATGAATAACAAAGAAAAAAACAATCATAACACTGTCTGTCAGTTTATCTGTCAAGAGGTAAAAAGGAATTACCATTCTTCGTCGCTATATCAACCAAAATCAAAACGAAAACCAAGTCCTTTTTAAGTGAAGTGTTGTGAACTGCATTGATTTTGCCACTAAGGTGCTCCGTCTAATTATATATTAACTTGTTAGTAGAAAAGTAAGTTTGCTTTCAACACTTGTGCTCAAAAAATTTGAGATGCATCTCTTCTTAACTAGTTGTGGATGAAGGCTTAAAAAATGTTATCCCGCTAGCTAACCTATTAAGCCCTAGGAGGGTTTGAACCAGTGAAGTACATTTATATTTTAGGTTTTTTAGATTTTGAATGAAAAGCATATCTCAACTCGCCCTAAAGTGAGTTCATGATCGGTTTGAACGATGAAAAGAAGGGGTTTGGCAGGCAGACAGGCAACCGGAGTTCGAATCCTATTACAGACACCGTCATAAGCTCAGCGTAGGTCGTCAAAGGGAGAATCTTAATATTAGTTTTATGATATATTATTTTTTGAAATTCTGAAAGAACAATTTGAGTTACTAATAGGAAACAAGTTCACTAATTAAATGTAATTAAGGACTTTTTTTTACCACACTTAGAAACTTGAACAACTCCAGGGAAAAATAAAAGACAGCGTCAGTAAGTCTAAAAACCAGTAAAACGTAGAAGAGGAACCCCATTGCCGGTAGGAAGGAGTGTCGGTCGGTGAAGAGGCCCTTTCCTTGAAGCCATGCTGGTGAGCTATAAACATCTACCATCTCTCTCTCTCTCTCTCTCTCTCTCTCTAAAGGACCCACCACCACCGAATAATTGCAACGCTACCTTCTACCTTCTATTCTCTTTCCACTCCTTGGTGCATCTTTACCGTTGAAGTGGTCATCAGAAAGGCTGGGATCCGATTGGTGTGGATGTACGTACGGCTGTCATTGATTTAGCACTGACTGAAGGGGTTGGACTTGCCTTGTAAACCAAGCAGAAGAAGCTCCCCTGATTCCTTTTACTCCACAGAAAAATAAAGAGGGAGGTTTCAGATCTAACATCCCCGATTTGAAGCCACATTTGCTTATTGCTATCGGCCATTCAGGTAATACCACCTTCCTCGATTTATATATCTATGATCCCTTCCTCTTTTATGCTGCATTTTTTGCTCCGGTAGGCGATTTTCATTCACGATGGACCTATTTTTGGTACTGCATTGAGTTTATTTGCTTGATTTTTGTTGTTGGTAGTGAAGATTTGCTTGATTTTTGTTATTGGTAGTGAGGGTTTGCTTGATTTGTCGTCGGTAGTAAGGGTTTGCTTGGTTTTTGTTGTTGGTAGTGAGGGGAAAGGAGGGATTGTGGAGAGAATGGGGACGTTTAAGTGGTTGGTGGTTTTGGTCTGTGTTGGTTTCATGGTGACGGCATCGTTGGCAAAAGAGAAATCACCGAAGTTGAAGGTCTGCGATAAAGGATGGGAATGCAAGAATTCCATATACTGCTGCAACGAAACCATCACCGATTTCTTCCAGGTTTACCAATTTGAGAACCTATTCGCGAAGAGGAACAATCCGACGGCCCATGCCGTGGGGTTCTGGGACTACCAGGCCTTCATCTTGGCCGCCTCCGTCTACGAGCCGCTCGGGTTCGGCACCACCGGCGGCAAGCAGATGCAGATGAAGGAGGTTGTCGCCTTCCTCGGTCATGTCGGCAGCAAGACATCATGTGGGTGATTCATCTCTCTCCCCCACTATGTGTGTGCGCGTGCATGTATGCCTCTTTTTCTTTTTTTGTTTGTATTTTTGGCCTCTGCGATTTGGATACTGGTTATGCCGCTGTTGTGCGTGATGCATTTAGGCTCCTTTCCCTTCGTGTGACAGTTTTTCCTTAATTTCTTCTTTATTGCATTTGAACTTGACAGCCATTTTCTGTTTCCAAACAATTGTATTCACAAGAATGCTTTACGCTAGGTGCATATGTTTTCTCTTTCAGAAAAAGATGCTTGTCGTCGATGTTGGAATTGGATTGCTTTGTGTGTGCATCATACTAGGAATTATAGAATCCTGGCAGCACACGGAGCTTATTCTGAGAAACAGTGGCGCCATGTTTGTTTTTTGGGGAGTAAACTGGAATCATTAGTTTCGGAATGTCAGTACGCCATTACCAAAGTATAAGACATTGAAAAATTAAGTTGATGACAGTTTTGTGGTACTCCGGAGTTAGGACAAGTTTCTGCTCATTTCCTGATTCAACTGGTATGTATCAAGCGAATTTCTCCTCAAGAGCCTGTTGCTATCTGATATTAGTTTCTCTGATGTTTAGTAAAGCAGTAATTAATCAGATTCAAACCAAATCTCTTCCTTTTTGTGCCCAATAGTTGTAATGTTCTAACAGGCTTATAGATCACTGTAAATTTTTCTTGATGTACCAGTAGAATCTTTCTAGATGTTTTCTGTTGTTTCCCGCCTTCTTTTTTTCCTCGATTCATCTTGAGCTACCGGGTAGATTCTAGCCATTCTGACTTGTTTTCAGGCGGATATAATGTTGCTACTGGTGGCCCTTTTGCCTGGGGATTATGCTATAACCATGAGCTAAGCCCAAGCCAAATATATTGTGATTCAAATGATTACATATACCCCTGCTCTCCCGGAGTTGAGTACTATGGCCGTGGTGCAATTCCTATCTACTGGTATGCCTTATTCACATTCTTGCTTGTCTCCTGAAAGAGCGTTTGAGTCTTATTTATTTATTTGTTAGCTTATTTTCATTATTTATTGTCGAATGAATAAAAGTGGGTGCTCGTTTAATATTGCTATGATCATAGGAACTACAACTATGGAAAGATCGGTGAAGGATTGAAAGTTGATTTGTTAAACCACCCTGAATATATAGAACAAAATGCAACTCTTGCTTTCCAAGCTGCCATGTACATGTGGATGACCCCAATGAAGAAGAAGCAGCCTTCTCCCCATGATGTGTTTGTGGGGAACTGGAAGCCTACCAAGAACGATACGGCCTCTAACAGATTGCCTGGTTTCGGAGCTACGATGAATCTCCTTTATGGTGATCTTGTCTGTGGACAAGGCTCCGTCGACTCCATGAACAACATTGTCTCACATTACCAGTACTATCTTGATCTAATGGGAGTAGGCCGGGAGTTGTCTGGTGAAAATCTTGACTGTGCTCAGCAGATTCCTTTCAATCCTTCATCCCCATCTGCATCCTCATAAGTTTAGCGTACATTTCTGTTCTCTGTAATGGTGATGCTTTGCCAAGGGAAGCAAGAATAAAGAGCTTGTTTCAGCTCAAGTTATTTTGATGAATTAGTTTCTTTGTGAAGATAGTTGTCCATGTACCACCTAGATATTGGTGAATCAGTTACTGTGATGTACCCCTCTGTCACAATTGATTTGCTTTTGATGATTATTTTATGAGTCAATCTGGGGATTATGGCATCGCTGTTGCTTTATGTGTGATTGATCTAGTGGGAACTTCTAAAAGACAATGTGTGATATTGTATTATTGGATCATATTGTTGTATAGTCATGCTCTTAATGTTTACTTGTTGGTGAGGCATGTTGCTTCTGAGTTACTTGGAAACATATTATGTCTGTTATCGCAAATGGTGTTTGACAGTCATGGTTATCGTTCACTGTGATGCGTTTGGTTAAGTTCAATAGAAGTGCTTACTAAAAAAACGTTAATCGGCCAATGTGGTTTTTGTGGTCTCTGGTTATGGAGCACATTTTGGTAATGACCAAGAATAAAAGATCATTCTTTTTTTCTTTTCAAAATATTTTGACAAGCTGGGGTTAGGCCAAGCTTACCAGATGTGCAGGACCCGGGTATTGAACTCATGACCTTCCTCTTGAAAATTCTATTGATTCAATCTCCTAGCTAGGAGAGCCGTGGCTCCTTGCACGACAGAGCATTGAAGTTGCAATGTGGCAAAAGGTATGATATGAAAATATTTATCAGTCCTTGGATACCAGTCTGTAGTAAAAGAGAAACAGGCTTTACTATTATCATATTTGGTATAATGACCCTGTTCGTTTAATTTACTGCTAGTTTACATTAGGAGGCAAACTGTCTTCATCAAATGCTTCTTAATTCTATATCAAGTCTTCATTGATATTAATGCCTCCCATTAGGAAACCGTCACGGCAGAGTGGAGAGCAGGTGAAAAATACCTACCATGCCGGCTTCACCTTGAAGAGTGGTGAATCTAGAAAATCTTTCTAGTGCGGTGATTAGAGATCCCAGTTATACCGACGATCTTAGATAATAGTCCATGGATTTTGACTGTGGTTCAGGAGACCTGTAGATTCTTCCGTAACTTTATGTTATTTGAGAAACAGTGGATGGAGATGGTTGTGGTGATGCAAAGCGATCCCTAATCTAGACTTCCCACCAATTTTTCTTAGCCAGAAGAAGGATTTAGGGCCACACAACTGATATATTTAGGCACTAATTTATTAGAGTGGTTCTCATTCTCATCACGGAAGTTTCTTTTAAACACAATTTATTTCTTCCATCGTCGTGAGGTTTTCTTCCAATTTCTGTTGCCTATCATGAAGGATGAGAAGTGATGGGTTTAGTTGGGCAAAATTTTCTTTGCTGTTTCAAATGGATGCTCACCTAGCGTTCTTAACTGCATTAATAATTAAAAATTCAGAAATCGATGGCTCACATCGAATGGATTCTTCCAGCATGACAAAATCCAATTCACGCGTGAAAGGTTGTGAAATGGTCTACCGAGGGTGACTCTCTCTCTCCATGACGTGGGGAATGGTGAAACCGAAATCCCATAATTCATTTGGTCTTTATTGAGCCGCCCAACTTGAAATTCTCACGTCTGCTTCAACCTCTTTTTTTGGGGAAAGGTTACAAGGGAGGGCCCCGGCGCGGAATCAAACTCACAACCTGCACCTTGTGAGTCGAGAGCAGGCATGCTTTCACTTTATTTTCGATAGTTTACGGTTGCAGATTATCTTCGTCTCTGAAAATCTGAGTCTTGATTCTCCCAAAGTACCTAGCAACTGCGCGTCGGTCCAATTACTTTAAGAATTCAAGAATGAGAAAGGCAACGTGGTGGTGTTCATAAGATGCGAATAAATTCTCGAGAACTTTTAGGATCAAAAACTCCAATTGTCAAGTGAATTCTCGAGAACTCATCCAAACACACCCGAAAAACCGGTGAAAGTAACTTAGCCACTCCTACCTAGAGATATAGTTTGAGACTGTTTTGATGGGAAGAAATGGCGCAATTAGATTGATCGGAGGATGATTCATATATAGCAAACCCATAAGAATATTCAGCAACTCAGTGGGGGAAGGAAACTAAACTGAAAACTGTGAACAAAGAATGCTTTCATTGTAGATGCGAAATTTAACAAACTCTGTAGATTATCCAGAGAGGGGGGAGGCGATGAGGCCTCTTTCCTTTTTTGGCGCCCCTATGTTGCATCTAAATCCTTAAATTAGGAGGATGGTATTGTCAAACTCTGTTCAAGCAATGGTGGTTTTATCATTTATGATCTTCTGAAGAACTACAGTCCTCGCTTTCTCAACGTCTCTCCTACACCGGTTCACGTGATTTCCCAATTCTTCCATGCTGCTCATCAATGCGTCCAACCTATTCATCATCTCCGGCATTCCTACCCAAAAGTCACCACCATCGGCTCCGCCGCCATTTTCGGCTACAGAAGCGGAGAATTTCGCCCTCTGAGCGAGCGAAACCAGATCCGATTCCGCCTTTTTGACAAGCGCCTTAATATTTTCCAAGTCTCCGACGACAAGAAACGTGCCTGTCCACATTGCAGAAGCCACCTCTTTCTGCTCCTTAAGCGCGTCCTCATAGCCCTTCCACAGCCGCTTGAACCACTCACCGGCGGCGCCTATCGGAGCAGACCCGGCAGCACTTGCAGCAGCCGCACAGACGGCCGCAACTAGGGGCGGAGCTGAAAGCGCCGCTACCACAACCGAGCATATAATCACCGCCGCGAGGGCGGCGGCGAAGATCACATTGGCCACTTTTCGCCAGGTTTTAACCTGCTTGATCTTCTTGTCAAGAAGTACTCTTTGCGCCTCAAGCTTCAACAACATTTGCATCTGCCTCGCGTGGACCGACCGGAGAAGAAGGAAGAATTCGTCGGTAAACGGGCTCTCCGCCTCTCCGAACGCCCGGAGCTCCCTCCGCATCATCTCCGCCGACTCGGAATCGCCGGGGTAGAATCCCTTGACGGCGTGCTGAAGGACGAAGAGGCCGTCTCGCCCCTTGCGCAGGCATTGCTCTAACGCCACGCAGAAATCGAGCGTCTGCACGCTGGCGTCCAGGTAATCCTGCACAAGGGAGAAGAGTTGGGGGTTCTTCCAGACGTCCATTTTGCACGCGAGGACGACGCCGACCGCCCGTTGGTCGATGTCAAGAAGGCAAGTGGTGACTTGTTTGAGAGAATCGAAGGAAAGGATCGCCGGAGGAAGACCCCCGTGGCAATGGCCGTTAATGTGAGGTTCGCCCGATGAATTCGAGATGACGAGGGCGTCGATGACGAGATTGATTCTGGATTGCAATTCCTTGTCGAATCTGAGGAGGTCGGTGTCGAATTCACAGGACTTCTGGTAGTTCAGGAGATCTGGGGGCAAGGCTTCCATCTTTAGATCGCGACGCGATGAAGATGATGAAGCGTTTGCTTCTCCTCCTGCCTTGGTTCTAACCAAATGATTTCCCATTGATTTCACGAAATGAGCGTTGTTGGTGATCGAGAAACTACCACAGCCCGAGTAAGTAAAGCTTCTACTTCACTTTTTTACAGCGATTACCTATACTTCTCCCTCTCTCTCTCTCAATCGAGAAATGGTGTTGCGCAGTCCTCTTATTTCTTGATAAGAGGAGGAAAAGGAGGGTTGGTTTCAAAGTCAGCAAACGAATCTTCCCAGTCCACGTTCGAAAGGAAGCAGGCAACCGGCTTCGTTTAGCTGAGAGAGAGAGAGAGAGAGAGAGAGAGAGAGTGTTGACGGCTTCTTTGTTGAAGCCTCATACCTCCCCCACAATGGAACCGACTGGTTGACCAAAACCTCCGAATGCAATGCAGAGCGTTAGCTCAAGGGCAGTGCGCCTTGACGCTGACGTTGTTGGTGGGGAGTTCGACTCTTTGGAGGTGCATACCTGTCTTAGGTTTGGACATTTTCTTATAAAAAAGAGGATAAAAAATATACGAAAAGGCTTTGTGGAAGCGATATCGCATTCAGGGTGATGGGCTACGCGGTGTTAAGGCTGACCATAGTTCGACTCCTAGGGCACGCATGCCCAGTTTCTCTCTTGTAAGAAGAAAAAGACAAGATGAAAAATAAAAGTATGAGGTCACATGACAATAAAAAGGATGAAAATATTTACCTTCAGGTATAAGAGATGAGCATACAAAATCATTTCACTCATTTCTGGGTGTTCTCTCAAGTTTTTCTTAGAGGACAAGAAGAAAGAAATAAAAAAGAGTATAGAAAAACAAGTCAACTTTCTTTTATTCACAACAAAATAAAATTGGGTGTGCGATAAAGTTGGATGACTCTGCCAGAAAGTTGCAAATATATCCATAAATATTCTGTTATTGATAAAAAAAGCCTCAAGTATCTCAACTAAACCTCGGATCAATAAAATTCTTTTAGTGTAGGGCAAACTAACTCATGGAACTGTTTAATGTGCTAATTTATGAATTATAGCTCCTATATTCAACCATGAGATGCGGCTTCTGTATTTTCTTTTCAATTAGAAACGGTGGCTCAATTTAGATATACTGTTGCCACACTCAACCCCCCTCTTGTGTAAAAGGCGGGTGGGTGAGTTATGCAAGATTGGTCGGGGCGTCCTACTTTCATTTGTTCTCTTGTAGTGCCTTCAAACTTTCTCTAAAACCTCTACTTATAATATCTTACTCTTGCTCCTCGTTATTTCAATATATAAGAGAAACATAAAAGGGCAATTATCGAAACATCATTAAAAAAATAACTCGAGAGAAAGAGAATAGCAAAAAGAAAGCAAGGTATTATGAAAATAGAGATAGCATATTTATATAGGCCTTTTGGCAAAGTGTACTATTTGATCATATTAGTTTATATTATACATTATGTGTACGTTTGGTGTATGTGTGTGTACATTTTATATGACCACACCATATTAATTTAATTTTTTAAGAGAAAACTTTTATTGATTTGTTGGAAACGGGTGACTTGGGTTGACTTTACTTCTTTGAATATATCGGTAAAAATTATGGTTGATATATTCTTTTCAATTGATTAACTCTCCAAAACTAATACTAACATCTATATTTTCATTAAAAGAATTATACATTTTTTAAATATATTTTTCATATCATCACTTGCCACTAGAATATTATGATCATCATCTTTAATCTATCTAACAAAAGTACGATCCTTAGTTTTCTTATCTTTAGTCTTAACTATATTAAAAAATATTTCTTTCACCTTCTTTTAAGTTGAGGTTTTTATACAACTCATAAGTTATGGTTTTTGCTTCGCTAACAACATTTTTAAAATTTTTTCTTTGCTTTCTTATAAGCCTTGAAGTTTCATAAGTTTTATTGATATAATGTAATTTGTATATGCCCTCTTCACCTTAATTTTATCTTCCACAACTTCACTTTACAACCATGTCTTTTTTTTTATGCTAATACACCTCTGGTAGATAATATATTTTTGCCTTTTTGTCCATTTTTTTATTTAAAAATTCATAACTAAAAGTCAATGTTAAGGTGGTTAAAGTTTTCTTCTAAAATTCCATTTTATTCCTTATAACACAATTCATCTTTTCTATTATAAGTAAAATAATTCATTTGTATTTATAAAATATAAAGTTTATAAGTAATTAAATGTTTATCTTATTTTTAAAAATTGTATTGGCTATAACAAGATTTTAATATTTCCTTACCTTTCTCATTTATCCTAATGTAGGGTAAATGTTCATTTAGATCTTCTATCAAATAAATCATCTCTTTTTGTAGAATTCTTTGAATTAACTTATCTAATTCCTTTTAATATACTTTCTTTATGCTATATTCTAGTTATACTTTGGGTGTGTAACTATAAACTATGCCTCTATTCTTAACACTAATTTTACCATCATAATTCAATCATTGTCTCATTGAATGTCCACTATATTATCTTTTAAATATTTATTCATGATGTGAGAATCTTTTCTACTATATCGGAGCAGTAATATAATGGGACTAACTTCTTTATCCATATTTATTTATAATGTGACAACACTCTATGTAATTGATTTACTACATCCAAGAGAAAACAAATAAACCCTTACTTTTTATCATATTTGAGACATCAATAAGAGGAGATACTCCAATAAAATAGTATAATGTTTAGAATATATGATAGTTAAATCCGACAAAATTTTACCCTCGTTGCCGAAAGCCTAAAGCAACTCTCTTCTTTTATCTGGCTTGAAATAAGTCATATAAAAATGACCTCTTACATATGATGCGATTGACCAAAGAGTGTAATTCCTTGTTGAATCTAGGGGCATCAGATTGCGATGTGAAGATGGACTGTTTGCTTCTCCTCCTGCCTTCGTTCCACCCAAATAATCCCCCATTGATTTCACAAGATGAACATTGTTGATGATCGATAAACCACTGGGAGTAAGTAGGGCTTCTACTTCACTATTCACGAAGACCCTTGATCCGTCTTGCACGATCACAATCGAGTTTTATATAAACCAACAAAGCAAACATAATAATGTTATAAATACAATTAGTGCTATACTAGGACTCGTAAATTCTCTTGAAATACTTAGTACAAAAAAATTCTTACAATGGGAGAAAAATTGAATGAATCTCATTTAACAACACCATTATACATGGACACAGTAAAGATGCAACTCATGTGAGTAGTCTCATGAAACCGACTAACGCATTATGTGTTAATCATGGCTATATTTTCATGCACTAATGGTGTTATTAATGAACATAATTGTCACTTAAGAAAGTGACTTTTAATGCTACAACATGATTGTTAAATGCACCATGTGGTAAAACTACTATAAAGTTCTACTAATTAGCGCAATTGTGACTCAAGAAGATGACTTTTAATGGTATATAAAAATAACCATCACCCTTTTTAAGTATTTTGGAAATCACCTAACATAGGATACTAAAGTGAAGTTATCCTAAAATAAATTATAAAAAAGACTAATCTCCAGCATGGTTTTACTTTATCACTAGTAAGGAGAAAAAAAGTGTCAAATCACTTGCTTGGAGAAAGTTCCAAATGCCTCTCATTAAGATCAACTTCTTTATTGATGGAGACGCATTGGACCACTCAATCAAGCAGATTCAATTACATCCCAATTAAGAACCTTTGCTTCTCCCCATAGCGAACTTGTAAAATATATTCGATATAGCTTGTTTGATACGGTATTTTGCTTATTAATTTGGTCCAATTAAATTATTGTCTTCTAGAAATGGAGAACTATTCTTTGTCTCATTCATTAATAAATGTTGTGCTCGTGTCCACCCAAAGTATCACGAGTAGAACACAGTTATCTTTGGGTTGACCTGTTTCTGACACGAGAGCAACGATCACAAGTGGCTTGAAACACAGACTCGATGTCAACAAACACGGAAACCTGAGACGAACATGACCAAACAAGTTTGTGCTTGTATCAACCCAAAATTAACACAGAAAGGTCGGGCTGTGTTCAGGTTGAACAATTAATGACATGACAAGAACAAGATCCTAAACATCACATGGCGCTGTTAGGTACACGTTCACTGGATCTATGGTGTTCCTTTTAAGGACTCATTCTCCACACTGCGAAAACAAAAGGGAAGACATTTCCACTAATTAACTCAAAATTTGACTTGTCAACTAAAGAAGTTTAGTGAATTTAGTCAAAGTATTTATCAAAAAAATAGTTTAAAATAAGTTGGTTATTAGCTTGCTAATATCTTACTTATTATGCAATTAGCGCACCTGGCAGGGCTCTCCAGTTGTGTGATGGCTGGCCACAAGTTTGACACTTGGAGCACACCTTTCTGCTTTGGCCTTCCGTTATAACCAAAGGGAAATGTGCGTGAATACACACACACACACACACACACACACACACACATATATATATATATATATATATATAGAGAGAGAGAGAGAGAGAGAGAGAGAGAGAGAATAAAGTATATTGATAGTACCCCATCAGTGGCTATGTCGGTTTCGCAAGGTTCGCTGCCGGACCTACCCCATCCGCGAACCTAGCCACACATGTGCAAGCTTTGGAGCAGCTTGGACCCATTTGCTTTGCTATTTTAAACTCCACATAATTGTAACCATTTGGTCTTATTCTTTAAATTGTACATCAAGTAACATGCTAGATGGAATCAAATGAAGATGCTCCATCAAGAAACATGTTGGAAGTTCATTTATTGATAAACTTACTATCATAAACACATCTATGGAAGTCACATTGATTAAATGAAAACTATGCTCATTGTCAATTAGACGCTGGACGAAAACCAAAAAGAAACTACATGGTAAACACTTGAAAAGAGTCATACAAAGATCACTATGATCTTGCTCTTTTGAAGTTAAATGCGATTGTGGAACCGGATCAATTACAAAGGAAACTAAGCATCTATGAATCCGATCTCCTTACTTAGATTTGAATATCAAGTATTATTTTACTTTTGTATTTTTCATGCTTTAAATACTTTTTGCTTTATTACCTCAACTAATCATCGAAAGAGTAAGACGATTAAGTAGATTTGAGCAAGTAGCCCCCCTCTCTCTCTACATATATATACATATATATGCACTGTTTGTGTGATATGTTGAATGAGCTTGTGCTGTGGTTGAGCTGTTTGTTGTCCTTTTGAGAGGCGAAGAAAGATAAAAACTTTTGAATTGGACTGAGTTGGCCGATAAAGAAAAGAAAAGGGCCACATCTCTCTTTCAGTTGATAGGGATGTGCCTTGGACCCACTCGGCAGGACATTGAATATAAAATCCATGACCAGATCCAGTCTTCTCTACTTTGACAGCAGGTAACTTGTGACCCGATCCAACATTCGTGGGATTGCATCCGATTCCGGTGAATGGATCAGTAAGTTGAACCAAAATTGAATATTATATATATATATATATATATATATATATATATATATATATATATTTATATATTCTAAAAATACAATATTTAGAATCCTGTTATTTACTACCCAATTAGTCAGGCCCAGTAGTCACATAATCTTTATTATTTGTTTGTTTGTTTCCTTATTGTTGTTGTTATTATTATTATTATTATTATTATTATTACCGTTCAACAACTTTCCACGTATAAAAGTAATATTTAAGTGGAATGACTTAATTGCTATAAATAGACGTATATTACAAATTTACACTTTTTGATCCCAACGGGAGAGTGAAGCCAAGTATGCACGCCCTGGGAACTGAACTCTCGGCCTGGGTTTCGTGGAGTGGGAAGTTTTTCCATGCCGGCTAAAGCCGGGGTACAAGTATTTCGAAGTTTTGGAAAGCTCAAAAATTAACGTCCATACAAGCCTTGCATTTTTTTTTATACAAGTTGCAACGAGGGGGCCGAAGCCAGTATGCGCACCCCTTGAATCGAACCATGACCTACATCTTGTGAGTTGAGTGATTAAAATATCAGTAAAAACTTTACTTTTTAATCAAACTTTAAGTAAATTATAAATGTATGTATGTATTCTTTTCCAATTGAAAGATTTGTTCGTTTACAATGTATCCACTTAATTAGCTGGCCTTTTGTAGCGTACATGTTTGTAAAATTCTATATGCTTAACCAAATGCGCTATGCAAGCATACATTTGAATTGCAAACAAAACATGAACGAGCTCATCTGAGATGAACCATGATTAATTCACTTAATCACGGGCTTAACTACCAAAAGAGACTGGTTTCAGTCTAATGGTTTAACTAAATCAACCTGAACGAACTGGTCGAGCGCCGAATCAACCCCTTTTTAACCTTTTCAATTAGAAGTTTCATTTTTAAAATAGAAAAAATGGAAATTAAATTTGCTAATTCATTTCGGCTTGCTGGCGAACCCAATTTAGCGAATCTCAGCTCCTTCAGAACCGTGTCTAGGTGATGTATGGCATCGTGATTGTGACAGTTCACCTGTTGCTTCGAATCCCTGTTACAGCGGCCAGCAAATTAAGACCAAAATAAAGAAAGAAATGATTGGGGAAAGCGAAGAAGAGAAGAAAAACAAGAGGTCTTGCGGTAATCTCTCTCTCTGGTGGAAGGAAGGGGGGTCATCCGTTTTCTTACCTTGGTTTTCTCCCGTTTGTTTTGTTGCGAGTTGTTTTTTAACCTGATCGGAAGCTGCGGCCTCGTTTCCGGCCTATGTCTCTCTCTTCGTTTGACGGTTTAACCCAAATTACCAACGTCAAAAGCCAAAGCAAATTGCAGTCTCCCCTCTGTCTCCTCTTTAATCCGTCATTATTGCGGATAGCGACAATAGAACGGAGGGAGAGAGAAAGGAAAGACCTGTTCGCTCCTTGTGAGATCATTCGCATACGGAGCGTTTACATGACACCAACGAAACGTAAACTGTAGTCACGTCCTCGCTCTTAAATCCTTCACCCTCTAAGTGCGATACGAGCTTTTAAGTAAAGAGGGGGAGAGGACGAGGGAGAGTCGTCATTCTTGGTTTCTCCCCCTTCTCTTCTTCCTCTTTCGTAGTAAAGTGTAGAGTGTGTGTTTGATTCGTCATCCGGTACTCTTGCCCTTGGATCTTTTGACTTCTGAGCTATATACAATTCTCCACGTCCTCCTCCTTCTTCCACTATCATCTGTCGATCTGCTGAAATTTGGTAGTTGGTGGTAGTCGGAGTGATGGAAACCGAGGAGAAGAAGACGGCGGCAGTCTCCGATGTGGGTGCATGGGCGATGAACGTCGTGAGTTCAGTCGGAATCATCATGGCCAACAAGCAATTGATGTCGCCGAATGGATACGCTTTCTCTTTCGGTAAAGCTCTCCACTTTTCCTCTTCCGGGCTTCAAATTCTTCTCGGATCTGGGTTGAAGCTCCGGATTTACTGAATTCTCTCTCCATATTTTGCAGCGACTTCTCTCACCGGATTCCACTTTGCGGTGACGGCGATGGTAGGATTCATCTCCAGCATGACCGGCTTGTCCACTTCGAAGCACGTGCCTTTCTGGGAGCTCCTTTGGTTCTCAATCATCGCCAACACGTCCATCGCGGGCATGAATTTCAGCCTCATGCTCAATTCTGTCGGTTTCTACCAGGTATTCATTCTCTCTATTCGCAGGACGGCGAATTTCTTAATTGCTTGACCGGATTTGATTAGTTTTTTCCGATCTCCCGTTATTGGTGATGCAGATTTCCAAGTTGAGCATGATTCCGGTAGTTTGTGTTATGGAATGGATCTTGCACAACAAAGGGTATACGAGGGAGGTCAAGATGGCCGTCTTCGTGGTCGTGTTGGGTGTCGGTGTGTGTACAGTCACCGACGTCAAGGTGAATCTGAAAGGGTTCATCTGTGCCTGCATTGCCATCTTATCCACCTCACTACAGCAAATCGTGAGTTTTCCTCTCACCAATTTCCTGGATCCATTATATGTTGATTTAATGTAAGTTGCGATTATTAAACCCATGTGCATTAATAACATTTAATTCATGTTGATATCCCAATAGCGAGTTGATGCATCATTAATCAAGAGGTCCAATGAGAAACCCACTTTTCCTTTTTTTATAGTTGGTAGGTCGTGAACGAGTTTTGTGAGGACATGCTGGACCATGTGCATGTGTGCACCGGGTCGGGCCTTGTCCCGATTTGGGTTCGAGAATTGTCTTGTCTTGGGTCAATCTTTTTGTATGAAAATATTTTGATCTAAGAGTGCTTATGCGAGAATGGTTACGGGATGGAGAGGTGCATCGTTTGGATTGGATTCATGATTCATGATCGAACACGCAGTCTATAAATGCATGATTAGGGCTTCCTAATGAGAACGTTATGATGTAACACACTCTCTCCTTCCGCCTCCATTCTCTCTCTTTTGCCCGTAGTATTCCCTGTGGTGTGACTGCTCCCAATCGTCCTTTTCTCTAGTCATAGGCGATTGTGGCGTAGTCGAAGTCGACTTGAAATAAGGTACGTGTCTCCGAGTTGTACGTGTGTTTTATCTTGGAAGGAAAGCGGAGGTACGTGTACGTACTGATAGTGGTACGCTAATTTCTCTAAGGTAAGTCTGCAAGGACGACTCACACAAATAAGTTCTTCTAATTATTGCTTCTGTTTTTATTTTCCGTATTATTTGTTTATGACTTACTTTGGACATACAATTGTTGTTGTTGATTGGGGTACGTTTACATTTGTTGCATATTGGTTTATTATGCATGTCTTTCTACGGTTTTTACCAACAATCTTAGAGAAATAATTATTTTTCATAGTAAACATGTTTATGATTGCTACCCTCTGACCTAAGGTCGACTTAACCTTCATGCTTGAAAAGTTTGTTGCATTTATATATTGAGTCAGATTGTCCCCAACTCGATTATACTAACCCTAGAAGCTCGGATAAAATCGCCGAGTGGAAGGAGAATGACACCATATGGCGATGTATTTTATTGTCACTATCGAATGTTTTATTGTGTCAAATAACTTAATATTGGTTTTTCATAGATTTCTCCTCTAATCATTACTTTTCAATACCAACGAAAGATCTATGGGCTGCTTTGGATAAAAAATACAATACTGAAGACCTTGGTATTGAAAAGTATTCCATAACCAAGTTTCTTAACTATCAAATGGTAGAGGAGAAATCTATGACTGAACAGGATCACGAGTTTAAGTTTTTATGCCATGGTGTGAAGGAAGCCGATATAACGCTTCCTAACAAGTTTATTGTTACGTCTAATGAGGAAGGTAGGGAGATTTTAAATTTTGGTATGGCATTTGATCTCTTTATAGTCAATACAATCTTCAAAAAACGAGATGAACATTTAATTACTTATAAGAGTGGCTTATCTCAAACACAAATTGATTATTTTATTTGTAGAAAAAAGATAGAGCGTGTTGTAAAGATTGCAAGGTAATTCTAGGAGAGCTTAACCACCCAACATCGACTTTTAGTTATGAATTTACAACAACTACAACAATAACAACTAAGCCTTTTCCCATACTAGATGAGGTCGGCTACATGGATTCTTTGTTTCCACATATCCCTCTCGTGTGCCATGTTAGCAGTTAACTCCCAATAAGCTAGATCATTTTTTATTGTTTCTTTCCAACACTTTTGTGGTCGTCCTCTACCTCTTTTAATACTTTCCAAATTTAGCTTTTCTAACCTTCTTATAGGTTCTTCTTTTGATCTTCTTTCTATATGTTCAAACCATCTTAAACGATGTTCTCTCGTTTTATCCTCTATTGGTGCCACTCCTAATTTGTTTCTAATAACCTCATTATGTATACGATCTTTTCTTGTATGACCACTCATCCATCTCAACATCTTCATTTCTGTCGCAGACATCTTTTGTACATGTTGATGATTAACTGCCCAACACTCAGAACCATAAAACATGGCATGCCTAATTGATGCTCTATAATATTTACCTTTTAATTTTAATGGTATCTTCTTATCACAAAGAATACCTGATGCTCCTCTCCATTTTAACCAACCAACATTAATTCTATGTGTAACATCTCCATCAATTCTTCCATCACTCTGAAAAATTGACCCTAGGTATTTAAAATTTTCCTTTTGGGGAATGCAATGTATGCCAATTTTAATTTCTATGTCCTCTGAAGTAACTAAATGATCAAACTTACATTCCATATATTCTGTCTTTGTTCTACTAAGTCGGAGGCCTTTGCTTTCTAATGTTTCTCTCCATAGTTTCAATTTTCTATTAACTTTTTCCTTAGACTCCTCCACTAATACAATGTCATCTGCAAATAACATACACCAAGGTACTTCATCTTGAATATGTTTTGTTAACTCATCCATCACCATTATAAATAAGTATGGACTTAAAGTTGATTCTTGATGTAACCCAATATTAACTTCAAAGAAGTCTGTCGTTCCTTCATGAGTTCTCACACATGTTTTTGCACCATCATACATATCTCTTATAAGGTTAATATATGTTAATGGGATACCTCTTTTTTCCAAAGTTCTCCAAAGAACCTCTCTCGGTACCCTATCATAAGCTTTTTCTAGATCAATAAATATCATGTGAAGTTCTTTCTTTTTTGCTCAAAAATGTTCCATAAGATGTCTCAAAAGGTGAATCGCTTCAATTGTAGATCTGCCTGGCATGAATTTAGTTATGAATTTACAAATAAAAAAATGGACAAAGAAGAATTGAGTGCATCGAGCTATTCGGACTAAATGGTGGAACCTCAAAAGCGAGAAAGAAGATATATTTAAACAGAAAGTCCTTCAAGGAGATGTTTGGAATTATGTTGGTACACCTTATGATATGTGGAACAGAATCTAAGGGAGGTATACCGGCACAAAAAGAAGCTTGTTGTGGAGTGAAGTAGTGCAAAATAAAATCAAGGCAAAGAGGGCATGTTACAAATTACATTATGCTAAGAAAACTAGTGAACCTTTAGAGGCTTATAAGAAAGCAAAGAAGGAAGCCAAAAAGGCCGTAAGTGAAGCAAAAGCTAAAATTTGGAAGGATTTATATAAAAAAACTCAACTCAAAAGAGGGTGAAAGAGATATTTTTAGGATAGCTAGGGCTAGAGATAAGAAAATTAAAGATCTTAATTCTATTAGATGCATCAAAGACGAGGATTAAAACTTCTAGTGGCAAATGATGATATGAGAAATAGATGAAAAAACTATTTTTATAAGATTTTTAATGAAAATAAAGATATTAGTATTAGCTTAGGAGAGTTAGCTGAATCAGAAAAGTATATAAACCACAATTTTTGCCGACGTATTCAAAAGAATGAAGTCAAAGAGGCTCTTAAACATATGAAGGGTGGTATATCGGTAGGACCAGACAATATTCCTATAGAGGATAAACAGGAATCACTTGGCTCACATGACTATTTAATGAAATATGTTGAAACCAAAAGATGCCCAAGGAATGGAGAGTGAATACACTTATACCCATATATAAGAACAAGGGAGACATTCTGAATTGTGCGAATTATCGGGGTATCAAGTTAATGAGCGATACTATGAAATTATGGAAAAGAATTATTGAACGTAGGTTAAGACAAGTATCGAGTACAACATTGAACCGATTTGGATTCATGCCAGACATATCTACTGTTAAAGCGATTCACCTTTTGGGACGTCTTATGGAACATTTTAGAGCAAAAAAGAAAGACCTTTACATGATATTTATTGATGTAGAAAAAGTTTACGATAAGATACCGATGGACGTTCTTTGGAGAACCTTGAAAAAAAGAGGTATCCCATTGACATACATAAACCTTATAAGAGATATGTACGATGGTGCAAAAACATGTGTGAGAACTCATGAAAGAATGACAGACTTCTTTGAAGTTAATATTGGGTTACATCAAGGATCAACTTTAAGTCCATACTTATTTATAATGGTGATTGATGAGTTAACAAAACATATTCAAGATGAGGTACCTTTGTGTATGTTATTTGCAGATGACATTGTGTTAGTGGAGGAGTCTAAGGAAAAAGTTAATAGAAAATTTGAACTATGGAGAGAAACATTAGAAAGTAAAGGCTTTTAACTTAGTAGAACAAAGACAGAATATAAGTTTGATCATTTAGTTACTTGAGAGCAGTGTTATCCGTATCGCATGATACGGGCGATACGACCAATTTTTTTTTTTTTTTTTTGCAGGTTTCTGGCCTCTCTTCACTTCTCTCCAAGGCATCCACCGATATGATTGTTTGGAATTGCAAGTTGTGTATGTAACATGTAAATTCGGGTTAATAATTTTATTTATTAAATAAGAATAATTTATGAAAAATAAAAATTGTGATAAAATCATTTCTCTTTATGTTACCAACTTTTAGGTATATTTGTGCTACCAGTTTCTAATTTCATGAAATCGCAAACAATGAAGAACAATTTGGTTGTCTCGGTTGATTGAGTGGGTATTTCACAACTTCACTATTTTAGGGTTCACCTTACATGACTTCCATTGAGTTGAACATGATCAACGTGTGTGAGGCTTAACTCAGTCTGTGAAGTGAGAAATGAAGGTCAAGCATTAGTTAAAAAGCTAGTCTTGAGTAAGAGAAAAAGGAGATATCATCAAGTAACAATATCACATCACGGAGGTGTCATAGACTCAATAATCAAAGAAATGGAGCTCATCGTTTTGCTCACATATGAAAATTAGCAAATATGACAACTACATGTACAAAGATAGCAGTTTGTTAATTTTGATATATTAGATGAGTGGAGTAGTGAAGATAACGAAGAAAATGCACTCCTAACCGAAGAAGACATTGAATGGATTAATTTTAAAGGAGTGCAACATCATAAAGGAGATTTTGATTTTGATTTTGAAGTAGAAGGTGATGAGAAACTTTGAATCTTCATCAAGGAGAAGATGAAGATTATTTAGTTAATGATCCTGATACAAATTTACAATATGTAAAATGTAAATGTATTTCATTTTTTGCTTCAAAATATGTAAATTTGGATGCACTTGTTCAATGTTGTACTAAACTTTGCATTATATGAATTCAAAGCAATTACCAGATTTTTTCTATTTTTTCTAGATTTTTAAAATATTTTTCTATTTTTTTAATATTAAAGTACGATACGATACGTCCATATCGTGGAGCCCAGCGATATGCGATACGATACGCGTCAGACAACACTGCTTGAGAGGACATAAAAATTAAAATTGGCACACATTGCATCCTCCAAAAGAAAAGTTTTACATACCTAGGGTCAATTTTTCAGAGTGATGAAGAATTGATGGAGATGTTACGCATAGAATTAATGCTGGTTGGTTTAAATAGAGAGGAGCATAAAGTGTTCTTTATGATATGAAGATACCATTAAAGTTAAAAGGTAAATATTATAGAGCAACAATTAGACTGCTATGTTTTATGGTTGTGAGTGTTGGGCAGTTAATCATAAATATATATAAAAGATATCTGTGATAGAAATGAAGATGTTGAGATAGATGAGTGGTCATACAAGAAAAAACCGTATACATAATGAGGTTATTAGCCATAAATTATGTGTGGCACCAGTAGAGGATAAAATGAGAGAATATCGTTTAAGGTGGTTTGGACATATAGAAAGAAGATCAAAAGAAAAACCTATAAGAAAGATCAAAAGAAAAACCTATAAGAAGGTACGAAAAACTAGATTTTGAAAGTATTAAAAGAAGTAGAGGACGATCACAAAAGTGTTGGAAAGAAACAATAAAGAACGATCTAGCTTATTGTGAGTTAACTGCTAACATGGCATATGATAGGGCTATGTGGAAACAAAGAATCCATGTAGCCGACCCCATCTAGTATGAGAAAAGGCTTAGTTATTGTTGTTAAGTTGGGTTTATTAAACCTATGTGCATTAATAACATTTAATTCATGTTGATATCTCAATATTTAATTGATGTATCATTGATATATGTGAAAATCATAAAGTGTAAAAAGTCACATGTGAGGGATTGCATGTGAAGACGAAGAGGAGACAGTTTAGTCCCATATTGAATAATGAGACAAACTCACATGTCCTTTTATATAGTCAGTAGCTTGTGAACCTTAGTTCAAAGAGTTTGAGGAGGACATGCTAGACCACACATGCGCGCACGCATCAGGCTGGGCCTGAGCTTGGGTTTGAGAATTGTCCCTACGGCGTGACTCCCAATCATCCTTTCCTCTAACCATAGGCGACTAAGGCGTGGTCGAGATCGACTCGAAGTTAGGTGCGTGCCTTTTGAGTTGTATGCTCATTTTATCCTAGGAGGAAGGCATATGTATCCGTATGTACTCATAGCAGGGTGATGATTTCTCTAACGCAAGTCTGCAAAGGCGACTCACATAGATAAATTCTTTTGATTATTGCTTCTGTTTTTGTTTTTTGTACGGTTTACTTACGACTTATTTTGGATCTGCGGCGGTTGTTGTTGATTGGGGCATGTTTACATTTGTTGCATATTGATTTATTATGCATGTCTTTTCACAGATTTTGCCAACATTATATATGCATCCATTTCTGATGCTAAGATTTGTATGGTGGCTTCTCAGATTTCTTTTCTTCTTGAATGTGAATCTTTGCTTGATCCTGTTTATAAGTTGTTGCTTTGATATTGTGTCATGTGGGCTTGAAATTCAGGAATCAGAGTGAGGTATCTTTTATCATTGTTAACGAGATCTCTTGAATGCTGTTTGTGCCGCCAAGATGGGATGTACTGTTTCGTGCAATACGTATCTGTACGTGTTGAAAGATACATACTGATAGCATTTTCCATACGATATAACACTGGGTATAGGGGCGTACAAGGTTCGGAGATGTATGATACCTATTTCAGAGGTGTATCATACAGTATTTTACCTGTATCATACAAAAATATTGTTTTCTTAAAAGATCGTTATACGTTATTTTGCGGAAAAAGTAGTGCATCGATATGACACTGGATCCGCTTTGTACCATTGAAACTGGTTTTGCCGTTCTATTCATTTAAATCTCTTGCACTTCATGTGCATACCAACATTTTGTGAATGTTATGCTTGACCACTAATAGTCGTGGACATGGTGTTTTATGCAATCAATCAAAATTACATCTTTCACTTCTTACTTCTGAAGACAAGTCTCATATTTCTCTTATCTTCCATTTGAGACGAATTTCTTTTGACCAGGTATGCAATAACAAGTACCAAACCAGTACCAGTACCTGTTTTTTCCTCCATATATACATGTAGATACATACATAAATACATACATACAAATTCTCTCTCTCTCTCTCTCTCTCACACACACACACATTTCTAGAGCTGTCAGGAAATTTTCTTCTGAAGGATATGACTTCAGATTTCAGTTTTGAACTGACAGTTCTGTTTTGGGCTTCACTTGTTTAGGAAACAATTACTTTTTCAAACTAAAGCTAACTTGAAGGTGGATACAAGAAGCAACGAACAAAGTGGAAGCAAGTATGGGAGTTGTGTTGGAAGAGATTGTATGGACATATGTGAAGTGGTAAGAAATTCGAGTAGGAGATGACACGGAACCAACTTATGAAAATATTAAACTAAAACGCTCACAGAATCATGAGTAAAAGGTACATAGAAAGCGAAAAGGAAATGTTAGGGGGCAGGGAAAGCAAAGCAAAACTGAATGGAAAGTAAAGTAGGAAGTAAGGTAGGAAGTGCGCATCCCATAACTGAGAAAGGGAGTGTCCCTCATTCTTCGCCACAAAATGGGCGAGCATTTAAATGAAGCCAAATGATTCCTGGTCAGAAGCATGGTTCTGACTTGGCAGCAGTACTTTCTGCAACTAGTCCATAGTTCAAAGTTCAAACAGAAAAAGGTTGAGGATGTATGCCATGAAGAGGGGTTAATTTGAGTTGAGAGGTTTTGGTTGAGGCAAGTCAATTTTGACCTTTTTGTCTCTTGGCTCATGCTATATATATTAATTTAGGACAGAAATCCATAGAGATCTTTAGGATTTCAATGGAACCATTTAGAGATTCATGCCTTGTGAAGTTTAGTGCATTAGGTAGATCTGTATTGCCTTTATTTTTTGGTGGTAGGAAGGAACCTGTATCGGTACGTCTCATCAGGGTGTCACATGGTGCATGATAATGTGGTTCAACGGTTGAACCTGTCAGTTCATGTTGAACTTACAAAACGTAGCATTTTCAAGTGTCGGGGTATACAAAGATCTTCAAGCCTATATACATTGAAGAGATGTCCATTTGTGATATTTTCTTTTGATTCTTCCTTTGTGTGCAAAAGTGCTATTTTTCTCAAGTTCTTTTCTTTTTCTTTTTTGATATGATCAACATTGTTTATTGGTTTTTAAATGCACAAGCCACAAAGAACTAATAACATGTTATCTGAGGGCAGTTTGATTTGATGTGTGCATTTGTTATCTTTTGTCTTTACAAGTTGTTATAGACATGTTTTTATGGGAACTCACTTGTTCTGCTCTTAAAGTAGTCCTGGATATTAGTAAAAAATAAACCGACTGTATCATGAATGAGAGATTCAGAATGCACCTAATTTGCTAAGAAAATATATGGCAGTGATGATCAGTAGTCCAAGAAACTTCTCAAAGGGTCCATATGGTACTACTTTTACAATATCAAATTCTGTCCACTACTTGTCATTTTTAGTAGTATTAAATGGGTTGGTTCTTAAACTATTGCGCATGCATATATTGTGTATGCATGCTGCCCTTACTTGACATCTTCTATTACATTTGAAAAGAATATTTCTCATTTTAACAATTTGAAGTTTTCTGGATTTTGAGGTTACCCGTATGTGTATGTGTGCATGCATATTTATGTTCTTTATCCGGGAAGCTTTTATACTCCATGTAATATCACTGTGGCAACTATAATGAAGACGATGCTTCAATGTAGCAGCGAAAGATCGGTGAATATCACCTTAAAATATCACACAAAAGCCTTACAAAAATGTTATAATAAAGCATATGCAACAAAGGCACAATATAACGGAAATGAATATTATTTAGCCACAAAAGGCATGAGAAAATATGTATATGAGTGAGGTATTTATAGAAGAGAACAAGAGAAAGTGAGAGAAAGGAAACAAGAAGAAAGAAGAAGGAACAAGGGGCCTGGTCACAGCCAGCCCCCAACGGCTACAATTCTAGCTGTTGGGGGCCTGGTGACCGTTGGGCCCCCAACGGCTAGGGGC
The DNA here is from genome assembly GCA_036023115.1 of Brasenia schreberi. Classification (NCBI taxonomy): domain Eukaryota; kingdom Viridiplantae; phylum Streptophyta; class Magnoliopsida; order Nymphaeales; family Cabombaceae; genus Brasenia; species Brasenia schreberi. The sequence goes on along the minus strand of JAYKKT010000074.1, from coordinate 17,487,371 downwards.
CCTAGCCCTGACAGCTCGATGGGCCAGGCCATGGCGGCCCTTGTGTTCTAACAGCAACATCCTTAGTTGATTCATGAGCGTATAAATCGTATGAACCTAAAGCGGCCAACCTGTTGCCTCTGGGAACAAGCTTTCAAGTGTAATGTTTCAGCAACAATTGGTTCATGTTATCTGGCGATTAACCAAAAAGGATTCTGGCTTTGTTGTTTGTGGTTTATAGCAAGGAAACGCCCTGCAGATTCAGCAATTTTTGGTTCAAGGATCTGATTGTTAAAATTTAGTTGTGTTTTAGAAACTTCTCTGTTATCCTTAGTGATGCATGTGCAGAACATTTATTGTTACTTTCATTTTGCCTAAGGGATGGACATTATTTACCTCCATTGCTCGTTTTCCTCTTGTTGCCATTTGTGATCCAGCAGGAGTCAGTAATCCGCTTTAGTTCACTCGGAATTTCGAGGGGCCTTTTGGGTTGGATTTGACTTTGTCCATGTGCCAAGTTGAGACGCACTCCATATTTGACCGTGTATGACAATCTTGATGCAAACCTGGTTTGTGGGAATCAAGACTGGTAATCTGGTTTATCTTCATGTTTTTCACATCGAGAACTAAAGAATGGGACAAAAACATCTAAACCTTCTTTGTGATAGATCTTATCCTGGTTAGATCAGATTAGTGACCAGTTGTATCAAATTAACGCATGTTTTTACTGTATGGGTACTATTTGTTCACTGTTTCTGGAAACCTTATGTTTGGGCTTCAGTGCTGATTCGTTGTCCAGACCAGCTGCATTGTCGTATTGGTGGTGCGCCTAATGTTTCTGGTACTAACATAGTCTTGTTTTGCAGACGATTGGCTCTTTGCAGAAGAAGTACTCGATTGGATCTTTCGAACTATTAAGCAAGACTGCTCCCATACAGGCTATTTCACTTCTTCTGCTTGGTCCTCTAGTCGACTACTTCCTTAATGGGAAATTTCTCTTCAAATATCAAATGTCTTATGGTGCTATTGTAAGATCTCTCTCTCTCTCTCTCACACACACACAACACACACGTTACTCATCTGTATAATGTGTGCTAATGTGTGCACTCTGCATGTGACTTTCAGACATGCAAGTAGATGTAGTGATGCATAACTTTACATTTTTTGTTTCTTTTAATTTCAAAACCTTTTATAACCGTTTCATATTTTGAGAAACATGGTACTGTGAGATATTTTGTTATCTTGTTTCAATGTGCCCTTTTATGGAGAAGTTCTAGCTGTTTGCATTCCTTTTGTTAGGACAAAACAGCTTGAGCTCGTCAGAACACTTAAACATGTTCTTTGTCACCTATCTAAGCACTTGTGAGGAGTATTTTCGCATATGCTTTTGCTCAATTTCAATCTGTAGATGTGTTCATTACCCCATATTTAGCAATCATGCTTTTGATGGACTATGGTTTTCGTTATCAGCTTTGATACAATATGATATGATTTTGAGTCTGTCTAAAAATGCATAAGAAACGGTCCCTAAATCTGATATACATGCTATCTGTTGAAACTTAAGTTAGGAAAAGCAAGAAAATTTCTTGTAGGATTATGTAGGACTGAAAATTTCATATAGGGTTATCTAGGATTATGAAGAGCTAATCTAGGATCATTTCCTACCTCCTTAATTTATGGTAAAGAGTGTCTGTTTGCATGTGTGTGTGTGTGTGCGTGCGTGCTATCATTCAAGCATTTTTCTAATGACGCTTTCATATATCTTCCGTGCAGTTGTTCATAATCCTTTCCTGTGCTCTTGCCGTATTCTGTAATGTTAGCCAGTATCTCTGCATTGGCCGCTTCTCTGCTGTCTCCTTCCAGGTGTTGGGTCACATGAAAACAGTCTGTGTACTAACACTAGGTTGGCTGTTATTCGATTCGGAGATGACATTCAAAAACATACTTGGCATGATTCTCGCAATCGTTGGCATGGTCGTTTACAGCTGGGCAGTTGAAAAAGGGAAGCAAGCAAATGCCAAGGCGTCTCAATACAAAGAGATTCTCACGGAAGAAGACGTGAGCTTGTTAAAGGATGGAGTTGAGAAGTCCCCTCTGAAGGACGTCGAGCTCGGTGAAACCAAAGGTAGGCAGATACCAAATTGATCGATGGCACACCATAGTCTCCTTTTTGGGAACAGCACCTAATCGATGGAGGATCATGGACTTGTAGCCTAGAAAGGTATGTAGAAAAGAATTAGCTATGAGGCCTGCCTTGAAATGCTGATTGCCGACTCTTTCATTTCAAACGTCAGCTTCATGGGGGTTTTTGTGATGCTGTATAAATTCCATATTTCTTCAAATATAGCAGTTCAATATTGTTTGGTAATTCTTTTTTTCCTAAATCAGGTTGACAGTGATTATGATGTTTTATTATTTATTCTGTAGCAAACAGTGCAAAGATGAACTTCAATATATGTTAGCTTTCTTCAGGTGTTTCAAATGATCTCTGTTCGCCCACCTAGCAAATGCTTGAGACGAGTTCACATCTTTTACCCTCTTTTTCTCGATAAGATATCGGGTATTAACCGTGATAGAAGAGTCCATATAGCTGTGGAGAAGTGTTTGGCTTTGGTTTCACTCGATTAGATAATGGGCACACTTTTTTCTTGTTAGGCACAACAGGAGGCTGAAGCCAGATGTATCATCCTCATGACATTCAAGTTGTCAGTCGGCCCCCTAGCCAGGTGATCTACTGTTTTTTGTGCACAAAGTTGAAACAGTATATCTAGAAAATGTAGAAGATGAGAAGCAGACGAAGCCTTTCCATGGCTACAATAAATCGTGACACTATTTTTTATGTAAAAATATGGATTATCTATCTCGCAGTCAGGGCGTTGGCCCACTCGGCAGGACTCTCGGCTTGCTTGTTGTAAACCTCAAGTTCGACTCTTGGGTAGTGCATACAAGTAAAATCTAGCGCTAAAGAAAACTGCAGGGTGAATTACAAGAGTTGTGAGTTCGTTTCTGACTCAGACGAATGAGGCTAAATTTTCTTCAAGAACGATAGAATCTTGTGACACTGCCTCTAGAACAAGCTCTAGTCGATTTCCTGTCACGGAACAACCCTTTCTCGGTGCCGTTGCAGAAGAAACTCTATCAATTATTATTTATAGGGCAGAACAACTCTGTAACTTTAGTGTTTCACAAGCACTTCCAGAGTTGGTTGATTTTCCTTGCTAGACGGAGCCTTCGCTCTTATTTGTAAGACCCAAGTAAGGGCCGTGTTATACTATCCTTGGGTTTATTTCATGTTGTGTGCATAGTACTTCAATTCAAGCACTCACACACATTGAGCTTTCGCTTTTATTCCCAAGACCTTAGTTAATGCCATACTGCAATTTATATTTGGGTTTAATTTCATGTTGTGTGCGTAGTACTTCAATTCAAGCACTCACACACATTGAGCTTTCGCTCTTATTCCCAAGACCTTAGTTAAGGCCATATTGCAAGTTATATTTGGGTTTCATTTCATGTCGTGTGTGTAGTACTTCAATTCTCGCACGCACCCACATTGAGCCTTCGCTCTTATTTACAAGACCCGAGTAAGGGCCCATATATACATTATATACGTATTTCCCTTCGGCAATTTCCATTACAAGTCATTTCCCTTTGGTCATTTCCCTTCGCCATTGTCTTTAAATTCGGGTTTTCCCTTTGGAGTAGCATGAGTTTGCATTGCATATACGCCATACCACGACTTAGGACGCATATTGCATCAAAGCAAACCCTATACTCCCGCTCAAAATCGCCACATTTAGTGGAGTGTTCATAACACACACCTAGGTGGCCCATAAAGGGATAAAAAGAAAGACTTAGGCACGTGCAAGTCCACGTGATCTAAAATTTGAAAATCGTACAAACAAGATCCGAATCAAACACCTCGAACCGCTTTCGTAGGTCCTTCTATCCAAAAACTCGATCTTTAAAAGCGTATAGACTGACCCTTGCGCATCGGTGCAAGAAGGTCTGCGACGACAAGAGCTTGCTTGCTCAGAGTCGCCACGTTAGAAGTCAGGTTCTAGAATATATCTTCGCTAGCTTAGGTAAGCTAGCTGGCACGCCCTGTTTATTTAAATAGGACTTAGACATATATGCTGTTGGTCGAATTCCTGACAACGCGATGGCAGATCTTTCTCTGTCTGTAAATATGCTTCCTCAGTGTTTATATATGCTTTTAACTAGAAGAATCATAGGGTACTGGCCAGAGGTTTGACTCTCATGCTAGGATTGGAGTTCAATATCCGTCGTTGTAGTATAGTGGTGAGTATTCCCGCCTGTCACGCGGGTGACCCGGGTTCGATCCCCGGCAACGGTCTTGCAACACTTTCAAAAATTTCCCCTTTTTTTGTAGGCAATGAGTCAAAAGACTAACAAAATAAAGCACCCTTCGTCTCTCAGCTTGTGAAGTCATCAAGAGCAACACTCGGAGTGCTGTCTCACCCGGCAGGACGCTCGAGTCACAAGATGCACGTGGTGCCTTGGATTACCCGGGTTTGCTTGCATGCCTGGCTTGGGCCTTCCAGTTGCAACCTTTTTTTCTTTTGTTTTTTTTTTCTTTTTTTTTTAACCTTTCGAGAATGCCTTTCCTTTGGTCGGTCTTGCAACACTTTCAAAAATTTCCCCCTGTTTTTTGTAGGCAATGAGTCAAAAGACGCAAAATAAAGCACCCTTCGTCTCTCACCTTGTAAAGTCATCAAGAACAACCCGGCAGGACCCTTGAGTCACAAGATGCAGGTGGTGCTTTTGATTGCCCGGGTTTGCTTGCATGTCTGGCTTCGGCCTTCCAGTTGCAACCCGACGTGAATCGAACACGCAACCTTCTGATCTGGAGTCAGACGCGCTACCATTGCGCCACGGATCCCGTTGTGTTATCCTTGACAATATTTTTATTTACACTAAGACTGTCTTCTGCGGATATTTTGATTTCGTCAGTGCCTATACCCCAATTAATCCAGCGAGTAACTAACAATCCTATTATACAGAAAAAAGAAGCTGTATTTCCTTTTTGTGACGAATCACAGCCCTACATTTCACAGACCAAGGCCATCGGATGAGCAGGAATCACAATTCCGTCGCCATTTTTTATGACAACAAAAGATGATGGTAGTGCTTCATGCTGCTGGAGACGAAACAACACCATATTTCACTCGTTTTAGATCCATGATGCGTTTACCGATAGATCGAAAGGTATGGCTTGATGATCCCACTACGGAACCTGTATATGGGTTCTGTTTGATTTGAATCTACCATATTCAATTTTGTCCAATGATTTTACTTTGAAATGTTGTAGATCTTAATAGTAACTCAGCTTACCTGAGAACGCGTGCATCTTCATAAAACCATAATTGGCTTCTTATATTAGTTGGATCTCGTGAATTGGACCCGAAATTGGGTTTGTACTTTTGTCACCAAATCCTGGCCCTGATGGGTTTGGTATGGATCAGGTTCAACACAAGTCTGATCTATTGACTACCACAAATTTTACACTGGTCGCATTTGAGATACGAACCCACCAATCACCCTGTGCCACGCAGGTTGAATGACTTCCAGAATGATGTTATCTTCAATATGTCATCTCTCCACTAATTGAACCGGGTCAGATCCGAAGAATGTCCTCTTGAAGCACCTCTAACCATCGGCAGGGATGTTAGCAAGTCGAACTTGGGTCAGATCCTCATACATCTGAATCTGACCTAATTGGATTCTGCATAACCGGATTCTTGTTGGATCCAGGTGATAACTTTTTTTTAACTACTGAATCCAACCTGCTTATTTGATATTAACTATATATGTATATATATTCATGTTGTATTTGATATATAAATAACACAAGATTTTGGGTTATCGACTGGATTTCAGTTTGATTCAGATTTGACTGCAGAAATCATTATTGAACCGGATCCTGCTACTAATCAGATCATGTTGTTGGGGATCAAACAAATCTAAGTGGGTATAGAATATCAGAGGAATACTTATTCAACTTGAGTTTACTAAGACCTAAACCTAACCATTTGAGTGATGCAGTTTTTCAGATCCAGGTACCGAGATTACTGGATATTTGATCCAACCATTGGATCTTTCACAGGAGATCCAAAGATATCTGCCCTTTGAAAACAAAATGGTTATCTCAAACCTCATATCTCCATATTCGGCATTGACTGCCTCGGATCTGGAACATGTCCTGTGATCCGATCACTGGATTGGAGATCCTGCAATCAGATACAATTGGCATGTTTGATTTCGTCGAATCTAAGTTTGAAGAATTGAATTTTCACTCCGATTCATGTAGAAAACAGATCTTGGATTCAAGGATTTGAACCTCAGCGAGATATTTCTGGCCTGGTTTGATTCAAAATGCTCATAAAAGGGCTGATCACTTTTATGACGGACCCGATCGAGTTCTTAAACCATGCACCATTCTTTTGAATTCGTCAAAGCGATTCATTCAGACTCAATCCATACAAAAATTAGACATCTATTGAATGTTCAATATCGGCTCTGCATCCAACCAAAACCAGGCCTTTTCCCACGTTAAGTGGGCTCAGCTGCGGGTTTTTTCTTCTTTGCTTCTTTTTTTACAAAAGAAGGATGAAGTCTATACATGCGTACTTGCATGTACCCCGTGGGACTTGAACTCCTCACCAACAGCAAGGACATCAGAGCCCCCTGCCAGTTCAGTAATGCTCTAGGTGCTCAGCTATGTTGGTTGTCAGTTGCCATCGAGTTCAATTGATATAGATTTAATGTGTTTTGTGTGTGTGTATGATGTGCATGTATGTATACAATGCTAGCATATTTTGCGAGTAAGTGCTAAGCATTGGATCGCCTTTGATGGGGCGGGTGAAACGGTCCCAACAAGGCACTGTTCTTCCCTCTCTTTCCTTTCTCGATAACCTGACCACCCATCACCAAAGTCTGACATCAAAAGGAGTCTAGCAGCTACGATTCTCTCTCTATATATAATATAAAAAAAATTAGTCAAACATATCTAGAAACATCAGTTGCATGTGAAATATCATGGAGATGCATAGTAACCATGCAATACTATTTCTATATTTATGAGTTTTTTTTTATTTCTATTGAATATACACAATACAGTCCCTGTCTCCTGTTTTCTGCAATAATTAAGATAATAAATAAATAAATCACATGCTTATACCAACCCCCACGTTATTCTTATGTCTACGATACCGTATGTATAGACGGGCATCCATACGCTAGGCGAATTGCTTTTCTCTTGAAAAGGGAAGGTCATTATTGCCATGGAACTGCTCTTCGCCTTAGGGCTACCAAATTAATCAAGCTGCGGCTTGTTTTGGCTCGTGATGAGGCCTGTGGGGCATGAGATATACGAGTTGGACGTGAACTAACATATATATAGGAAAACTAGATCATGCCCACTTCTGATATGTCTAACCTATTGTTTTTCAGTGGTGTGGGTGTGATTTAAATTTTTGTAAGGTTTTTATAAAAGAACAATGTTATTCGGTCCTCGAAAAGCAATGGTCGAACATGAGAAAACTATGTCAGTAGTGGACATGATTCTCTCTCTATATATATAATGTGTATATATAATGGTAAATGGTTAAATCTTTCAAATTTACAAGAAATTGTATTGAAATACAATTTTGACTTGTTCTTTACTCAAGAAATTAAGTTTTCTAGTCAAAATTATATGTAGATAGTTACGTCTAAACATAAATGAGCGCCAGTGCTTAGCTCAACGTAACATGGTTCATGTTTGATTTATGTTCGGGTTGGATAAAACGAGCTAAGGAGCCAAGCATGAACAAAATTCACAAACAAGCCATGACGAACAGCCATTTTGTGCTATTTTGGCCTGTTCACCGGCTCCTCTCTCCAGGCTAGCGGGTCGATCTAAAAGAACCTTCAAGTTGACGGTCCCTAGTTCCAGGTGTATATATATATATATATGATAGGGTCTGACTAAACCCCAGTTTGCCTATTAAAAAAGGAAGGTCAATATAAACTAGTAGTATGGGCCAGAGGTGTCAAGTATGAAGCATTTACTTTAGCATCGTGCGTCCATTGCATCTTCCAAGTTGTTTCGTTTCACAGACTTAAATTTTGCTTTTGGAATTCATGGGGGTAAAACAAGAAATCCTTTTCTGTATGAAAAAGATTTAATTTATTAAAAGAGAGTGTGTATTGTGACCAAAACAAAGTCCAATGTCCTGTAATTGTTTCTTCTTAGTGGAGAACATCTAGCCGTTGTTACTTATGCTGCGTTCTGAGAAGCAAACACCATTCTCTCTCTCTCTCTCTCTCTGTCTCTCTCTCTCTCTCTCTTTCAAAGCACCTATTCTCCATATTTTAGAAACCAAACCATACACTGTAAAGGCTTCTCCATGCAGCTGACATCAATGGAGGCGAGTCTTTTCTTTATACGAAAGCAAAAAACTAAAAGCTAAGACGTAGCACTAACAATGAGACCCAAATCTTTTGTGCTGACTGCAGCCAAAGAAAGTTCTACCGGTCTCTACGTCATGACCACATCATTGCTCTTCTGTGAAACCATTCTGGTATTAACCTGAAAACAGCCAAGTCAAATCTGAAACCCAAATTCTCCACGGATACTTCTCAATGAAAAAACTGAATGTCAGTATTTCGTCTCATTTCCTAAATGTAGTTTTAGCTTAAATGAGGCATTTTATCATGATGAAGACCAGCATCGCCTGGTGGGAACCAACTATTGAATTACAATTGAGATCTGTCTTCACCCGGTGGAGGCACCACGATCACTGCTCCGTGGGTCACTGGGCCGCCACTTGAGAGCCTTACAGTAGCAGTAGCCGGTGCCCATGGAGCGGTGGTAACAGCCAAAAGGGATGAACCAACTATTGAACTATTAATTTTGGCGGTTGCTCCCAAGGTAGTAGATACAGATAACTAGTTGAGTAAGCTAAGGAACGACTACCCTCGAGTATGCAAATATGGATGAGCAGTAGGCACATTGGCCTGTGAAGTAGTCCATCCACCTTACCTTCTATTTAATAATAATCAATCTAACGGTCCAGCCGGTAGCCTGCTATCAAGCCTCTTGAAAGGGTCTATTTGTTCTATGGATAATTATATCTTTGATTAGCATCATTCTCAATTCTTCAAAAAGAGGATACTGAGGCCTTTCTAAAGAATAAAAAAGTTGATTGATTCTCACTAGAATCGGTTGAGCTATAACCTTTCCTCGAGGTCTACTCTATTGAGTAGGATCTCGAATGCCTAATAATAGGGTCAGATTGCTCTATTGTCTCTTAGTTATTCGAATTTGGATTCTAGTGTTTTTGTATACTTAAAAAGTATACAAAATGAGCTTTCCAGAAATTTAAAGATTGAAAAAATTTATATAGAAATGAAATTTTAATGAAATTTCAGAGTCAAATCAGATTCTCGCAAGTCAATAATTGTGGATTTGTTTTGCAACTGAAGGGGAATACCAAACTCACAATGAGAAACAAAGGAGAACAAAAGTAAAAGCTTTATTAAAAAAACTATAAGTAAGAATTACAACAAAAAAATGTAGGAAACGAATAGACGACAAGTTGATGAATTGATTTTCTGATACCCTTCAAGGGTGAGTAGCCACCGCCTTTTATATCTAAGAGAAGATAGACCATTCTTGCTGTTCCTCTCCTCTAGATGACTTCTCTAACAATTCATTCATACTCTACTTTTCCAAGATGATGCATCAATTTCCCTAATGGTTTATTATTCCTCTCTTTAAATGCTCTCAAAGTGGCTCCTTGGATTCCTTACTTGTGTTCATATTAAGAAGACAACAATTATGTCTTGAGAGCATATCCTCGGGTGACATGCGATTTATGGTGTTACGAGAGCCATGCATGAACTCTACATTTTGCCTCTAGAGTTTGTCCAGGCTTTGCACGAAAACAAAGAAAACTTGCGTTCTGGAACTTGGTGGTACGAGTTCGGCTGCAGACATGAAACTCCCAAGCCTGTGAAGTCCCACCCCTAAAAGTTCTTGTAGTTCCACTCAAGTCAATAACGTAAAATGAGCCTTTTTAATTGATTGTGCTAAACCTGGTTTGATTTCGATGTGTTTCTTCCATAAACCGTCTCGCATGCTGATACGCCAACTTCAAGTAGGGTCTCAGTCTCTCCAAGTCAAGCGTTACGTTCTGGGGCCCCAAATATATGTTCTTGGTGTTCATCCAACTCTGTTTGACCACCGAGTCTGGGTCTCTCAAAACCACATCATTCGTGTCATACTTGTCTACCAAACTGCTCTCTTTCACCTCGACCCGATATGGTATGTAGGTCAACCCCATCGACTTCGCCGGTTCACCATAGCACGTCTCGGCGGCCCAGTCGGTACCCAATGGTATGACTTGCACGAAAGCAGACCCGGGTCTCAAGAACAAGAAGTGGGTCAGGCCTGCCCCATGAACACCCATCATTGCATGGCTTGTATTAATCAAGCGATATGCTTGATTGAGATCTGTGGCTTGGGCTGGTTGGAATATCTTCACCTCAAACCCCATTTCTTCTGCTAGAGCAGTAACGTTGACCTGGTTAGTGATGCATCGACTCTTATTGCGGACCACCATCACTAATATGGGTCGGCGTGATTTGGGTGGGAGATTTCTGATATTGCTCTTCCTGCTGTAGGCACTGTTGAGGAATGATCGAAAGTGGAGTATGTCCTCTCCTCTGGGCACGCGTGCAGGATCAACGGTTAGGTCCCCGTGAGAGACTAAACCCACAATAGCACCCCTGCGAAAGCAATGAGCAGAGGTCGCACTGTCCAAATTGACAGGTGGATGGATGGATAGATGGATCAACAGCTCCTGGTACTTGCGAGCCCACCAGTCATGGTACTCCGAGACGACGAGAGCAAGTGAAGAGGCACTTTGGTTAATGAGGTGCGAGGTGAGGAAGAGGGGTAGGATGCCGTCGTTGACGTCGTGGTAGATGTTGCCGGTGTAGCCACCGGTGCTGAAGATGATTGCGGCTTTGTCGTGATAAAAGTCGCAGCTGGTAGTGGGGGTTTTGGAGGTAATGGTGATTGTGAGCTCCTTGGTTTTTTGCATAAGAAGGTTTTCCCATTTCCGAGGGTGAGGGCGCAACTTCAGAGGCAGAGAAGCTTGAGAACTGGCATTGTTGTTAGAGAAGAGGAGGAGGACGGTGCCGGCGGTGGGATCGACGAGGACCGGTCCAGTGATGAAGCATATATTATAACGATAACGAGAGACGTCACATTCAATAGTGCCTGTTTCTTCCTTCCACGAGATTTGTGTTGAAGAAATACTGTGTTGACTGACATGAACTGCACACACACACCTCAGTGCATAAACGAGACGACACGAGGATAAGGTTGAGCGAATCTTACTTTTTGCCTCACTGCATGAAGGCCGGTCTTCTAGGGTTTCAGTTATAGCTAGGGCTGTAAAATTAGTGGACCTAATTGGGTTTTTTTCTTTGTCTTGGCTTTTGGTTTTATCATCTCTTATGCTTGAGCTCGTAGCACATCTTTCTTTTCTTTGATGACCTAAATGAGGTGAGCCTCAAAATAAGTTCTTCTTGGTAGTTATGTTCTTGATCTTTATTATTCTTTAGACACAATCGAGCTGAAAATGGCTTGTTATCCCAGTCTCCCTATATCTCTTCATACTATTTTTGACGATATAAATAATATATACAAGGTATAACATAAAACTAGTATAAATTACTTGTATGTATCTGTTTGTGTGTGTGTATGTTACAGAACCAAATGAGCTTCACCGGCAAGCTGAGACAAACAGCACTAATTCATTCTACGTTTAGTGGATTGACTGTATTGGATACCATTAGTAGAATGAAGTAGACACTAATGAGCTCAGGATTTGATGAACCTACCCCAAAATTAGTTGCTTACTTCATTTACCAGCCTTAATGAAATGTATACAAAAAATAGGAAATTATTTCCTTCAAAAAATTAATCTCTATAGAGATGATATTTACAACAAATGACATGTTTATATCTCCAATATGATTGCCTGTGTGGTTAACAACAAGCAAACAAAAGCTAGAAGCCAGATGCACGCCCCCGTATCAAACTCATGACCTTTAACTTTTTTTTTATTAAAGGTACCCTCTTTTTTTTTTGGTATTGAACATATACACTCTCTTTTTGACATTACAACAAAGTGTTCTATGTTTGTACTGACACTTCTTATTCATTAGGAGACCAGTTATAAATATTAAATATCCTTCATGAAGTTTCTTGTAGCGAAATCAACGTAGGAAAGTCAACAACCAATCAACATGCACCTGATAACATCGACCAGCGAACTTCTCAAGAACTTGACCTTGACAATCAAGTTGAAACGTGAAATCACATTCCGAAATGTGTTCTGAAATCTCAGCCGTCCAGCTTGACAATGGTTTGCTAAGTCAGTTAATGACCCTTGACGGGAGGCCATCCTACTGAACCTCAATAATAGCAGCCGTCGATCATCAAAATGAACAAATGAGATCTCAAACATGACTTAATTATCATCTCAACAGGTTTCCTTCAAGACCAAGTTATATATCTCCTTCACAACCATCATAATTTCTTGACGTGGCTTCACCACACACACAGACAGAGAGAGACGACGACGATGACGACCTGTTATGCATTTGCATGGATCAAACCAGCGCTCTATGATTAATTAGTGGATCCCTAACTTCCCACTTGTATAGCCATATATTCCGATCTTCACAATTAACACCAGCATATTACTATTATTTATATTTTGTTGGTAAGTTGGGTTAGCCCGATCCATACTCTTGCGACCAGAATTTGAACTCCTGACCTACAGTAAGAGGATCTAACACCCTAACACTGCACCGTGCATGTGCTACGTAGTGTTAATCGGGAGGAAACGCATATGTTTCAGGAACAATACTTGGAACATATTGCAATTGTATATATATGTGTGTCTGTGAGTGAGAGAGAGAAAGAGAGAGTTGAGAAGAAAATTTTGTTCAATCCTAATATGTTTAAAGCGCTTCTAAAATATCACCTCCTTCCCTATAAATTTACAAGGTTAAAAAAAATCCTTAAAAGCTTATAAAATATATTTACATTTACAGAAACTATGGAAAAAACAATCATTTATCATGATTTTCTTCCAATAATATCCGTATACGATAAAATTCAGACTTAGATGTTGCAAAAGTTATCAAAAACTTAAAAATATATATGATATTTCCTAGAACAAGAGCAGAAATCCTAGAAAACTGGCTTGTTGATGCTGTCGACATGAAAAACAGGCTCTTTATCGAATTACACTGACAGATGCTGTGGCATATAAGAAAGGATGATTTGATAAAGATTCCCAAACAAATTAAAGAGAAAATAAAGAACGAGCTTTTCGTTTTCGTTTTCGTTTTCTTCTCTTTGACATGGTGATACTAAGTCTTGCTGCCGACCATTTTTCGGTGTTAACACTAGGTAAAAGAACGAGTCTTTTCTTTCCGTTCTTTGAATGAGAGAGATACACCTGAATCTAAACGATAGAAACAGAGGTACACGGAAGACTGGATGATCGAGGAGTTTCAGAGATGGATGAGAGAGTTCTCAACGAAATGAACTTGACCAATCTAAACGAAACCAGAATTCTGATCGAGAGAGTGAATTGAGGAGATAAAGCAGAGCTCACCTGCACTGCATGAGGAAGAATTAGCGACCCAGGGAAGCTCGAACCGGTGCAGGATGAACAACGCGAGTGCTATCGCCACCAGAAGCCCACCTGGATGTAACCTAGTTTTCTCTCTCATTCTTCACCAGCAACCAAAGAAGAGAAGGGAAGGCAGGAGGAAGAACAAGAAGGACTGCAGCCACAGGCATCAGGCAGGTCATGCTTTATATGCGAAAGGTAGGGCCCGATCTATCTTGATTAGTGAATACTAGTTACGTTTACCACTGTGGGACTGACGTAGTAGTCTAAGTGGACTACATGCTATAGGAAACCAAAAACGGTTTCAATCCAGATCCAAGCCTGATCCAAACAAAGCATCAAATTCCGAAATTGGCACAAAATCTCAGGTTTCAATAATATTGATATCTGAAAACTTTCTCTCTGATGATCCTTTATTTTCCAGTCTTTCATTTATGTCAACCCTTAGAGATAAAGGAAGATCAGTTGTAAATCGATTCAAATATAAGATACAAATACATGAGTAAGATCCAATCTACCGAACCCCAACGGCTGGGATACAAACTCAGTTCTAAGAATAATTTAGATAAAACGCGAACAACTCGACGTGATTTTTCATTTGAAAGTAGACACGTAAATTTTATGTCAGTCCTAGTTCATGTAGCTCAAGTTCGTAGTTAAACTAAAGCAAGTGTCCAACTTTAAGATTCTAGGTTCGGTATTCAAGTTCTACGTACAAGGACCTTCATCTTGCATCAATTACAGAACTTTAAAATGTCATTATGCTTACCAATTTGACTTGGAGTTGTATTGTATACAATGACGTGGATTGACCGTCACAAAAGACTTGTTTTGTTGTAGTGGCACATTTCAAACCAGGTTAATTGCAGTTCTCCTTTTGTTAAGCTCAAGCACGAATACTTCACAACCGATTTGTAGATTGTATATTTGGATCAAACGATGCTTATTGTTCATGAATTGCATTTAAGGTCCAAATCACGGAGTCAAGATTCTCTCTCTATATAATATAAAAAACAATTAGTCAAGCATATCTAGAAACATCAGTTGCATGTGAAACATCACGGAGATGCTTAGTAATCATGCAATACTATTTCCATATTGATGAGTTTTTTAATTTCTATTGAATATACATAATACAGTCACTGTCTCCTGTTTTCTGCAATAATTAAGATAATAAATAAATAAATCACATGCTTATACCAACCCCCACGTTATTCTTATGTCTATGAGACCGTATGTATAGACGGGCATCCACACGCTAGGCGAATTGCTTTTCTTTTGAGAAGGAAAGGTTATTATAGCCATGGAACTGCTCCTCTCCTGTAGGGCTACCAGATCAATCAAGCTGCGGCTTGTTTTGGCTCGTGATGAGGCCTGTGCGGCATGAGATATAC
This sequence comes from Brasenia schreberi, assembly GCA_036023115.1. Lineage (NCBI taxonomy): Eukaryota > Viridiplantae > Streptophyta > Magnoliopsida > Nymphaeales > Cabombaceae > Brasenia > Brasenia schreberi. The sequence continues at coordinate 17,472,274 of JAYKKT010000074.1, read as the reverse complement.
GAGTTGGACATGAATTAACTTATATATATATATGTATATATATATATATATATGTATATATGTATATATGTATATATATATATGTATGTATATATACATATGTACATATATATATATATATACATATATACATATATATGTATATATACATATATACATATACATATATACATATATACATATATATACATATATACATATATATATATGTATATATATATATATATATATATATATATATGTATATATATGTATGTATATATACATATATACATATATATATATATACATATATATATATATACATATATACATATATATATATATATATACATATATATATATATATATATATATATATATATGAAAACTAGATCATGACCACTTCTGATATGTCTAACCTATTGTTTTTCAGTGGTGTGAGTGATTTAAATTTTTTAAAGGTTTTCATAAAAGAATAATGTTATTGTACTCATACATCGGAAAGCAATAGTCGAACATGAGCAAATTGTGTCAATAGTGGACATGATTCTCTCTATATATAATGTGTATGTATAATGGTTAATAGTTAAATCTTTCAAATTTACAAGAAATTGTATTGAAATACAATTTGTCTTGTTCTCTACTCAAGAAATTAAGTTTTCTAGTCAAAACTAGTTACGTCTAAACATTATTGAGCGGCCAGTGCTTAGCTCTCTGTAACATGGTTCATGTTTGATTTATGTTCGGGTTGGATAAAACGAGCTAAGGAGCCAAGCATGAACAAAATTCACAAACAAGCCATGACGAACAGCCATTTTGTGCTATTTTGGCCTGTGCACCGGCTCCTCTCTCCAGGCTAATGAGTCGATCTAAAAGAACCTTCAAGTTGACGGTCCCTAGTTCCAGGTGTATATATATATATATATGATAGGGTCTGACTAAACCCCAGCTTGCCTATTAAAAAAGGAAGGTCAATATAAACTAGTAGTGTGGTCCAGAGGTGTCAAGTATGAAGCATTTACTTAAGCATCATGCGTCCATTGCATCTTCCAAGTTTCGGTTCACAGACTTAAATTTTGCTTTTGGAATTCATGGGGATAAAACAAGAAATCCTTTTCTGTATGAAAAAAGACTTAATTTATTAAAAGAAAGAATGTGTATTGTGACCAAAACCAAGTCCAATGTCCTGTAATTGTTTCTTCTTAGTAGAGAACATCTAGCCGTTGTTACTTATGCTGCGTTCTGAGAAGCAAACACCATTCTCTCTCTCTCTCTCTCTCTCTCAAAGCACCTATTCTCCATATTTTAGAAACCAAACCATACACTGTAAAGGCTTCTCCATGCAGCTGACGTCAATGGAGGCGAGTCTTTTCTTTATACGAAAGCAAAAAACTAAAAGCTAAGACGTAGCACTAACAATGAGACCCAGATCTTTTGTGCTGACTGCAGCCAAAGAAAGTTCTACCGGTCCCTACGTCATGACCACATCATTTCTCTTCTGTGAAACCATTCTGGTATTAACCTGAAAACAGCCAAGTCAAATCTGAAACCCAAATTCTCCACGGATACTTCTCAATGAAAGAAGTGAATGTCAGTATTTCGTTTCATTTCCCAAATGTAGCTTTATCTTAAATGAGGCATTTTATCATGAAGCTGTATGAGAACCAGCATCGCCTGGTGGGAACCAACTATTGAATTACAATTGAGATCTGTCTTCACCACGTGGAGGCACCACGATCACCGCTCCGTGGGGTCACTGGGCTGCCACATGGGAACCTTACTGTAGCAGTAGCCGGTGCCCATGGAGCGTTGGTAACAGCCAAAAGGGATGGAGCAGGTAATCTTGACACGAGATCCAGAGATGAGTCGCATGAGAGTTCGCCTACCTCACAAGTATCCTCGTAGTTTTCCTTTTCCTAGGATTCCTCCTCCATCTGGAAAGGGTTGCCTGACAATCCCTCTCCATCACAGAGAATACAGCAGAAAGTTTAACCAACTCAGTTTGAGTCGAGGATCACAATGAGTGCTTATCCTTGTTGCTGCTAATATCACAGAGTTTTCCAGGGTTGATAAACAAAACAGCTTGAGTTGATCCTCCCACTCCAATCAGCTTCTGATTGCGAAGGCGATCGATGAACTGTGCTACTTCTACACAGTTATTGAAAAATAAAGAGCAAACCGTTTCACTTTTCAATAACTGTCTCCGAGTGAGGTATCAAGATGTACAGGAACGTATCATTCAGTTCATGACACTAGAAAGAATAGATTAATTCAATACACATGATATACAAGTCTATTTTGGGAATTTTGTCAGCTTGATTTGAGCAGCGAGCTAGTATGAGTTCATATCCTCCTTGTGGCTGATGAAACCAAGTTCTTCCCTAGCTTGTAGAAGCAGCTTAAGCTGGTCATTCTGCTTTCCCTGCAGTCAACAGCTCATTGCTGAAGCAATCAAAGAACATTGCGTCCTGTAATTGAACATGAAAATATTTGTAGGTTTCATATATTAAATCTAACCTTTACATAGTTTATGACAATGGGAAGAATAACAGTTTATTACAGATACCATTAGGCCACCAGAAAACAAATACAAGTTACAACCATAAATCAGCCATACTTGGTAGATTTCTCCCCAACAGAACACAACTTTTCCTGATTTTAGCCTTTCATGCAATGCCTTGTAGAGCTAAAAGCACCAGGAACGATGAGCGAACACGCCAACTGATCTAAAGGGTACGAAAAGCTCTAGTCTCATCGTGTTCCAATTAGGGGACTTATCCTTATTCCAAAGAAATCAATATAAAGAGCAAAAGCAATACATGAACAGCGTTTACCCTTCCTCTGCCATCACCAACTAATAAAGAATCAAGGAGCTGCACACAATAAACTTACATGCTTCTCATTGGCCCCTCCAGTGAAAACTACAATCACCTACTGAATTGAACACCGCACCACTTGAATGGAACCATAAGAAAGCAAAATCGAGTCCCGTCTATCTACATGTTGTGGATTGCTACCACTTCTGTGGAAATGATCACAAGTCGTTTTGCATCATAATGAACTACAGACTGGCCCTGTGATGAGTTCTTGCTTGCCTATCAGTTGCAATCTAATCCACACTCCTCCAACAGAGGCCCATCTGATTTGGCAAGGAACGGGTCGATCCGCACCCACAAGAGAGAGAATATTGAAGCAAGAAGAATGGACCAGACAATAATGATTGTGGGGGTTCTGTTCTGCCGCCCAAGCAAACCCTTGAGGAAAGGGTAGAGATGCACAATCACCCAAAACGAAAAGAAGAGCTTGCCAAAGAGAGGTCCCCAAGACTCGTATCCATTATTAATGGCATTTGAGATGCCCGCAACAACGCCGATAATGTTTATTATAAGCAATGTAGTCGGAGGAATGAGTAATGTGGTCCATTTGAAGGCATATAGCTCAGAGAACTCCTCATCGTCACCGGCCTTTGACGTAACAGTAAAGTTGGTATCGACACCAGCAAGGACCTTCAACAGACCTTGAACAACAGCGAACAAGTGAGCCGAGACACCTCCAATAACCCAAAACTGCTCATTTCTCCACCACTCGTCAATACCAACGCCACTCCACCGCATCTCAAGAATGCCGGTTGCGAAAATGCAAATGAAAAGTGACAAATACCATAAACTAGCAATGTTGCTCAGCTGCAAAGAGTAGAAGAAAAGCATTTAGTACACGAAACAAACATAATGATCACTGCGAGGGTTTTTTCTGATAATTGTACCTCTGGAGTGATGAATTTCCCAGTGAGGAGGCAGATGGCGGGCAACGTACAGTATGCTAGTTATGGTTCTGTAATTTTTTTTACAACTGCATCGCTTAATGTAATTGCAGTCGCGACGATAGTATTTTCCGGCCAATTGTCCTCCATTTGTGATAATGCAATGTAATCTCAACAGATCCAAGGGCCCACCGAAGAACTTGGGTGTCGACGATCTGAAAGGTTGATAATAAGAAATTAGAAAACTGAGCTGGTCTTTTGGATACAAAAATTAAACTTCAACACTTGGAATGATAAATTTCCAGTAAGCAAGCAAACAGCGGGAAGAGTACAAATATGCCACCAATGGTATTGATGTCCATGGATATACTGTAGTATTTGTGTAAGAAATACGCTCCAGCCACTTTAATCCTCCTCCGTATCCATGCCAAAGAGGACAATGTTTACTCATGAATATTTCAATGGATCCTAGGCCCATTGAAAGACCTTAAGCAAAAAACCATTAGAAAGGGCTTTTGGGGGGCAGATACCATCTTCGAGAAGGGTAGATGCAACAAAAACAGGAGATTGACCAAACTTCTTCTCCAACTTTTGCTGAGCTGATTTTTCCACTTCAATAGCTGCATTAGTGTTGTTCACTTCAGCAAGCATGTTTCAAGGGGGCCAATAAAAATATAGCTGGCCCGACAATCCCCACCGAAAACAGCCAATGATATGTACATGATGATACATATCATAGTTTCCTTTGAAGAGGAGAAAAAACCGCTACATGTGTACAATACGCCTCCATATCTTGAGGTACAGGTATGATACAGAGACGGAGGCCATTATGGTATCACGTATAGAGATTGATATGTATTATCCAACACACTACAACACTGAGCTGACCAAACTTAGTGCAGGAGAAGGCTTGGTTAGTGTTTTGGGAAGGATCATTGTCTTTTTTTTATATATATTTGGCTGTTTGAAATCTGATAAAGTAATTTATTGAGTTACATTTCTGTTTATTGCCACTGTAAGGTTTTATTGATGATGAGTGAGGGAAGTAGAAAACGGAACATGCTATCATCGTAAAAGGTGCAACAAGGAGTAGGTATCATTGGATGCATATTCAGCGGCCCGTTAGAAAATAGAGAAAATGAGTACAAAACAGAAAATATTCTGATTAAATCTCCATCAATAAAAGTCAATGAAAGTGGAAGATTCTCACCTTCGATTCCCTCCTCAATGCTCTCTAACTTCACCATCTGCATCCCTGTATTACTCTTCCTAAAACTTTTCTTCTTCTTGTCTTGTTTTGTCTTCACAGCTTTCTTCTTATTCCTTCCCGAGAAGCAGCAACAGGAGCACCACTTTGGCCAACAATTGCAGGTTCTTGTGGGTGGTTTCTTCGTTTTGGGAGCATCAAATCCATGAAGTGCCTGCCTTCTGAAAACGCACCCCGTACCAACATAAATAGGTCCTTGAAGTCCATCCAAACCTTTCATATTTATCTGCACCCATTGACACCATTAAGCTAGAGACAAAAGGACAACAATACCATCAAATCTTTGTGGAAATTGGACATAACACAGCTTCTTCCCAAGCTGGGGGTCCATTAAAAAGCACATAGCCTCTCTTAATGCCTTGCTATTGTTGATGTAGTGATCACAATCCAAGTTCAACAGATAAGGTGCGTTTGTAAGCACTGCAGAAACTCGAACCTGTTGAGGACAGACAACAACAAAAGAGTTATTAACATGTTTTATAATATCCTGGTCCTGCAGGAATTAACCAATATAACTTCAAGTTTCTGTACTTGCCAAAGCATTCATGGCACCAGCTTTCTTGTGGTAAGAATTGTTGCGCTTAAGAGCCAAGGGTTACAAGATTATGTTTAGTACACCATGGATTTCGCACCTGAATCATTCCAGGATGATCTCGAACATTGTTTCCAGGCCAAGGGGTTCCATCCTGCATCGTCCATCCTTCTTCAGGAACCTTCTGTGCTTTCGCAACCAAAGCATTGATACGAACCTTGAATTCCTCATACTCTCTCTGCATTTCCAGTCAACCGTTGAACATCCAACCAACAAAAAGAAAACAAAACTGTAGTAGACAAAGCTGATTCTGTAATACCTTCATAGCCCTCCGCTCCTTAACAAATGAAGGCAAGACTTTATCCTTAAGGTAATCAATTTTGTGTATGAAGTACCACTCTGGTGCTCGTGGCTCAATATTGAACTTTTTGCAGAAAGGGACCCATTTCTTTGCAAATTCTGATGTCTCCGATAATGCCTCAAACGTTAGCATAGCCGCACCGTCATCAGAAACATAGCAAGAGACTTTGTCCACAGGGTAGTCAACAGCAAGGATAGACAAAACGGTGTTTGCTGTGACAAGAGGTGGCTCCTTTAAGGGATCGACTGTACTCACAAAGAAGTCCACCGGAGCAAGTTGAGAAGGTTGGCCTTCTTTTTCGTATCTGAAGAGCGGTAAATCATCAGGAATGACAACGACTCAATAAGCAATAGAAACCTTTAAAGCGTCTAGTGAAACACTCACCTCAATGACAGCCTATCCAGATAAGTTTCCCTGTCAATTGGAAGCCACTTTGGGAACTGATCAAGAATCCAAGAGATAGCGAACCATATTTCACATATGACTGATATCAACCATAGCGCATATGCATCTGCCACTGGATGTGTGACTCGATAATGGAAAAAGAACCCAACAACCACAAGCCGAATTATGACAATCATCCGGTAAGGATTGATCTGGCTGGATGGGATAGGAACCTTCCTTGATAAGGGTTGCCTTGCTTCATCCATACTAATCGCAAACAATAAAACAGGTATCAGGTCAGTGAAATTGTGAGCCTCTTGCTCATACCTTTAAATCTAATGGCATTTCAATATAAATACGGAACCACAAAGCCTAGCAGGCATTCTGTGAAGGATATCCCCACGGTATTTAAAATTAAAACGTATTCCACATGACAGATGTGAAATGCACAATTAAAACAGGATCAATTATGCCCTATAAAAGCACTTGGAACCCAAAAACTGACTTTTAAAGATACAAAATCAAATTATGCCCTACAAAAGGACTTACAACTCAAAAACTGAATCTTGAAGATACAAAACTCAAGACCCCTAAATCGCATGATCAGAATAAAATGGAGTTAATTTGAGGTACTTACAGTGGTAGATCTAGCCCATCACCATCAGGATCCCAGTCCCTTCCGCCATTTTCATTCCTCGTCACCTGCAATTTCTCTTGCTTCTGCTTCCAACTCTCCATCCTGTCTTTCCAGGCAACACTCCCATAACCATATGCGGCAAGATCCTTGGAAGGATCCATGGATCTCGGTTGTACTGTAGAAGAATTTCACAAGTGCTTCAGTAAAGCCAAAGAATCCCTTAACTCTACAACTATAACCAACAGAAAAGACATCGCTTACCAGGAAGATTAGGATCTGCAAAAGGAAGAGGATGTATTCTTTTTCCCCCACCTCCCATAAACGAGGGAACCAAGGCATGTTGTTCAGGAGGGATGTCATCAACCTGAAAACACTCCACAAATTCAGTACTCAAAACCCATCAACAATTTACTGCAAAAAGGTAGTAGGAAGTGTGTCTATGTGTGTGTTGTGTGTGTGAATGTTGTGTGTGTGTGTGTGTGTGTGTGTGTGTGAGAGAGAGAGAGAGAGAGAGGTTTACCATCTGTCCGTTGGTAAGCAGAGGCACTTGAGGCATTGTATGAACCACTTGTGGCATGTCTGAGTCTCCACCTCTCCCGTAGCTCATATGACCCTGAAGCATAGCCTCAGCCAGATACTGCATATCCTCTTTACTCCGACCGTCAAAATTGAATTCGTTATCCAAATCATCAACATCATCCTCTTCCTCATCACCGGCAACTCTTGCACTCCCTGTAACGTTGGAAATAAACAAAGAGTAAAAAATAAGCAAAACAACCAAGCATTTCCTTCATCCAAACAACCTTTTTACTCTCAGAAAAACGAGATCTTGACCATGAAGAAGAACAATGGGAAAAAACTGATCACCATGAAAAAAGTTGGTGGAAATATGAAATATGATAAGCTTCATCTCACCCTTAAGACGCTTGAACCTGGTCTTGCATTGAGGGCACACTTGACTCCCCTCTCTTCTCTCATACTCGTAACAGGTTCTACAGACCGGGAACGCGCACTCGTTGCAGGCAACAAAGAGCTCTCCATCAACGGTCAGACCAACGTCGTCTCCACAGATCTGACAGATTTGCCCGCTCAATTGTTGTAGCGGCTTCGGCTACATTCCACGCAAATAACCCACAAAATTAACTCTCAATTCCTCCTCATCTCCCACAAGCAGCAACAGGCAAGCTCATTAAACCAAAACAAAATTGATGCACGTACGCACATACAGACACACGCACAGAGCACAGCCCATTATACATGATAATCCACAATGCACGCTCAGTTCTTCAGAATCTCCCAAGATGGGCAACACGAACCCAAAAAACTCAAAGGACGATCACAAAATTCGAACAAACCAAAAACTCAAAAGATCGAGGGGGAATGAATAGTTACCCCTGATTCACCATCCCTGCGGATGACGACGAGCTCATTGCGGTTATGAGATCCGGCAACCAAGCCAGCACTGGCCTCCATAGACTCCTCCCCTTCCTCTTCCCCGCTCTCTCAAAAGCCAAAGGAAACCCAAGGGGAGTGAAGGGTTATCCCTTTCAATCTCTCACCAGATCTGAAAACCCATCTCTTACACACATAAAAACCCACTTAAAAGTTCAATCTTTCCACATGACACATGCCTTTCTCCGATCTGAGCTATGCCTCCCCTCCTTTCCCTTCTCTCTCACTTCTTAAAAACGGAACATCCCCATTTCGGTTCTTCACCTTTTGGGAGATGTCCTCCTTGAAGCGCCACCCAGAAGCCCCCAACTATTATTCCTTTCTTCTCATCTCAGTCCATAATAAACGCTCTTTTTCACCAACTCTCCCCCCCTATCTCTCTAAGACGAAGATCAGTCTCTGTAGAAACAACAGCAATTAATGAAAAGAGAACCCCACAGCAACTAAAACGCTGTGGTTTCTTTGGTGATTCTTAGTAACAGCCAAGAATAATGTTTTTTCTTTATTTGATTTTCACCCGTTCTGCCATTTCCAATCTTGTCCCCCGCCGACAGTTCTGATTCGTTAAGTACCTCCTCTAATCACTGATGACGTATGTGAGAGAGAGTCGTTCTCCAGTTCTTTGTTTGCCTTTATTTTTACTCTTACTACATACCTCCAGCTCTTAAGCATCCCCGTCCCCCTGGATTAACTCAACTGTCAGTAGATTGCAGTAAAAAAGATCATAACAAGAATCAATCATTTTCAACCCAAAATAGATGACTATTGGTATCTATTGATCGAGCTGCTCGTACTTTGGCTCATTCCGCCTCCCTGGCTGGTTATAGTTTGGTTCGTTAAACTATCTGAGTTGAACGCCAATATGGTGGTATCCTTTGTGGTTAATGAATTTTTAGATTTTTACTAAATTGTATGGGACGATCTTTTTTCTTTTTCTTTGTCTTATTTTTTACAAGAAAAAAAGTAAAAAATGACGGAGTATCTTTTTAATATATTTAAGAAAATCTCTTGTGGTCATAATATAAATACTCAAACATCATTCATGCTCAAGTCTATTTTATCATCTCAACTTTAACATATTTGATATGAACGGTTAAAATAATAAAGAAAAAAGTATTTATATAAAATATTAAAATACTTTTAATAAAAATAATCAAATAATGAAAAAATGTTTAAGTAGATTTAAGCATGAACAAATTTAATTATTTATCAATAAAAACATACCAACTTATTACGTAACCAAATATTATCCAGCCATGCTTTTAAACGTTTTCCTTTCACAGGATTCAAGAATGGCTAGTACCATGTCTATCTTCTTCTTTTTTAGTACAATCGAGAGACAAAAGCCAGATGCATGCCGGGTCATCATCTTCAACTTGGTGAGCCATTGCTCTTCGTGTCATACAATAGGAAAACGAAATGTGGGTTCAGGACAGGTTTCCTAAACTATTCGTGTCATGCTGCAAATTGGAGTTGGGTTTTCTTTGTGAAATTTAAATCTCAAGCCTAGACCCACTTGAGTTCCAATACCCAATTTCGACAATAAAAAGTAGCACTTACCTAATTATGGCCCCAGTTAAGGCATGTGCTTTCTTTATAAGGCCATTATTCATATTTCAGCATTTATCAAAAGGTGTATGAGAACATTTCAAAAATTTATGAGCTTCATCGCGACCATGCAAAATCGAAGTATGGCCACAGTGACGCACTGATTGAGATTTATAGTACAAAGCTTCCCCACAAACCATGGCTACAGTGGTGGCTACTCACTCCTTAATAACCTTTTTGGATCTGCCATCTAGAGCCAGGAAAAATAAGATTGAAAGCGATAATGTGGTAATTAAGAGGTAGACGCATTAATCCAAACTTAGTTGAATTGAATGCTAAATAATTGGTGAACGTATGATCATAAGTAGTAGAAGTTGTGTTGGTGAATTTTACTGCAAGGGGTTGCAGCCGTGATTAAATTAATAGATGCATGATTAGAACAGTAAAACTAAGTGGTGAGTGAGAGAAAAGAATCAAGCAAGTCACGTCGGTTGTTCATCCGTGGGCTCTCCGGCCGGCGGCAGCTGCCCGTTCTTCTCTCTCTTTCTCTCTCTCTCTCCAAAAAAGATTTTGACAACATTAAGTAGGTCAAATTCATTGATTCCTAATCACCATTATGCTCAATACACCATGTTACTCGTGTCTCTCATCCTTTTATTTTTTTTAATAAGTAACTTTTCCTTACATTGTGATAGATATATGCCGACCACTCTGAGCGACAGCACATTCTCGCCGAGCATCTAGCAATTTAGCATGACTTTTTATTTATATTGATAGTAAGTTAAATCATACATTAGCAATTTTGCATGTGCTTTTATTTATATTGGTGGTCAGGTAAATCGTTCTCTTACACATTAGCTTAGCTTTTAGGGACTGATCTCAGTGTATAAGTCCATGCCCAGCATAGGCACCGAGGTCGAGGTGTTTTCGACTCGCCCACAACAAAGATTGGAAATTAAGAACTTAAGATTGGATCATTTTGTTTGATTTGAAGAAAAAAATTATGATTGGATCATAAATTTTCCAAGTTTTAGAAGAAAATTGAAAAAAATGAATTCATTGAATACTATAGGATATTTCATTGCGCACTTTTGTATTGTATGGTTTTATAAAATTAATAATTAATAGTTTATCGATTTATTTTAATACTTTAACAACATATGGTTTACATGCTTAGCAAGTATCGTGGTTTTTTGGCATCAAAAGGGACTTAATTTTCCTGACATGACATGTTGACTAACACGATCCTGGTGTGGCATTGACACAAGCCACAGCAATATGTCATGCCAATAAAATTAAATAATATTAGTAGGTAGCTACTAAATACCAAAACAATACAAACCAAACGTCACAAGGTGTTAAAAGAAAACAATAAGATGTTAATGGTCAATTTTACAACCTATAAAATAGATACTAAAAATGAGGATTTTATGACAAAAAAAACAATAACCATAGGTTTGACTAACAAGGCATGCATCCGGCTTTGGCCTCACGACGGTATCAAAGAAAATCATTTAAAAAATGATATTCATCTACTTCATAAAATATAGAAATCATTACATTTTAACGAAAATTTCTATAGATGATAAAGCCATGAATTTCTTAAAACGGTGCCTTTTGTTCTCAATTATAAATGCACTTCTTTCTTTGTGTGGTGGCAATGAGCTGCATGGCATTAAGCTGCATTATTGGTTCGGTGGCCTGTAGACAAGGGTGTGCCTTACTGGATTCGTGTATTGCCTGGGTCCCGCATCGCAAAGCGGTTCGAGGTCCACCAACACTCTATGAACGGATACCACCACACTATTTGGTACTATGTAAGGAAATCAATTTGAATTTTGCTTGGTCCAGATATCTGGTTGAACCAGACCCGATAGCCGACTATAGAGTGCTGAAGAATATCCGATTACAAATGGGAAGCAGATTCTGTTGGACGGCTGCTTGAATCGATCATGGTTCGATACCCGATCCCAGTCTCAATGTATTTATGTGGATATGGATTTCCTCCTTCGTATCCAATCCAAATTTGCATTTGGACCTGCACGCCTATGTTCAGTTCATCGGATTCAGAAATGCCAACTTGGACCTGATTCCGCTCCATTCACATTCATAGTGTTATGAACAAGCTCCAGACCCAAATCCAGATGCACGCCCTGAGTATCCAACTCATTACCTTCAAGTTGTGGGTCGACCCGCAAGGTAGGCGAGTTGTTGCTCATTGTGCATATTATTCATAGGTGGTACTGATTATTGCTGAATGTAGAGCACCTATAAATATATTTGATTAAAGTACCTAATCCGTCCACCAAAAAACTAAATAAATTCCTGTTTGTGTCTTTCAACAAACTTCAGTTGAGTTGCTTACAAGCTGTTTTCGACCGAAGAGCTACAAACTCATTGCTGCAATATATGCACACACACACACACACACACACACACACATATATATATATATATATATATATATATATATATATATATATATATATATATATATATATATATATATATATATATATATATATATATATATATATATATATATATATATATATATATATATGCGCAATATGATCCTTGCTTAAATCCACTCAAACATTTCTATCATTTGATTGACACTGTAGTGATTTAATTAAATTAAGGAAGTAAATTGTATCCTTATGCATTACAACAATACAATTTGCTTTTTAAATTATAATTCTCACTTTATCACGCCATACGATGATTGAGTAGATTTGAGCATGAATGTGATTGAGAATATACCTCCTTCTCTCTCTTCCTCTCTCTCTCTCTTTTTATATATATATATATATGGTTGCTTTGTGTGCTATACAAATGTGAATGTCTTTCAACACATATTTGTTGAGTCACTTTAGGGTCTGATTACGACGAAAGAGTCACGAATTCAATATTGCAAAGTATATATTTAATTGCTCCTGATTTCTTCCTGCTTAGGAACCCATTAGATTATTTGATGGCATCCAGCGTTAGAAGGAGAAACCATTATATTGGTATCTTTAGATCTACTTGTATATGCCTCTTATACTCTCTCTCTCCTCTCCACACTCAAGCTTATGCATGATTGATATACAAAAGCTATTGCATAAAGTTAAATGATGTTTGACAATTATTACATGCACCCAAGTACAAGGTGAGATGTCGCCTTCTTACGATGTGTACGAGAGAGAATTATTTTTCTATCTTTCTCTTTTTTCTTATTAATTTTTGGTTCTCTGTAAATTAGTTTACATGATGAATTCATGAACATTTAGATAGGTTTAGATCGAAATACATAGGTCATTATTTATGCTTAACTCTTGATAGCTTGCTCTATAGACTTCAATATTTCACATTTTGATCAATATTAAAGAAAAAAAACGCTGGTAATTTGCGATAACAGGTAGTATCCAAGTCTCACCTTTCTGCTATAGCTTTCTTGAGTTAACAAGAAAAGAAAAAAGGCATGCATCGCAAAATCAACGGCAATAATGACTATATGAAGTCGTCCCATTGATCGATCCTCAACTCGATTCGGGCTGTCGTCTTTCGAATTGCGACAATTATATATTAAATCATGACTATTGAAGTGCCTTTAATTATGCGAAGAACTAAGGTCGACCGAATTTCATGGTCACCAAACACTTAGCAGCAAAGGACTCAACTGGTTCATTTCTTTCTTTTTTGTTTTATTTCTTTTGCAAATCGACCTTAAAAATATGATTTATGCTTTTTAATTATTCAGAAGCATGGTTAATTAGACCACGCGATCGCAGTTTATAGAATAGTTTATATATATATGCGTGTGTACTAGCTGACAGTGTGGTATAAAACTAAGGGAGGATTGATAAAAATTCATCCATCTCACGCACGTGGTATGTATAAGGGGGTGGGGGAGAGAAGGAGAGAGGGTGATGATAACGATAAGTAATGCCAGCATTAGCAAGAGACGGAATGCCTTGAGATTGACTATATCTCTGTTTTGGACTGCTATCTTCAATATACCATAAGATATATTTTACTGTTTTTGTAATATATATATATATATATATATATATGAAATTTATATTTTACTGTTTCTTATATGCCATAAATATATATATATATATATATATATGAAAACTCGAATATATATTTTACTGTTCCTTATATACCATAAATATAAGAAAATTATGTTAAAAACGTTTCATATCTTATGCTAGGCCTGGTAAGTGTGCTGAACTAACCTCTATGGGCTGCCCATGGCTTGTTCGGGCACACTCGCATTCAGTTCGTTAGCTCATTCGAGTTGATCTTAATGCGAACCAATGGAGTCTACTAAGTGAGTCGAACGAGAGTTCCCAGTTAAAGTTAACAAATAGCAAAATTCATTCTTTTTTGACAAAAAAATAGTTCCTCGATATTTGTTAATCAAACTATTATAAGTCATAAAGCTAGTTAAACACGTCATTAATTTCAGTTTGGTTTCAAAATCAAAATTAATTATGTCGTAGCATGCAACACTAACGTGAAGCTACAAAAAGCACGGTTTTGGCACCCAAAGCATTAGGGCAATGACAAGGCCCTGTAGAATTATAGCTGTTAGTGGGGAGATCGACTCCCAAAAGATGCATGTGCGGGTGTATGTTAGGCTTCTTGTAAAAAAAAATTACCGTTACAAAAACTTTAAAAACATTAATATTAGTTATTAAATTGCTTCTTTTATTAGTCAAGATTTTGATTTTCCTAAAACGTATAAATTTGGAAGAAGTTTTGATTTAATTAATAACTAAATCTAAATTAGTTGTAGCGTTATATGAGTGCAACCCACTTTTGAAGCTCGTAGTGATTGAATTTTAAAACTAAAAGAAAATCTTTATGAGAATCAAAACTAAATTATTAGTCCACGGTTTTGATCTTTTCTTAATTTGCGTCACCAATCATTTCGTGGTAGAGAATACCACCTCTTCCATCTGCCTTATATCTTTTCTGCCATTCCAAACCTTCCCTAAAAGACCATCATTAAGGGAAAAGATATGACCCATTTTTTCAATGTGCTTGTTGATTGGCCCCACCAACGAGCACGGAATGGTGGGTCCCGTACATGTAGACCGAGTGACGGCCGTCCGATTAGAAATCGTGCAGTTGTGATTGTGAGTACAGACTGGCGGTTGTCTTCGGTCCTTGCCGACAAGAACAGCTCTTCGTACGCAAGGCATTGAAAAGCAATAAACGGGGGCGGAAAGCAAAAATACAATAAAATAATAGAATGAAAATACGGTATACGGTGTATGGATACGAGAACGACGAGCAGCAGGCAGAGTCGGTGGCGTAGGCGGGGGGGGGGGAAGAGGGCCCGTGCTCGTCTGTGTTTGATAGGCCCCACGAGAAGTGTCGGTGGTGCTGGGAGAGTGCAAAGCAAAAGGGCCCACACCCACTATCTCCTACGTGCGGAGACAATTCCTCTCTCTCTCTCTCTCTCTCTCTCTATTCTCGTACTTCCTATATTGATGCGTTGTGTTAGGATTCGACATAAGATTTCCTGCATTTTAGACCCCTGATGCTCTCTCTCTCTCTCTCTCTGTGCGCGCTAGATTCATGGGATAAAACTTTTTGAAGTACTAACATAAAGAATATTTCGTGGATTGTCTGCGGTTGGTTTTTTCAGATTCTTGTAAACCAAACGTAACAGTGCGAGCCTGAACTTGATGAAAATTTTCAAGTACCACAATACAAAACTTATAGATTAAGAATTTGACAGATAGATTCGTGCAACTGAGAATGTGAACCCCAATATTTTTCACAACTATATGAGTGTCTTTAGAGAGAGATCACAACACAAAGTTTGTGTGTGTGTGAGAGAGTTTCCGATCTTTTTGTGAAAGTGTGAGATTTAGACTGGATCGGGTGCAACAAACCTGATTCAATCCAATTGGGTCCCACATGGGATTCGACGTGATGGAACAACAGACGGGAGCCATGGCCACAATGACCACCGCTTAGCTGAAAGGAAGGCAACCACCGCCTTCCTACCAACATAAACGAGAGAGGGAGAGAGAGAAAGAAAGAGAGAGAAAAATAAGAGAGGAACAATGAGAAAGAGAGAGATGGAGGGAGAAGAGAGCAATGAGAGGTAGAGAGAGAAGAAACAAAAAAGAGAAAGGCAGTCATAATTGTCTGCAAAGAGATGAAGGTATGGACTTCACCAGATTGATTTTTTGAGTTTTTAGACTTATTTGAGATCCGATTTTGACGTGATTTGAACTGTTGAGTTTTTATTTAAATGTAGAATATTAATATTATATTTTTATCATGATTTAGAGATTCCAAGGGATCACCCTTGCATTACCAGTCCCAAGCCTGGATAAAAGAGGAGGGTTGTGTTAGGCTTCCGACAGCCAGCGTAAAACTTCATCGGATTTTTATAACATGGATTACAAAAATTATGAGCATTGCTTTGGGGCATCTCCGCCTAGCGACGTGCTGCAGAGCCCGAATGTAGTAAGAAGTAAGCAAGGGCAACTACATTTTCGCCCGAATATAGTGAATCAATTGCAGAGAGGGTTTCCACATCATGGATGAGTATGGGTAAAGAAGTTAGTCCCGCTACATTGCCGCCCGAATGTAGTGAAAATTTTTCAGAGAGGGTCTCCGCATTTTGATTATAGACGGATGCGGGAGGTAAGGAAGTTAGTCCTAGATAATAAGATTCGTATTGGTTCTTGAAATATCAGAACATTATCTGGTAAGCTAATGGAGGTGGTAGATACTATGATTCGGAGAAATATTCATATTCTATGTTTAAAAGAGACAAAATGGGTTGGAGAAAAAGCAAAGGAGATAGAGGATACAGGTTTTAAATTATGGTACTCAGGTAAAGAAAAGGCTCGAAACGGAGTTGGTATTATCATAAATAAAGATTTAAAGGAGAATGTAGTAGACATACAACGATATGGTGACCGAATCATGACGTTGAAATTAGTGTTAGGAGCAGAGGTTTTGAATATAGTTTGTGCTTACGCACCCCAAGTACGACTAGAAGGTAGTATAAAGACAGTTTTTTGGGAAGAGTTAGATAAGGTGTTTCAAAAGATTCCACAAAAGGAGATGATTTGTTTAGGAGGAGACTTAAATGGACATGTCGGTAAAGAGGCATTAGGATATCAAGGTATTCATGGAAACTTTGGTTTTGGGGATATAAATGAGGAAGGTAGGGAGATTTTAAATTTTGCTATGGCATTTGATCTCTTTATAGTCAATACAATCTTCAAAAAATGAGATGAACATTTAATTACTTATAAGATTGGCTTATCACAAACACAAATTGATTACTTTATTTGTAGAAAAAAAGATAGAGTGTGTTGTAAAGATTGCAAGGTAATTCCAGGAGAAAGCTTAACCACCCAACATCGACTTTTAGTTATGGATTTACAAATAAAAAAATGGACAAAGAAGAAAAGAGTGTATCGAGCTATTCGGACTAAATGGTGAAACCTTAAAAGCGAGAAAGAAGATATATTTAAACAGAAAGTCCTTCAAGGAGATATTTGGAATTATGTTGGCACACCCTGTGATATGTAGAACAATATGGCTATATATATTAGTAAAGTGGCGAAAGATGTGTTAGGGGTATCTAAGGGAGGTGTACCGGCACAAAAAGAACCTTCGTGGTGGAGTAAAGTAGTACAAAATAAAATCAAGGCAAAGAGGGCATGTTACAAATTACATTATGCCAAGAAAACTAGTGAAACTTTAGAAGCTTATAAGAAAGCAAAGAAGGAAGCGAAAAAGGTCGTTAGTGAAGCAAAAGCTAAGATTTGGGAGGACTTATATAAAAAAACTCAATTCAAAAGAGGGTGAAAGAGATATTTTTAGGATAGTTAGGGCTAGAAATAAGAAAACTAAAGATCTCAATTATGTTAGATACATAAAAGATGAGGATGAAAAAATTCTTGTGGCAAATGATGATATAAGAAATAGATGGAAAAACTATTTTTATAATCTTTTTAATGAAAATAAAGATGCTAGTATTAGTTTAGGAGATTTAACCAAGTCAGAAAAGTATATAAACCACAATTTCTACCGACGTATTCAAAAGAATGAAGTCAAAGAGGCTCTTAAACATATGAAGGGCGGTAAATCAGTAGGACCAGATAATATTCCTATAGAAGTTTGAAAAATCCTAGGATAAACAGGAATCACTTGGCTCACATGACTATTTAATGAAATATGGAAAAACCAAAAGATGCCCGAGGAATGGAGAGCAAGTACACTTATACCCATATATAAGAACAAGGGAGACATTCAAAATTATACGAATTATCGAGGTATCAAATTAATGAGTCATACTATGAAATTATGGGAAAGAATTATCGAACGTAGGTTAAGACAAGTATCAAGTACAACAGAGAACCAATTTGGATTCATGCCAGGCAGATCTACTATTGAAGCGATTCACCTTTTGAGACGTCTTATGGAACATTTTAGAGCAAAAAAGAAAGACCTTCACATGATATTTATTGATCTAGAAAAAGCTTATGATAGGGTACCGAGGGAGGTTCTTTGGAGAACTTTGGAAAAAAGAGGTATCCCATTGACATATATTAATCTTATAAGAGACATGTATGATGGTGCAAAAACATGTGTGAGGACTCATGAAAGAACGACAGACTTCTTTGAAGTTAATATTGGGTTACATCAAGGATCAACTTTAAGCCCATACTTATTTATAATGGTGATGGATGAGTTAACAAAACATATTCAAGATGAAGTACCTTGGTGTATGTTATTTGCAGATGGCATTGTATTAGTGGAGGATTCTAAGGAAAAAGTTAATAGAAAATTGGAACTATGGAGAGAAACATTAGAAAGCAAAGGCCTCCGACTTAGTAGAACAAAGACAGAATATATGGAATGTAAGTTTGATCATTTGGTTACTTCAGAGGACATAGAAATTAAAATTAGCACACATTGCATTCTCCAAAAGGAAAGTTTTAAATACCTAGGGTCAATTTTTCAGAGTGATGGAAGAATTGATGGAGATGTTACACATAGAATTAATGCTGGTTGGGTAAAATGGAGAGGAGCATCAGGTATTCTTTGTGATAAGAAGATACCATTAAAATTAAAAGGTAAATATTATAGAGCAGCAATTAGGTCTGCCATGTTTTATGGTTCTGAGTGTTGGGCAGTTAATCATCATGTACAAAAGATGTCTGTGACAGAAATGAAGATGTTGAGATGGATGAGTGGTCATACAAGAAAAGACCGTATACATAATGAGGTTATTAGAAACAAATTAGGAGTGGCACCAATAGAGGATAAAATGAGAGAACATCATTTAAGATGGTTTGGACATATAGAAAGAATATCAAAAGAAGAACCTGTAAGAAGGTTAGAAAAACAAGTATACTCAAACAAAACAAGGGCCACTCTTAAGAAGATAACTCTCCGCCTAGCGACGTGCTGCAGAGCCCGAATGTAGTAAGAAGTAAGCAAGGGCCACTATATTTTCACCCGAATGTAGTGAATCAATTGCAGAGAGGGTTTCTACATTATGGACAGGTGTGGGTAAAGAATTTAGTCCCGCTACATTGCCGCCCGAATGTAGTGAAAATTTTTCAGAGAGGGTCTCCACATTTTGATTATGGACGGATGCGGGGGGTAAGGAAGCTAGTCCTAGATAATAAGATTCGTATTGGTTCTTGAAATATCAGAACATTATTCGGTAAGCTAATGGAGGTGGTAGATACTATGATTCGGAGAAAGATTCATATTCTATGTTTACAAGAGACAAAATGGGTTGAAGAAAAAGCAAAGGAGATAGAGGATACAGGTTTTAAATTATGGTACTCATGTAAAGAAAAGGCTCGAAACGGAGTTGGTATTATCATAAATAAAGATTTAAAGGAGAATGTAGTAGACATACAACGATATGGTGACCGAATCATGACGTTGAAATTAGTGTTAGGAGCAGAGGTTTTTAATATAGTTTGTGCTTACGCACCCCAAGTACGACTAGAAGGTAGTATAAAGACAGTTTTTTGGGAAGAGTTAGATAAGGTGTTTCAAAAGATTCCACAAAAGGAGATGATTTGTTTAGGAGGAGACTTAAATGGACATGTCGGTAAAGAGGCATTAGGATATCAAGGTATTCATGGAAACTTTGGTTTTGGGGATATAAATGAGGAAGGTAGGGAGATTTTAAATTTTGCTATGGCATTTGATCTCTTTATAGTCAATACAATCTTCAAAAAATGAGATGAACATTTAATTACTTATAAGATTGGCTTATCACAAACACAAATTTATTAGTAATTTCAGGAGAAAGCTTAACCACCCAACATCGATTTTTAGTTATGGATTTATAAATAAAAAAATGGACAAAGAAGAAAAGAGTGCATCGAGTTATTCACACTAAATGGTGGAACCTCATAAGCGAGAAAGAAGATATATTTAAACAGAAAGTCCTTCAAGGAGATGTTTGGAATTATGTTGGCACACCCTATGATATGTGGAACAATATAGCTATACATATTAGGAAAGTGGCGAAAGATAAGATGTGTTAGGGGTATCTAAGGGAGGTGTACCAGCACAAAAAGAAGCTTCATGGTGGAGTGAAGTAGTACAAAATAAAATCAAGGCAAAGAAGGCATGTTACAAATTACATTATGCCAAGAAAACTAGTAAAACTTTAGAAGCTTATAAGAAAGCAAAGAAGGAAGCGAAAAAGGCCGTTAGTGAAGCAAAAGTTAAGATTTGGGAGGACTTATATAAAAAACTCAACTCAAAAGAGGGTGAAAGAGATATTTTTAGGATAGCTAGGGCTAGAGATAAGAAAACTAAAGATCTTAATTATGTTAGATGCATAAAAGACGAGGATGAAAAAATTCTTGTGGCAAATGATGATATAAGTCATAAACTATTCCATGCTCTTATTCAAAACCTTTTGTACTAGCCAAAGTCTCGTCATAATTTATTCCATGCTTTATGCAAAACCTTTTGCAACTAGACAAGCTTTTTACCTTTTAATAGTTTCATCACTCTTGGTCTGCATACCCACCTACATCCTATCGTTTTGTTATTCTTAAGTCATTGTTTGGGTCTTTTCTAGAGCATCAAACTCCTCTCATAGCATTAATTCATTCTTGAGAGTTAGTAGCTTCCTTGAAGGATCTACGTTCACTAATAGATGCAATGGTGGTCACAAGAGTCCTATATTGAAGATAAAAGGTTTCATAGGAGACAAACCTAGTAAGTGGTCTTATTGCTAAACTAAAACGCCTTAGGTTAATGGATTCAAGGGTTACAATGTCTTTTGAATGCATGTTTATTTTCTTCGTTTTCATGCTATGTATTCTCTTCATGATTTTTATCATTACTAAGAATCATAACCAAATGAAGGTCCATGAGATTGTTTTGAAAATAGAACCCATTTTCAACAAATCTAACATCTTTAGATACATATAGTTTATCGTTCTTAAGATCATAACACCTATATCTTTTATCAATACTATAGCCAATAAAGACACATTAGCTCTAAACGAGAGTTTATCATTCTTATCAACAAAGACAAAACAATGGCAACCAAACACTTTTAGACGTGAACAGTCGAGAACCACTTTGAATAGTTTTTCACTAGGTAACACATCATTTAAAAACTGAGAATGACATTCTGAAATCAAAAGCATGTGGATTGTATGATGGCCCAATGGGCAGCTTATTTGGAAAGATTTAATTACGTGATTATGCATAAATTTGAGATTTCTAATCGAGTAGCAGATGTTGTTAGTAAACAATCAACTCTTCTAATTTCTGTCCATGAGTTTGTGGTCCAAGATGGTTTCCTGTTCAAAGGTAATCGTTTATGTATTCTTAAGAGTTCTTTACGACATAAACATATCCGGAAAATGCATTCTGGTGGACTGAGTAGCCATGTGGGGCAAGAAAAAACTATTGCCAATCTAGAATCCCGTTATTTTTGGTCCCACGTCAGAAGAGGTATGAGAAAATTTGTTCTTAGGCATTCGACTTGTCAATAGAGCAAAGAACAGGTGCACAATAATATATGCCTTTACCTATTCCTAGCATACCTTAGGAAGATATTTGTATAGACTTTATCTTGGGATTGCCTAGGACCCAGCAAGGTAACGACTTCATCTTTGTGGTGGTTGACAGATTTTCTAAAATGGTCTATTTTATTCCCTGCTGCAAGACTACCAACGCTCATCATGTTGCCAAATTGTTCTTTAAAGAAATTATCAGGTTGCATGGAGTTCTTGTCTCCATTGTATCAGATCATGATAGTAAATTTCTTACAGCATTTTAGTTTACTTTATGGAAAAGATTTGGTACATAAGTCAAATTTTCCAGCACAACCCATCACCAAACATATGGGTAGACATAGGTGATGCATATGCGGCAACAAGAAAGGACAATGGGACTTGGCATTTGGCAGGCTGAATTTGCCTATAACAATTCAGTGCATCGGTCTACTGAACGGAACCCCTTCTCTATTGTCTATACAAAGTTCAAAGACATGTGGTCGACCTAGTCAAGTTACCTCCAAGTGTAGGGTCTTCAACTGCTCTCACTCTGGCTAACAACTACTCTAACATTTTTCAGCAGGTTAAGAATGCATTGGAAGAACAAACAAAAAGATATGATAAACATTGAAAGGCATTACAATTTTAGGATGGGGACCAAGTCATGGTTTTTTTGTGCAAGGAATGATCAACTTAAGGCTCTCATGGTAAAATAAATCAACAAAAGTATGGACACTATAAAATTCTGAAGGAGATCAATGATAATGCTTATATCATCAACCTCCCACCTGCTATGGGAATTTCTAAAACATTTAATGTCACTGATCTTACTCTCTACCATCCGAAAGAGCCACTCTACGAAGACAACTTGAGGGTGAGTTTCAATCAAGAGGGAGAGAATGGTGCAATCAAAGATGAGTCATATCAAAATTGAGAAATCATGGATTCCTAAAATACAAAATTAATAGTTACTACAAAAACAAATGTCTCGAGAGCATCAAAATGAAGAATTAATGCTTATTACAGGAAACAATGTCTCGAGACTATTAACAGCAGTGTTATTCAACGTGTATCATATCGTGTATCATTTTGGTCCACGATACGGGCGTATCGTAGTGTAGTGTATCATACTTTAATATTAAAAAATTAGTAAAAATCTTAAAAAATAGAAAAAACAAAAAAAATCCAAAAATAATAATAATTTAGTACATATTGATCATTCACCATTGAACAATTGTAAAAAATTATATATTTTAGACCAAAAAATGAAATACATTTACATTTACATATTGTAATCAGGATCATCAACTAAATAATCTTCATATTCTCCTTGCTGAAGATTCTCACCACCTTCTACTTCAAAATCAAAATCTTCATCTCCTTGATGATGTTGTTGCGCTCTATATTATCAATAGCGGTTAGCAGATTGTTAGCGGTCGATCCTGATATAGCGGTAGCAGGATATAATAGATTTAGCGGTACACTTTTATGTACGATTAAAAAATTATATATATATATATATATAATGAGTTCTCTAATTTCTAAGAAATATCAAGAAACACAACCACTTCTTTCATAAATATGAATCAAACTAAATGAACAATTATACTTTTAACTTCTAAAGAAGCCTATTTTTCTTTAATAGAGGAATGGAGCCTCAGAAGAAAGCTAGCCCAATGATAAGAAATGGACGAGCAAAGCACTCACAAATGAAAAGACACCATAAACATGATTACAAACCAACCAATTCAGACATGAATTGGTTAAATTTTGGTCACCTTCAGGCTATTTGGCCAAAAAATGGTCCATCCTGGTTTCCCCCCTTGCACTCTCTTGTATAAAAAAGAATCACATTTGATATGATTCAATTCTGAAAATATCGGCCATCATTGTAAGCAGATTTCTAGGAAACATAGGATAACAAACTCAAAAGATAATAAATTCATGATATGACACACGTTTGAATCAAATTTCCTGTTTGATTTCATAATAAAGCTACAACATCTTATTAAAAGTGAAGCAGCAGAAGCTGAGGGAAAGCGGAAGGAGGAAGCAAAGGCTTTAGAAAGAGCAGTACATGAAGCACTTGAGAAAAAGGCTGCTTTAGAAAAGAGATGACAAGAGAAAGCCTTAGTGAATCTACTGATTTCAAAAGGATGCTTTTGAAATGGCTCATTGTTATATTTCTTCCTAGATTAGTTGCCTCTTTTGATGTAGACCGTATGAAATCACAAACGCTAAGTGAATCTACTGATTTTAACATCATCTAGTGAATGCAATTTCTATGGAACTTTTGGAACGAGTCTGTTGATACACTATTTTGTCTTCGTTTGCATGAGTTTCCTTATCTTAGTGATGTAAGCTAGAAACTATATGAGCTTCTCTAGTTGATATACCTTATTTCTTGTGCTTGTAAGAGATTGTCATTTATGAATAAGATGAAAGGAAAGACGAAAAGATTGAAAGGTGATTTAGTTGAAGGGCCCTTGATAGAGTAACAAGGTATAATTTGTGTTGCTTTATGTCCAAGGGGAGATTAATACTTAATGGCCAGCTGCTTTTGTAGCTAATTTAGATTTGGCTATTATCATATTTAATATGGCAAATAGTTTTGTTTTTTGCCGAAGGTTGTACCCAAAGAATATCTTCATCTCCTGAATAGGTTCTTGTCCGCTTTCCGACTCGAGAATGCAAAGAACAGAGGTTTCAGAGTTCAACCACAATTGAGTCACTTTACGATTATGTTGATTCCTTGGGATGCTTGAATGCTGAGAAGTATAACTTTTTTCGAACTTACCTCGAGTTGTCTATAGTTTGCAAAAGTATCAACTGTCGCTGCGAGATGCTGGGTTGCACCCCCATGCAAGCCTTTTTGTTGAGTTGGACCCTTAAGTGTCAAATTATTGATATCAACACATTTAACTAAAGATGGAGCTGCATAATGCTGATTATTTTTGGGCAACATATCTCTCTTTTGCTCAGATAAATTTCATACAACAACAACAACAACAACTAAGCCTTTTCCCATAATAGACGGGGTCGGCTACATGGATTCTTTGTTTCCATAAATCCCTATCGTGTGCCATGTTAGCAGTTAACTCCCAAAAAGCTAGATCATTCTTTATTGTTTCTTTCCAACACTTTTGTGGTCGTCCTCTACTTCTTTTAATACTTTCCAAATTTAGTTTTTCTAACCTTCTTACAGGTTCTTCTTTTGACTTTCTTTCTATATATCCAAACCATCTTAAACGATGTTCTCTCATTTTATCCTCTATTGGTGTCACTCCTAATTTGTTTCTAATAACCTCATTATGTATACAGTCTTTTCTTGTATGACCACTCATCCATCTTAACATCTTCATTTCTGTCACAGACATCTTTTGTACATGTTGATGATTAACTGCCCAACGCTCAGAACCATAAAACATGGCAGGCCTAATTGCTGCTATATAATATTTACCTTTTAATTTTAATGGTATCTTCTTATCACAAAGAATACCTGATGCTCCTCTCTATTTTAACCAACCAACACTCCTCTCTATTTTAACCAACCAACATTAATTCTATGTGTAACATCTCCATCAATTCTTCCATCACTCTAAAAAATTGACCCTAGGTATTTAAAACTTTCCTTTTGGGGAATGCAATGTGTGCAATGCTCAGATAAATTTTATATATCTTGAAAATCGAGGTTCCTGGTATGAGGGCTGAGGCTGTGGAAATTGCCTTTGACATATCTCAACTGCTGTAAATTGAGGTTCTTGGAAGCTCGTCTTCTACATCTGCATTTGCTTTATTGTTACTACTTCCAGTCATTCAAATGATTTCTGTGAACATATAATATTAGAATGAAAGGTTGTTCCACTTGGTGGATATTTCAATCCAATATTCTATCATCTTACGATTGTCCTGTTCATTTGAAGTCATTTAACTATAAATATCAAGTTGCTTGGGTACTGTTTGGGCACTTTCTCTCTTATCCTCTTTTTGGCCTTTAGTTTGCTCGTCCTCTCGGTGCAACTCGTAAAAAGATCAACCTTTTCTCAAATATCAAGTTTAGTCCGTTAAATTTCATATTGCAGGTTGTTCAGTAAAGAAAGTAGGTCAGTGTGGATAAAATGACCCGAAAACCTGGTCCACAAAAACCAAAACCCAATAGAATTGCGGTCTTGTGATAATCTTCGATGAATCAATTTTGGATTTTCCCTCTGTCGGCTATCAATTGATACTAAAACTGAAGAACAGTTTATGTTCAGGAAAACTATGCTAAACTCGTGTGCAGTATCACTGTTCGTCATCTATGCAAAGATTGAATCAAACAAACTTGATGTAAATCAATGAGCCTGATAATGAATTGCAAGCATCATTTCTAAGCGAGTCAGTGCTCCAAGCAATATATAATGGCTCTGTTCTTGATGTATAACCTCTATCTGTATTTGGTACATAGCCTGCTTTTCTCATATGACATGCCAAGATCATTAAAGTTTCGTACAGTTCATCTGATAGGGGATCATAAAGATCACCAGCATAAAATAAACGTATATCACCATTAACCTCAATCCAGCTACAACCACGGTTCTTCGACAACCTTTCTTCCTTCATAGTTTGCTTTGTTCTGCCCATATCATTCCATCTCCCTCCCAAGGAATACAAGTTGGACAAAAGCACATAGTTAGCAGCACCATTCCATGAAGCTGCAATTTCTCCAAGTTGGGTTTATTGGTGAACCACGCAACCACTACGCAGTGCACCCATATTACAAAATAAGGGTCCATTTTCATTCCCTTGATAAGCTCATATGCTTTTCTTATAAGACCAGCTCGACCTAGCCACTTTCACTAAGGGAGAGAAAAGACAGAAAGGGGAGAGAGAAGAAAAAAATGGCATACCTGGTGTCCGTGGGGGAGAGCAACAGTGAAAGGCAGGCCGCAAGAGTGAGAGATGGCGAGAGGCGGGAGAGAGAGAGATTAACCCTAGTCTGATTCACCTTTTATTACATTTGGATCGACCCGATCCAATATGTATTAAAACATTGTCCGCTAACAGTGATATAGTGGACCACTATAGCGCTGTTAGCAGATCGCTATTGCGCTGTTAGTGGCGCTATATCGGGTTTGGCAGGTCGCCTGCTATAGCGTTTTCTCTCGCTAAAATGTTACAGCGTGCTATCGATAACATAGGTTGCGCTCCTTCCAAATTAATCCATGCAATGTTTTCTCGATTAGGAGTGCATTTTCTTCGTTATCTTCCATAATCCACTCCTCTAATATATCAAAATTAACAAACTGTTATCTTTGTACATGTAGTTGGTACATTTGCTCATTTTCATATATGAGCAAAACGATGAGCATCATTTCTTTGATTATTGAGTCTATGACACCCCAATGATGTGATATTATTACTTGATGATATCCACTTTTCTCTTACTCGAGACTAGCTTTTTAACTAATGCTTGAAGTGGTTTGAAACAAAAGGATGATGGATGGATGTTGTGAGTCAAAATCAGGTCATCTGATTACTTATGATTTCACTTCACAGGTTGAGCTAAGCCTCACACACTGGTCATGTTCAACTCAATGAAAGTCGTGCAAGGTGAACCCTAAAATAGTGAAGCTGTGAAATGCTCACTCAATGAACTGAGGCAACCAAATTGTTCTTCATTGTTTGTGATTTCATGAACTTAGAAATTGGTAGCAGAAATGTACCTAAAAGTTGGCAAGAGAAAGAGAAATGATTTTGTCACAATTATTATTTATTCATAAATTATTCTTATTCAATAAAATTCTTATAAACTAACTCAAATTTACATGTTACACGTATGCAGCTTGCAAATCTCAAACAAGCATACCGGAGGATGCCTTAGAGAGAAATGAAGAGAGGAGAACAGAGGCCAGAAACACACAAAAAAATTGAAAAAAAAAATTGAATTTTTTTTTAAATATATCGTATCGTGACTTCCCACGGTGCGATACGGATAACACTGATTAATAGACCAAAATAAAGATTGTTGGAACCAATGCCTAGAGAATGTTAACAGATCAAAATCAAATTGAAGGAACCAATGTTTGAAGACTATTAATAGACAAGAATAAAGATTGTTGGAACCTAGTCCAGTTACTGCAATTTTTGAAGACTATTAACAGACACAGTATTAATGTTTGCAAGTCTTTAGTATAGCCTATAAAACCTGTTGGCTGCAAAGAATTTCAGCAGCATGTTTGCTGTACTTTTGATTCTCTTGTTTTATTCTATTAAGAAAAGCTTTATTTGCATCCACTTGAACGATATCAAGTCGGCCCACGACGCTTGTGCTGCATCAAGAAGCCACGGTTAACGGTTACTTCCCAAGTCAAGTGATCTTGTGACAACCAAGATACTCGTATCCTGTAAACAATTTCATGGAAAACGTAGAGATAAAGTGATAGGCACAAACAATTCATTAGGATCTATATATATGTGCATATGCTTCTGAAAAGTAACAACAGCAAATTTCTTTATCTACCAACGTTATCAAAGACAATAATCTTGATAGTCCCTCACTTGGAGGAAAACAGAATACCGCATCAGGACCTGAACTTCTCTAACAAGAACCAACTCAAGCATCATGCATGAAAATCTCCAACCCATCATAGAAAATTTAAAGAAAACCAAGAACTGCAGCTATTGAAGGTCATATATATAGAGGAGTGTCGTTGGATGCATCTATAATAAAGTTCAGATGCAACTACAATCATAAAACATATGTTGGCTGTAATTGAATACAGAATATATTACTGACTTCTGCTTCCGTTGAATCAGTTGTTCTAGAGCTTGAACCAAGTTGTGTTTGACAGTGCAACAAATGCAGCCATTGGGCAGCTCTACCCATTCTTCAACCAATCCACCATCTCCCCTTTCATTAATCATAGCTCTTTCAACACCAACCTCTTTACCGAACTCATTCAGAATGACAGCAATCTTCTTTCCATGTTGGGCATTCAGCACATATTTACAAGATGAAAATACAATATATCATTTTGACAAGCTGTTCTGTATCCATAGAGGTTAGTTTTGTGATTGAAAAGAACCATCCCTTACAGTGGAAAATTAGAAAAACTATCATTACCTAGATATACAACTGGAACAGCCACATCACTGAGACACTGACCACCAATTTTAATGAAAAGGACATTGAGAACTGTGCTACTTTCCTAGGCAAGCTGAATCTTTTTAAGATTAAAAAAAGTCAGTGTCGTCTCACAGTACCAGGCAGATTGCCTTGATGATGGACCACCCAAGATTTTTTGGCACTTGTGCACCACATATGAATTCAATTTATATGCAAATAGAGGAAGATTGTAAGGTGTAGAAGATATCGTGAATTCATACAAAAAGCAATTCCAAGAGTAGGACTCAGCTGTGGAAACCATTGTTATTGAGAAACATGTTCCTGTTGCTGCCCCCATCCTCGGTGAAAACATGACTGTGAATTTCACTCAAGCACGGGCTTCATCAATGGATCATATCTAACTCCAACATAATTAATATTGTTCATACAGTAATGTGCAACCCAAATGTCTTCCATAAGTTTTCACAGGACATAAGTTGTTGGACGATGGGCTTTGCCTCTTTGTACTGCCTGATCTACTACTCAAGGTGCTTAATCTATCCAAGTGGATCTTGTTAAGTCTTGTCCTTTCAATTTCGAATTCCCTTTGCTTCTTGCTCAAACGGAAACAAAAAAAGTTCAGCTCACTGATAACCCAGAAGTTAACTGCAGTCTGCAATTTTCCCATTTTAACAACAATTTGATGAAATCGATGGAACTATTTAGCAACTAGAACCATCCCGAGTGTTGTTAATTGACGGAATTTGCAGAGAACGAAATTCGAGTTTAGAAGCCAAGCCGATTTGCTTCTACGCAATCTACGTTTCAAATTAAGTTTTCGATCAACGCAGAAATCTCTCTTGGCCTAGAATAGCCAGCCTGATTATTTGTGGCTATAGCATTACGGCAAAAAATTTGCAAATTCGGCATCATTCGCGAAGGAAACAACCTTATTTCAACGCATACTCAACCTAGACAGCATTTTGGCATTGTCATCAAATCAAAACATAATTGAGGTATCTAGCATTTCGAATTCCAAAAACCGATAGAAGAATAAAGGTCTAAAATAAAAGAAGACCTCGATCGGAGAAGAAATGCACACTGACTGTCGATTTGCCGGCACCAAGGTAGCCAGTAATCACAGCCACCCCGACGGTGATCCGGTCGTCAACCGGCGTAACCTGCGACTCGAAAGACGTAGTGGTCCATCTTCGATCTAAAACGTCACCGATCTCGATCGCGTCCGGTGGAAATTCGTCGCGTTCTGCCAGTTTTCGAATGGGGTCTTTCCCGGCAAAAGCAGCAAATCCTGAAACGCAGCCAAAACCTTTTCTTACAGGGGCAGGTTCGCGATTACTTTCCCGAAATAACCCTACTCTTTCTGTGTCGGGGTTCGGGTCCAGCCCGAAATCGCCCAATGCGGGTCTCTTCTGGTGTCGGTGGGTAACGTTCTCTGCTCCTCAGTTCCTCGATCTGTGAAATACCTCATGAACAATTCTTTCTCCTTTGACGAGCTTCACCAACCCACCAACTGTTTGTTTTTTCTGCTCAAAAAACATTTTTTCCTGAACCTGTTGTTGTCTTAATCATTTGCATGTATCACACAAAGGCAATTCATAGTTAAAAAATGAAGATGTTGAGTTCAACATGTAGTATATACGAAAGATCGTCAGTTGAAGAACTAAGTTATTAAGAAAAGAGTTGGTAAGACAACAATTGAAGTAGAAAAGGCAAAGGCAAAATTCAAACATCTAAAAGGCTGCCGTGTAGAGTTCGAATTAAAACGTATGATGATCAAATAATGAATATTTTTAGAGAACGAGAAAAGAGGCGTTTTCTTTGTTACAATGGGAGGTTAGAAGCCTAACACACACATTCATGTCCTGAGAGTTGATTCAAAACCTTTAACTTGAGAGTCCGAGAGCCTTGCTACATGAGAGGATACTTTGTGTGTAATAAAAGGCCGTTAATAGGTAAATTTAGATGCTAATGTAACTTTAATATATATATATATATATATATATATATATATATATATATATATATATATATATATATATATATATATATATATATATATGATGAGAGAGAGAGAGAATTAGACTTGTTAGATTTTTATTGATGCTCGACTCTTTATGATGGCATGGTTTGTTCAATCATTTTAGTCTCATGTTTCATATTATAAAAAAAAATAACACAAAATGTACTTTGTACTTTCTTTTAAGTTACTTTTACTTTTTCTTTTTTGGAATTTGAACAATCTTGTCAAAGAAATGAACGGTTCAAATTATTAGAAAGAGTCTAGCACGACACGAATGAGAGCTTAATAACCTTCAATTTATTTTCATATATATATATATATATGTGTGTGTGTGGGTGTAGGGTTGTGTGTATGATGATGGTTTTGTTCGGTTTCAACCCTCAAACTGCAAAGGGAGACACAACTTTTGTTTCCCTTTTAAACAAAACAACTCTTTTTCTCTTTTAGAAACAAACAAAAAAGACGAACACTTTGTGTTCGTGTAACCCAAAGTATGCAAGGGTGGCTCGGGTTGTGCAGCTTTTGACATCTAACACGAAATGGCTCGGCAGGGCCATGACACAAAGCAAGCATATCCATCAGGTCATCATCGGATCTCATGACATAATGTCCGAAACCGTCATACAGATCCACATCAAATACTCAAGCACACCGTGGCCTTGACCAACCCGGTTCTCTCAAAAGGTCTCACACCAAGAGACCCGAACCCCACAAAATGGCCACGGCGTTGCTGGTCGCGGTGGCTGTGCTGAACCAGCCACCACCCAAACTCTGCAACAAACGCATCGCCTTCACCACGCCATCCAACTATGCGCCCCGCCTCGCTCGTCTCCTCCGCCAAAACGGAGCCGACCCTCTCTGGTGCCCCACCATCTCCGTCGAGCCCACCCCCTTCACCAAATCCTCCCTCACTTCCTACCTCCGACGCCCCCAGAAGGACGCCAACGCCCCCCTTCAAGACTTCTCCACCATTGCCTTCACATCTAGGACCGGAATCTCAGCGTTCTCCAACGCCATGGCCGAGATCTCCGAGAACCCACTGGCGGAAGACGGCGAGCCGTTCATCGTCGCGGCGCTCGGGAAGGACGCCGAGCTACTGAGAAGTGGATTTAAGCTCGCGGAGATGAGCTCGAGGGTTCGTGTTTTCGTGCCCACCGAAGCGACGCCGTTGGGTTTGGTCAGGGAGATGGGCGAGGGTCACGGGAGGAAGATATTGTGTCCAGTTCCTTTGGTGATCGATCTGGAGGAGCCGCTGGTGGTACCGGAATTCCTCGCCGGATTCGAGCAGCGGAACTGGATGCCGGACAGGGTGGACGCATACGTGACCAGGTGGGTTCGTGGTGGGTGCGCGAGGGCGCTGGTTGGGGAGCGGGCGGTGGACGCGGTGGTGTTCACGAGCACCGCGGAGGTGGAGGGTTTGCTCAAGGGGCTGGGCGAGCTGGGGCTTCGTTGGGATGGACTCCGGGAGAGGTGGCCTGGGCTCGTGGTGGCCGCCAACGGGCCCGTTACGGCCTCCGGGGCGGCGAGGTTGGGTGTGGTCGTCGACGTCGTGAGTTCGAACTTCGGGAGCTTCGAGGGAGTGGTTGATGCACTCGCACATGCATTAGCGAGGAAACGGTCAATTTAACTTGTCCAGAAAAGGTGGGATAAGTTGGGAAATTGTTTTCTTTTATCTCAGGATTTTGTGGATAGAGAGAGAACTTTTGAAATAAAGATGTTAGCCCAACTCAAAGACGGTAATTTGACCAAGCAGCGATGGATGTACAAAATTTCTTAAGCTCGGGCAAATAGTTGGCAGTGACAAAGAAACCGAGCGGGGAATTCCCGGCTTATCTGTTCGAACTAGGAAATCAAATGGCTAATTGTATTCTGGGATGGAGCAATGAACCTATTTTCAGTGGCTCGTTTCGTACCACCGGAGACCAGTGAGGTCAATTTATAGTGAGACTGAAGCAATCTATGTAAATTTCTAACAGAACTTGGATCGGTAATATTGATTTTCAACTTCTTTTTTGGGGATTTCGATCAAGCAGCCCCCTTGTCTCGCAAATGAATGGGCTTGCCACTAAAACCAAACACTGATATAGTTTTCTAGAGTGCTAGAAAATGAAGTTTTTCTAGCTGAAACGGGATTTCCAGACAATTTTGTTTTCTCCATCATACAAATGGTTGGAAGTTTTCACGCTTCTCAGTTCCTCAACCACGCCTCAAAGATTCTCAAGTTCGAACTCAATAAAATCAGGTTCTCAGAGCGTTTTTCCTGCTGAAACCAGGTTTTCGGAATGTTTATGGAGTACTTCTAAAACCAGGAATTCACCAACACTTTTTCGACCAAAACCAATCATGTGCCATTGAAACGAGGAAAAACTTCATGTTAGTACGATATAGTTTATTAGAAATCAATTTTGGTATTTTGTATTTAACTTTCTATCACTTAATGACTTAAATTTTAAAAATTATGACTTTAGTACCATGTTCTTGATGCCGTTAGTATGAGTCTTGACGTAGCCGACAAAGAATGCCAATGTGGTACAGTTGTTGAGGTGGTGTTGACATGGCATATTGATCCTGTCAGTATTGATGTTGCATGTCTAGCATGACACTGACGATTTGTTGACGTCATACTCACTTTATGTATTGATTTAAAAACATGGCATGTCTAGCACGTTTACATATGAATTACTAAGTAAAATTATTTTATTTGAACATTTAATTATTAATTTACATGTATAACATTAGTTTAGAAATAAACCAAGCAATGTTGGAAAGCATGAAAATCATATGATATGTTAGCTTGTATCAATATACCTAAAATTAACTTGTGCTATTAAAAGTTAATTTTCATGCTATTAAATGTTCATTATCAAATATTTATTTTTTGTCCTTAAAATCAACTTATTTTGATGCATATCAAATTAATAGTTGTTAACATGAACTTAAATAATAATTTTTATGACCATCAAAATTCAAAAAAATTGTGCATTGATGATTACACAAAAAATTTAAGCCATTAATATAAATTAGTCTTTAAATTAATAAGTTACAAAATAAAATGAATTTTAATATAAAATAATATTTAATATTTATAATATTATTATAACGAATACATTTTAAGTATATCTTATAAACATTTAGTGAAGTTTTCTTAATTATACTTTGAATTAATAAGCTTATTTTATATATCAATTATTAAATGCTTTTAAATATTTAATCCTTTATAAAAAAATAATAATTTGAAACTAAAATAAAATTTCAAAATACCACATAGTAATAAAGTTGATTTTTATGATAATACAAAGTACTAAACTGAAGATTTAACATTATAATTGATATTAGAGTCATGTCAACATTGAGTCAATGTTATGCCAACATTATATCAAACCTATCATGTCAGGACTTAAATGAGATATATGTTACGTCAGCGCCACATTAGAAATTGTGCTATGTCAACATTCTTTGTCAACCATATCAAATCCCATGTTGATGCCAGTGGTACGATACTAAAGTGTTGAGTTTTTGAAACTTAACTCTTTTAAGTGATAGAAAGTTAAATACATAATACAAAAATTAATTTTCAATAAACCACAAGATACCAATATGAAGTTTTTTTTTTAAAAGAATTTAGAAACTTGGTTTTGTTATAGTCGCATTGGCAATGCATCCAATATGTAATGGTGGCCCAATGATTTCTTAAAAAACTTGAAAGATATCGGGACTTATGTTAAGCAGAGGAATTACAAAATTATTCAGGGTGAGGCAAATAGTCCATTGCCAATGAACTCAAGCAGGGCCAAAAATATTGTAGGATGGTAGTAGCACGGATGCCCTACTTGGCTCATGGAATCTACCACCATTTTGATGATATTTGTTCTTCTAGAAGCATGATGTTTGCCTTTTTTCTTTTCTCCAATGCTATACATGTTTGGTTTTTTGGGGAATAATCAATTAAACACAAACGTTGAAGAGCCTATCATTTGATGTCTTGCACTTTATCTTACCGTTTGCTTATTTTGGCCTAAACTTACTCAAATTAAATGTATCAAAGTTGAGGAGGATTTAGTTCTTGTGATGAGTGAGTACATAAGACAAGATGAAAAAGTTATTTTCACAAGCATTTCAATAGAAGTCCAGGTATTCAACACTTGTGAAATATAATTAACTCAAGAGCATACACAAAATACATCATCTAGCAGTGCATCCAAATCCAAATAAATGACGTTAAAGATGCTTGTAGACTTATGTTGGATCATACAATGCTTCAATAAAAATATGAAAATTATTGAGAGACAAATATTATTTTGCATCACATTATAGAATAGGAACACGGTGGATACATGGAATGAGAGCATGATGATGCTCATATTTAAGAAAAGTATGTGCGTGTATACACACATACATATATATGTACTGTACTAATTGGAGAGTATTAAGTTGATGAATAGCTTATTGGCAAGGGGTTGAGTTCTTTGGCAAAACATCATGAGTGTAACCCTGCTCCATTTTTGGTTAACAAGATAGTTGCCATGTTATGAGAAACTATGAGCTACCATGTGATTTTTTATGTTTATGAGTTTAGTCCAAGTGCCTAAGCTCATTGTCTTTAATCTAACGTGACATGACTCCCACGCGGCAGAGCCTAAAGGTAACCCATGGACCAGTGACGACTAGATATGATAATCTGGACCCGCCCTATGGGCACCCAATCCAAACCCCCACCCCGCCCCGGAGTATATATTCATAAGGTTTAGTTAGGGTTTTCCGTTCCACTTTTCACTATCTCTAATCTTTATCAATGGTTTCCGCCCCGGAGTATATATTTTGGTGGATCGCCTCTAATCCTAAAGGTAAAGAGACCATCAGAGAGTGGAATATTCTTGTGGTTGTTGGCATCCTCCCTACTTATACTGATGAAAACTGTTTTACTAGTATCTTCTTAGTGTTGTTTCTGAATCTACATTTTTCAAGTATTATTTCATCTCACCCTTGCCTACGACCATCAACTTTCATTTTTATTATTGCACCGTCGAGTGATTGATCATCGAGAAGTACCTTTACATGTATCATCTTACTCTTAATCTTAATGAGTGGACTATTCATGAACCACATATTACTTTAGTGTCTTGTACTACATTTTGCTCTTTGTTTTTCTTAGATTAATTTACTCTCTACTAGCAAAACTAAGATCTTTTATTGCTTCCCTTTGCTCTACACTCTATTTTCGTTCTTTCATAAAATGAAGCTTTTAGAATCTACAAGATGTTTCAAAAGTGTATCTCTTGGAGAGGAATCGGAATACCCTAAAGGTATCTAGAATTATTTAGTATTTGGTGCATAATTGGGTGTACATTCTACTAGAATAATATAAGAAGGGAGTTTGCCTACACATGCCGGTGTTCTAATTTTCCTTGTTAAAATGTTGGATTTATCAAGTGCTAAGGACCTAGTTGTTCCCTATAAACCTATTTATAATCGACGCTATGTTAAAGAGACATGCCCTATATTTTTTGTTTCTTGCAATCCCTAATTCTAGTGTTATTTTTATATTTATATTGTTATTTTTCATGTTTATTTTGTGTTCTTTCTTTCCTTTAAAGTGCATCTTATTTCTAAGTTTATGTTTATTTTATTTCATAGCTTGTTTGTCAATATAATATGAGAAAGTAACCCACAATGAGCAATATGTGCAAATATACATGTATGTTAAGGAAAGAATTGCAATGATCTATATAATACTCATTTTCATTCAATATAGGGCTCCACTTCGAGGTACAATACTCATTTTCATTTAGTTATGTATGAATTTAATAGTCGGGTTTCAAATTGATATTTGGTAATTTTCATAAAGTTGTTTTTTATAGGATAATGATATTATATCCATTATTTTAACTCAATTCTTAGCATGTTACATAACTTTTATTTATAAGTGCCAAAGGTTTGCATGATGGATGGAGATAACATAATGGTATTACCTCCCATAATTGAGAGTATCTTAAGTCAAAAGGTTAGTTTGAATCCAACTCCTCTTCGGTAACCTAAGAGTTAAGGTTATGAAATAGAAAGTCTCAATTTGATTGAGGCAAATCAATATGTGGCACTTATCGAGCAATCTTTACATGAAAATGTAAGTGAAAAAGATGACAGCAAGGTTTCAAAAAAGGATATACATTAGAGTGAATTTAATCGATATATGATAGTTTGTGAGTGAAAGGCAAAATGTTATCACTGTAACAATGTGCTTATTGCAACTCTAAGGCACTAAATAACCCTATAGAGTTATATTGTAGAAGAATTAAAAGGAGTTCCACAAAACAATCAATAATTGTTGCTTGTTTTTAAAGCATGTGCGCAAAATAGAGTCTTGTTCTTTCGACTAAGAGCATTCAAGAATGGAACTTGCCAAGATGATTATGATGTATGAATACACATTAAATATAGTGAATCATTATGATAAAGTCTATATCTAGCTTGCAACCTGCTTTCAAGTGTTTGACATGCAACGTCGTAACGATATTATGAAAATCAATGAGAATCTTAAGTGTAAAACAATTAAGATATTTGATAATATTAAAGGGAGGGTAGAAGTAACATCTGACTTATAGACTTCCAATGAAATGAAGGGTTTTATAGTGGTTACAACACATTTTATAGATACTTCTTAGAAACTACAAAACCAAATTTTGAGGTAACTTCATACATTATTGTATAACTATATTTAATTTAGTATTATATAACTTCTTAATGTATGTATTTATTTTAAAGTTTGATATATGTTTTTATACCTTATACAAGTGAGGTACTTTTTGATATAATGATGAAGTCATTGTTAGAATGGAATATAGCTCGAAAGTTAGCACCTATTACATTAGATAATTGTTCTACCAAAGATGCAATGATAAATAATTTGTTAGGGCATGTAGATGATAATTATTTGATGTTAGGTGAAAAGTTACTCACATGAGATGTGTGCATATTTTGAAATTTAATCTTGCATGATGACTAATACTCAGTGAAGTATGTAATTGGGACAATTAGAAGTAGTGTAGCATACTATAAATTGCTACACTAAGAGTAGAAATATTTATTAGTGTATGTACTACATTATGAACATTGCTTTGGGGCGTCCCCGTCTAGCGAAATACTACAGAGCTCGAATGCAGTAATAAGTAACCAAGGGTCACTACATTTTCACTCGAATGTAGTGAATCAATTGCAGAGAGGGTTTTCACATTATGGACAGGTGTGGGTAAATAAGTTAGTCTCACTACATTGTCGCTCGAATGTAGTGAAAAAATTTTAGAGAGGGTCTACGCATTTTGATTATGGACGAATGCGGGAGGTAAGTAGCTAGTCCTAGATAATAAGATTTGTATTGGTTCTTGAAATATCGAAACATTGTCCGGTAAGCTAATGGAGGTGGTAGATACTATGATTTAGAGAAAGATTCATATTCTATATTTATAAGAGACAAAATGGGTTGGAGAAAAAGCAAAGGAGATAGAGGATATAGGTTTTAAATTATGGTACTCAGGTAAAGAAAAAGCTCGAAACGGAGTTGGTATTATCATAAATAAAGATTTAAAGGATAGTGTAGTAGTCATACAATGATATGGTGACTGAATCATAACATTAAAATTAGTGTTAGGAGCAGAGGTTTCAAATATAGTTTGTGCTTATGCACCCCAAGTAGGACTAGAAGATAGTATAAAGACAGTTTTTTGGGAAGAGTAAGATAGGTATTTCAAAAGATTCCATAAAGGGAGATGATTTGTTTAGGAGGAGATTTAAATGGACATGTTGGTAAAGAGGCATTAGGATATCAAGGGATTCATGAAAACTTTGGTTTTGGAGATATAAATGAGGAAGGTAGGGAGATTTTAAATTTTGCTATGGCATTTGATCTCTTTATAGTCAATACGATCTTTAAAAAATGAGATGAACATTTAATTACTTATAAGAGTGGCTTATCACAAACACAAGTTGATTACTTTATTTGTAGAAAAAAGATAGAGCATGTTGTAAAGATTGTAAGGTAATTTCAGGAAAAAGCTTAACCACCCAACATCGATTTTTAGTTATGGATTTACAAATAAAAAAATGGACAAAGAAGAAAAGAGTGCATCGAGCTATTCAGACTAAATGGTGGAACCTCAAAAGCGAGAAAAAAGATATATTTAAACAGAAAGTCCTTCAAGGAGTTGTTTGGAATTATGTTGGTACACCCTGTGATATGTGGAACAATATGGCTATACATATTAGGAAAGTGGCGAAAGATGTGTTAGGGGTATCTAAGGGAGGTGTACCGGCACAAAAAGAAGCTTGGTGGTGGAGCGAAGTAGTGCAAAATAAAATCAAGGCAAAGAGGGCATGTTACAAATTACATTATGCTAAGAAAATTAGTGAAACTTTAGAGTCTTATAAGAAAGCAAAGAAGGAAGCGAAAAAGGCCGTGAGTGAAGCAAAAGCTAAAATTCGGGAGGATTTATATAAAAAACTCAACTCAAAAGAGGGTGAAAGAGATATTTTTAGAATAGCTAGAGCTAGAGATAAGAAAACTAAAGATTTTAATTATGTTAGATGCATAAGGATGACGATGATATAAGAAATAGATGAAAAAACTATTTTTATAAGCTTTTTAATGAAAATAAAAATATTAGTATTAGTTTAAGAAAATTAGCCAAATTAGAAAAGTATATAAACCACAATTTCTACCGATGTATTCAAAAGAATGAAGTCAAAGAGGCTCTTAAACATGTGAAAGGTGGTAAATCGGTAGGACCAGATAATATTCCTATAGAAGTTTGGAAAATACTAGGAGAAAAAGAAATCACTTTGCTTAGAAGACTATTTAATGAAATATGGAGAAACCAAAATATGCCCGAGGAATGGAGAGTGAGTACACTTATACCGATATATAAGAACAAGGGAGACATTAAGAATTATGCAAATTATCGAGGTACCAAGTTAATGAGCCATACTATGAAATTGTGGGAAAGAATTATCAAACGTAGGTTAAGACAAGTATCAAGTACAACATAGAACCAATTTGAATTCATGCCATGAAGATCTACTGTTGAAGCGATTCACCTTTTGAGACATCTTATGGAACATTTTAGAGCAAAAATGAAAGACCTTCACATGATATTTATTGATGTAGAAAAAGCTTATGATAGGGTACCGAGGGAGGTTCTTTGGAGAACTTTGGAAAAAAGAGGTATCCTATTGACATACATTAACCTTATAAGAGACATGTATGATGGTGCAAAAACATGTGTGAGGACTCATGAAGGAATGACAGACTTCTTTGAAGTTAATATTGGGTTACATCAAGGATCAACTTTAAGTATGATGAGTTAATAAAACATATTCAAGATGAAGTACCTTGGTGTATGTTATTTGCAGATGACATTGTATTAGTGGAGGAGTCTAAGAAAAAAATTAATAGAAAATTGGAACTATGGAGAGAAACATTAGAAAGCAAAGACCTTCGACTTAGTAGAACAAAGAAATAATATATAGAATGTAAGTTTGATCATTTGGTTACTTCAAATGACATAAAAATTAAAATTGGCACACATTGCATCCCCCAAAAAGAAAGGTTTAAATACCTAAGGTCAATTTTTCAGAGTGATGAAAGAATTGATGGAGATGTTACGGATAAAGTTAATGCTGGTTGGTTAAAATGGAGAGGAGCATCAGGTATTCTTTATGATAAGAAGATACCATTAAAGTTAAAAGGTAAATATTATAGAGCAGCAATTAGGCCTACCATATTTTAGTGTTGGGCAGTTAATCATCAACATGTACAAAAGATGTCTGTGACAAAAATAAAGATGTTGAGATGGATGAGTGGTCATACAAGAAAAGACTGTATACATAATGAGGTTATTAGAAATAAATTAGGAGCGGCACCAATAGAGGATAAAATGAGAGAATATCATTTAAGATGGTTTAGTCATATCGAAAGAAGATTAAAAGAAGAACCTATAAGAAAGTATGAAAAACTAAATTTTGAAAGTATTAAAAGAGGTAGAGGACGACCACAAAAGTGTTGGAAAGAAACAATAAAGAATGATCTAGTTTATTGTGAGTTAACTGCTAACATGGCACACGATAGAGATCTGTGGAAACAAAGAATCCATGTAGCCAACCCTGTCTAGTATGGGAAAAGGCTTAGTTTCTTGTATGACCACTCATCAATCTCAACATCTTCATTTCTGTCACAGAC
The DNA here is from genome assembly GCA_036023115.1 of Brasenia schreberi. NCBI lineage: Eukaryota > Viridiplantae > Streptophyta > Magnoliopsida > Nymphaeales > Cabombaceae > Brasenia > Brasenia schreberi. The sequence continues at coordinate 17,430,978 of JAYKKT010000074.1, read as the reverse complement.
ATCTTTTGTACATGTTGATGATTAAGTGCCCAACACTCAGAACCATAAAACATGGCAGGCCTAATTGTTGCTCTATAATATTTACCTTTTAATTTTAATGGTATCTTCTTATCACAAAGAATACCAGATGCTCCTCTCCATTTTAACCAACCAGCATTAATTCTATGTGTAACATCTCCATCAATTCTTCCATCACTTTGAAAAATTGACCCTAGGTATTTAAAACTTTCCTTTTGGGGAATGCAATGTGTGCCAATTTTAATTTCTATGTCCTCTGAAGTAGCCAAATGATCAAACTTACATTCCATATATTCTGTCTTTGTTCTACTAAGTCGGAGGCCTTTGCTTTCTAATGTTTCTCTCCATAGTTCCAATTTTCTATTAACTTTTTCCTTAGACTCCTCCACTAATACAATGTCATCTGCAAATAACATACACCAAGGTACTTCATCTTGAATATGTTTTGTTAACTCATCCATCACCATTATAAATAAGTATGGACTTAAAGTTGATCCTTGATGTAACCCAATATTAACTTCAAAGAAGTTTGTCGTTGCTTCATGAGTCCTTACACATGTTTTTGCACCATCATACATGTCTCTTATAAGGTTAATATATATCAATGGGATACTTCTTTTTTCTAATGTTCTCTAAAGAACCTCCCTCGGTACTCTATCATAAGTTTTTTCTAGATTAATAAATATCATGTGAAGGTCTTTCTGTTTTGCTCTAAAATGTTTCATAAGACGTCTCAAAAGGTGAATCGCTTCAATAGTAGATCTGCCTGACATAAATCCAAATTGGTTCTCTGTTGTACTTGATACTTGTCTTAACCTATGTTTAATAATTCTTTCCCATAATTTCATAGTATGGCTCATTAACTTGATACCTCGATAATTCGCACAACTTTTGATAGGTATGTTCAATTAAAAAGCATTAAAGAAGTTCATCTACTCAATTGAACTTGGTTTCTACTTAAAACAAGATGTGCTCTCAAGAACTCACGACTTTGATCTTTTCTTATGGTGAAAGAAAAATGAAGCTAAGTTTTCAACACTATAGAAAATAGCTAGAGAAATATATGCTATTGCACTCACTATTGTACTACTATTTATTAAAAGAATCGATAATAAAAGCTTTAATATATTGCTAGAATTCGTTATGGGCTTTAGAAAATGGTAATTTACTTATATTTTATTAATCTTTAGAGTATATTTGTATATAGTTTAGTTTGTTATAATATATTAAATATTGCTCATTTAATTTTTAGATGTTAAACTACTTAGTATGGATGATTATGTTATCATAAACAATGAATTGGAGGATAACAATGAAGAGGAGTATGACTTTATGTGTTGATGAAGGATTGATATGTATTTCATTTGTTGTTACATGTTAATTTTTATAGTAATATCTCTACCATTATTTTATGAGTTTGTGACCAGCTTCGAGATAAGGTATCTTAGTTGCATATTTTTTTCATCTTTACATAGATTCTTTTTGTTAATCATGAAATAAGCATGTGAGTAAAATAGAGGCAATTCCTTCTTTTCTATGTTTGTTATAATATATTAAATAAGGTTTCTTTTCTATTATGTTATTCATGCACATACACCTAAAATCCAACAATTTATTGTTAATAAATTTGTAGTTTTATACTAGTAAAATGGCAATATAAAGTTGTGTACAAAACAACAACAACTAAGCCTTTTCCCATACTAGACGAGGTCATCTATATGGATTCTTTGTTTCCACAGATCCCTATCATGTGTCATGTTAGCAGTTAACTCCCAATAAGTTAGATCATTCTTTATTGTTTCTTTCAAACACTTTTGTGCTCGTCCTCTACCTCTTTTAATACTTTCCAAATTTAGTTTTTCTAACCTTAGTTCTTCTTTTGATCTTCTTTCTATATGTCCAAACCATCTTAAACGATGTTCTCTCATTTTATCCTCTATCGGTGTCACTCCTAATTTGTTTCTAATAACCTCATTATGTATACGGTCTTTTCTTGTATGACCACTCATCCATCTCAACATCTTCATTTCTGTCAAAGATATCTTTTGTACATGTTTATGATTAACTGCCCAACACTCAGAACCATAAAACATGGCAGGCCTAATTGTTGCTCTATAATATTTACCTTTTAACTTTAATGGTATCTTTTTATCACAAAGAATACCTGATGCTCCTCTCCATTTTAACCAACCAGCATTAATTCTATGTGTAACATCTTCGTCAATTCTTCCATCACTCTTAAAAATTGACCCTAGGTATTTAAAACTTTCCTTTTGGGGAATGCAATGTGTGCCAATTTTAATTTTCATGTCCTTTGAAGTAACCAAATGATCAAACTTACATTCCATATATTCTGTCTTTGTTCTACTAAGTCGGAGGCCTTTGCTTTCTAATGTTTCTCTCCATAGTTCCAATTTTCTATTAACTTTTTCCTTAGAATCCTCCACTAATACAATGTCATCTGCAAATAACATACACCAAGGTACTTCATCTTGAATATGTTTTGTTAACTCATCCATCACCATTATAAATAAGTATGGACTTAAAGTTGATCCTTGATATAACCCAATATTAACTTCAAAGAAGTTTGTCATTCCTTCATGAGTCCTCACACATGTTTTTGCACCATCATACATGTTTCTTATAAGGTTAATGTATGTCAATGGGATACCTCTTTTTTCCAAAGTTCTCCAAAGAACCTCACTCGATAACCTATCGTGAGCTTTTTATAGATCAATAAATATCATGTGAAGGACTTTCTTTTTTTGCTTTAAAATGTTTCATAAAATATCTAAAAAGATGAATCGCTTCAACAGTCGATCTGCCTGACATAAATCCAAATTGGTTCTCTATTGTACTCGATACTTGTCTTAACCTACGTTCAATAATTCTTTTCCACAATTTCATAGTATGGCTCATTAACTTGATACCTCGATAATTCGTATAATTTTGATTGTCTCCCTTGTTCTTATATATGGGTATAAGTATACTCGCTCTCAATTCCTTGGGTATCTTTTGGTTTCTCGATATTTCATTAAATAGTTTTGTGAGCCAAGTGATTCCTATTTCTCCTAGTATTTTCCAAACTTCTATAGGAATATTATTTGGTCCTACCGATTTACCACTCTTCATATGTTTAAGAGCCTCTTTGACTTCATTCTTTTGAATACGTCGGTAGAAATTGTGGTTTATATACTTTTCTGACTTGGCTAAATCTCTTAAACTAATACTAACATCTTTATTTTCATTAAAAAGATTATAAAATAGTTTTTCCATCTATTTCTTATATCATCATTTGCCACAAGAATTTGGGCAATATAAAGTTGTGTACCTTAAGAATTTGGCATTCATGACAAGCTTCTTAAAATTGTTTATAAAACATGAACCAAAGAATCACCAAAAGTGGTCTGTTAACAAGTACAACAACAACAACTAAGCCTTTTCTTATACTAGACGGGGTCGGCTACATGGATACTTTGTTTCCACAAATCCCTGTCTTGTGCCATGTTAGCAGTTAACTCCCAATAAGCTAGATCATTCTTTATTGTTTCTTTCCAACACTTTTGTGGTCGTCCTCTACCTCTTTTAATACTTTCCAAATTTAGTTTTTCTAACCTTTTTACAGGTTCTTCTTTTGATCTTCTTTCTATATGTTCAAACCATCTTAAACGATGTTCTCTCATTTTATCCTCTATTGGTGCCACTCCTAATTTGTTTCTAATAACCTCATTATGTATACGGTCTTTTCTTGTATGACTACTCATCCATCTCAACATCTTCATTTCTGTCACAGACATCTTTTGTACATGTTGATGATTAACTGCCCAACACTCAGAACCATAAAACATGGCACGCCTAATTGCTGCTCTATAATATTTACCTTTTAATTTTAATGGTATCTTCTTATCACAAAGAATACTTGATGCTCCTCTCCATTTTAACCAACCAACATTAATTCTACGTGTAACATCTCCATCAATTCTTCCATCACTTTGAAAAATTGACCCTAGGTATTTAAAACTTTCCTTTTGGGGAATGCAATGTGTGCCAATTTTAATTTCTATGCCAAATGATCAAACTTACATTCCATATATTTTGTCTTTGTTCGGTCTTTGCTTTCTAATGTTTCTCTCCATAGTTCCAATTTTCTATTAACTTTTTCCTTAGAGTTCTCCACTAATACAATGTCATATGCAAATAACATACACCAAGGTACTTCATCTTGAATATGTTTTGTTAACTCATCCATCACCATTATAAATAAGTATGAACTTAAAGTTGATCCTTGATGTAACCCAATATTAACTTCAAAGAAGTTTGTCGTTCCTTCATGAGTCTTCTCACATGTTTTTGTACCATCATACATGTCTCTTATAAGGTTAATATATGTCAATGGGATATCTCTTTTTTCCAATGTTCTCCAAAGAACTTCCCTCGGTACTCTATCATAAGCTTTTTTTAGATCAATAAATATCATGTGAAGGTCTTTCTTTTTTGCTCTAAAATGTTCCATAAGACGTCTCAAAAGGTGAATCGCTTCAATAGTAGATCTGCCTGGCATGAACCCAAATTGGTTCTCTGTTGTACTTGCTACTTGTCTTAACCTACGTTCGATAATTCTTTCCCATAATTTCATAGTAAGACTCATTAATTTGATACCTCGATAATTCGCACAATTTTAAATGTCTCCCTTGTTCTTATATATGGGTATAAGTATACTTGCTCTCCATTCCTCGGGCATCTTTTGGTTTTTCTATATTTCATTAAATAGTCTTGTGACCCAAGTGATTCCTATTTCTCCTAGTATTTTCCAAACTTCTATAGGAATATTATCTGGTCCTACCGATTTACCACCCTTCATATGTTTAAGAGCCTCTTTGACTTCATTCTTTTGAATACGTCAATAGAAATCGTGGTTTATATACTTTTCTGAGTTGGCTAAATCTCCTAAACTAATACTAACATCTTTATTTTTATTAAAAAGATTATAAAAATAGTTTTTCTATTTATTTCTTATATCATCATTTGCCACTAGAATTTTTTCATCTTCGTCTTTTATGCATCTAACATAATTAAGATCTTTAGTTTTCTTATCTCTAGCCCTAGCTATCCTAAAAATATCTTTCACCCTCTTTTGAGTTGAGTTTTTTTATATAAATCCTCCCAAATCTTAGCTTTTGCTTCACTAACGGCCTTTTTTGCTTTCTTATAAGCTTCTAAAGTTTCACTAGTTTTCTTAGCATAATGTAATTTGTAACATGCCCTCTTTGCCATGATTTTATTTTGTACTACTTCACTCCACCACCAAGCTTCTTTTTGTGCCGGTACACCTCCCTTAGATACCCCTAACACATCTTTCGCAACTTTCCTAATATGTATAGCCATATTGTTCCACATATCACAGGGTGTGCCAACATAATTCCAAACATCTCTTTGAAGGACTTTCTTTTTAAATATATCTTCTTTCTCGCTTTTGAGGTTCCACCATTTAATCCGAATAGCTCGATGCACTCTTTTCTTCTTTGTCCATTTTTTTATTTGTAAATCCATAACTAAAAGTCGATGTTAGGTGGTTAAGCTTTCTCCTGAAATTACCTTACAATCTTTACAACACGCTCTATCTTTTTTTCTACAAATAAAGTAATCAATTTGTGTTTGTGATAAGCCACTCTTATAAGTAATTAAATGTTCATCTCGTTTTTTGAAAAAGAGATCAAATGCCATAGCAAAATTTAAAATCTCCCTACCTTCCTCATTTATATCCCCAAAACCAAAGTTTCCATGAATCCCTTGATATCCTAATGCCTCTTTACCGACATGTCCATTTAAATCTCCTCCTAAACAAATCATCTCCCTTTGTGGAATCTTTTGAAACACCTTATCTAACTCTTCCTAAAAAACTGTCTTTATACTATCTTCTAGTCCTACTTGGGGTGCGTAAGCATAAACTATATTCAAAACCTCTGCTCCTAACACTAATTTCAACATTATGATTCGGTCACCATATCGTTGTGTCTACTACACTCTCCTTTAAATCTTTATTTATGATAATACCAACTCTGTTTCGAGCCTTTTCTTTATCTGAGTACCATAATTTAAAACCTGTATCCTCTATCTCCTTTGCTTTTTCTCCTACCCATTTTGTCTCTTGTAAACATAGAATATGAATCTTTCTCCGAATCATAGTATCTACCACCTCCATTAGCTTACCGGATAATATTTCGATATTCCAAGAACCAATACGAATCTTATTATCTAGGACTAGCTTCCTTACCCCCCGCATCCATCCATAATCAAAATGCGGAGACCCTCTCTGAAATTTTTTTACTACATTCGGGCGGTAATGTAGCGGGACTAACTTCTTTACCCACACCTGTCCATGATGTGGGAACCCTCTCTGCAGCACATCGCTAAGTGGGAACGCCCCAAAGCAATGCTCATAATTTTTGTAATCCATGTTATAAAAATCCGATGAAGTTTTACGCTGGCTATCGGAAGCCTAACACAACCCTCCTCCTTTATCCGGGCTTGGGACCAGCAATGCAAGGGTAATCCTTACGCTGGTTTGTTAACAAGTGAAATTATAAAATTTTCTAATTGAAAGGGTAATTGAGTTGATTGTACAAAACTATTTGTTGAAATTAGCAAAGCAAAAGGAAATATAGTTACTTAGGTCATCATTTCCTGCTTGTTATATAAAATTGCAATTTAAAGAAAGATGTTCTTCAATTATATAAGGCTGGTTTTGAAGCTTCATACATTGGAATGCTTCATATATGCTCATGAAATTGCACAAGTTGTCTCCTTATGACTTAAACATCGAATGGTACAAATCAATGTATTTATGACTAGTTTAAAAATAAGGTTTCTTAGTTGCATATTTCTTTATCTCTATATGGATTCTTTTTCTTAACCATTATTTGTCTCTTTATGTTTGCTTATATATTGTATCTAGTGGTTGGTGATTATGTCAATTTACATTGAGGTCTCTTTTCCTTATGTTATGGAATGTAGATACAATGCTCTAGGTACCTTTTGAGCATATTGGCTCTATTGGAAAAGGACACCATATATCAAGATTATAATGTTTTCAATTATATGCCACAACATTTTGTCTTTCGAAAAAGATTAATTTAGTTACCATTCAAAAGGTTGATTCTTATATAGTACCATATTTGCATCATGCAGGAAGGGTTCATCATGCTCTTGCAAGTGATGGTGCAGTCAAAACTGGTGAAATGCTAACAATCCAATCTTACCTTCATTAAGTGTGTTATCGCAAGTTCTCTTCCAACTAACAATCCAATCTTACCTTCATTAAGTTAGTTTAAGTGGGTTAGTGGTTTATGTCCCACAAACAACTTGGATACAAAGTAAGACGGTTCATGACAACGTTTTCCTATTGATAATGGTTGTGCCTATCGGTCTATATATGTAGAAGAAAAAGATGCTCATTTCTACAAAGGTTAGTCGATTCACTCAATTAATTATTTTGTATCATGAAAAGGATGAGTGCTTAAGCTACAAGGCTCATACTTTTTTGTTAGTTATTGGTTCATTTTTTTGTAGTTACGGTTGATGATGGTTGTGTCTATTAGCCTATATATTCATGCAATAGAAGAAAATGTTCATTTCTTTGTAAATCAATCGATTCAATCCAGAGTCTGCTAATTATGGCAGCTTATTTTGTATCATGAAAGTAATTAAGTTACAAGGCCCATACTTTATTTGTTGCTTATCAGTTTATTTCTTTATAGTTTAGTTTCTTGTTGCTTATTTTGATGGTTATGGATGGTTGATGATAGATTACAATTTAGAGTAGATAACAAGTCATGTAGGACGGGTTAAATTTGATGATTACATCCCTAGTGATCGCTCCCACATGATGGGCGCTTTAGCAATTATACTAGTTGAGTAAGGTGTCACATCATCATTACTAGCCATGTCATCTACTACATTAACAGTATATGTTATGTCAACTGTCACATCAGATTATATTTATTATAATACATAAATATTAATTAATATTAAATTTAGATATTAAATAATATTAATTACTAGGTATTAAATTTAATAAGTCAAAAGTTATATTAACTTTTAATTTAATATGTAATAATACTTACATAATATTTAAATATTAATTAATATTAGGTATTCTTCAATAGTACTACTTATTGTATGATAAATTTAATAATACTATAGTTATATTCAAATTTATTTTAATATTAATAATACTTAAATATTAATCAAAATTATATTTAAATATTAAAACAACAACAACTAAGCCTTTTCTCATACTAGACGGGCTCGGCTACATGGATTCTTTGTTTCCACATAGCCCTATCATGTGTCATGTTAGCAGTTAACTCACAATAAGCTAGACCATTCTTTATTGTTTCTTTTCAACACTTTTGCGGTCGTTCTCTACCTCTTTTAATACTTTCAAAATTTAGTTTTTCATACCTTCTTACGTTCTTTTTTTTTATCTTCTTTCTATGTGTTCAAACCATCTTAAACGATATTCTCTAATTTTATCCTCTATTGGTGTTACTCCTAATTTGTTTCTAATAACCTCATTATGTATACTGTCTTTTCTTGTATGACCACTTATCCATCTCAACATCTTCATTTCTATCACAAACATCTTTTATACATGTTGACGATTAACTGTCCAACACTTAGAACCATAAAACATGGCAGGTCTAATTGTTGCTCTATAATATTTACCTTTTAACTTTAATGGTATCTTCTTATCATAAAGAATACTTGATACTCCTCTCCATTTTAATCAACCAACATTAATTCTATGCGTAACATCTCCATTAATTCTTCCATCACTCTAAAAAATTTACCCTAGGTATTTAAAACTTTTTCTTTGGGGGATGCAATGTATGTCAATTTTAATTTCTATGTCCCCTAAAGTAACCAAATGATCAAAACTTAAATTCTATATATTTTGTCTTTGTTCTACTAAGTCGGAAGCCTTTTCTTTCTAATGTTTCTCTCCATAGTTCCAATTTTCTATTAACTTTTTTCGTAGACTCCTCCACTAACACAATGTCATCTGTAAATAACATACACTAAGGTACTTCATCTTAAATATGTTTTGTTAACTCATCAATCACCATTATAAATAAGTATGAACTTAAAGTTGATCCTTGATGTAACCCAATATTAACTTCAAAGAAGTATGTCATTCATTCATGAGTCCTCACACATGTTTTTGCACCATCGTACATGTCTCTTATAAGGTTAATGTATGTCAATGGGATACCTCTTTTTTCCAAAGTTCTCCAAAGAACCTCACTCGATAACCTATCGTGAGCTTTTTATAGATCAATAAATATCATGTGAAGGTCTTTCTTTTTTTGCTTTAAAATATTTCATAAAATATCTAAAAAGATGAATCGCTTCAACAGTCGATCTGCCTAACATGAATCCAAATTGGTTCTCTATTATACTCGATACTTGTCTTAACCTACGTTCAATAATTCTTTCCCACAATTTCATAGTATGGCTCATTAACTTGATACCTCGATAATTCGTATAATTTTGAATGTCTCCCTTGTTCTTATATATGGGTATAAGTGTACTCGCTCTCAATTCCTTGGGTATCTTTTGGTTTCTCGATATTTCATTAAATAGTCTTGTGAGCCAAGTGATTCCTATTTCTCTTAAGATTTTACAAACTTCTATAGGAATATGTTTGGTCTTACCGATTTACCACCTTTCATATGTTTAAGAGCCTCTTTGACTTCATTCTTTTGAATATGTCGGTAGAAATTGTGATTTATATACTTTTCTGATTTGATTAACTCTCTTAAGCTAATACTAACATCTTTATTTTCATTAAAAAGCTTATAAAAATAATTTTTTTATCTATTTCTTATATCATCATTTGCCACAAAAAAAATTTCATCCTCGTCTTTGATGTATGTAACAGAATTAAGATCTTTAGTTTTCTTATCTCTAGCCCTAACTATCCTAAAAATATTTCTTTTACCCTCTTTTGAGTTGAGTTTCTTATATAAATCCTCACAAAGTTTAGCTTTTGCTTCGTTGACGGACTTTTTCGCTTCTTTCTTTGCTTTCTTATAAGCCTCTAAAGTTTCACTAGTTTTCTTAGCATAATGTAATTTGTAACATACCTTCTTTGTCTTGATTTTATTTTGCACTACTTCACTCCACCACCAAGCTTCTTTTTGTGCCGGTACACCTCCGTTCGATACACCTAACACATTTTTCGCCACTTTCCTAATATGTATAGCCATATTGTTCTACATATCACAAGGTGTACCAACATAATTCCAAACATCTCCTTGAAGACTTTCTGTTTAAATATATCTTCTTTCTCGCTTTTGAGGTTCCACCATTTAATCTGAATAGCTCGATGCACTCTTTTCTTCTTTGTCCATTTTTTTTATTTGTAAATCCATAACTAAAAGTCGATGTTGGGTGGTTAAGCTTTCTCCTCGAATTACCTTACAATCTTTACAACACGCTCTAGATTTTCTTCTACGAATAAAGTAATCAATTTGTGTTTGTGATAAGCCAATCTTATAAATAATTAAATGTTCATCTCATTTTTTGAAGATTGTATTGACTATAAAGAGATTAAATGTCATAGCAAAATTTAAAATCTTCCTACCTTCCTCATTTATATCCCCAAAACCAAAGTTTCTATGAATCCCTTGATATCGTAATGCCTCTTTACCGACATGTCAATTTAAGTCTCCTCCTAAATAAATCATTTCCATGGAATTCTTTGAATCACCTTATCTAACTCTTCTAAAAAGTTGTTTTTATACTATCTTCTAGTACTACTTGGGGTACGAAAGCACAAACTATATTCAAAACTTTTGATCCTAACACTAATTTCAACGTTATAATTCGGTCACCATATCATTGTTTGTCTACTACACTATCTTTTAAATCTTTATTTATGATAATGCCAACTCCGTCTTGAGCTTTTTTCTTATTTAAGTATTATAATTTAAAACATGTATCCTCAATCTCTTTTGCTTTTTCTCCAACCCACTTTGTCTCTTGTAAATGTAGAATATGAATTTTTCTCCAAATCATAGTATCCACCACCTCCATTTGTTTACCGGACAATGTTATGATATTCCAAAAACTAATATGAATCTTATTATCTAGGACTAGCTTCCTTACCCTATATATTCGTCCATATTAAAAATACGGAGACCCTCTCTATAATTTATTCACTACATTCGGGCAACAACGTAGTGATACTAACTTCTTTACCCACACCCGTCCATGATGTAGGAACCCTTTATGCAATTGATTTACCACATCTGGGCGAAAATGTAATGATATTTGCTTACTTTTCACTGCATTCGGGTTCTACAGCACGTCGCTAGGCGGGGACGCCCCAACGCATTGCTCATAATTTGTGTAATCTATGGTATAAAATTCGACAAAGTTTTACGTTGGCTGTCAGAAGCTTAACACAACCCTCCTCTTTTATTCGGACTTGGGACCGGTCATGCAAGGGTGATCCCTTACATGGGCAGAGTTTTATATTTTAATATTAATTTATATTAAATGTTCTTACTAGACCAAAAGAAGCTCTAGCAACAAGGTATGAAAAACTAAATTGTGAAAATATTAAAAGAGGAAGAGAAAACAAAGTGTTTGAAAGAAAAATAAAGAATGATCTAGCTCATGTTGAGTTAACCGCAAGCATGGCACATGATAGGGCTCTACGGAAACAAAGAATCCATGTAGCCGACCCCATCCAATAATAATGTGGATGTTGAGTCAGCCTCGGCACATCACCATTGCACATGAATCCATGTTCCATATCATTTATTGGTGACACTATTATTGTTCATGGATCAAATTGATAACTGTCGAAAACCACATGAAAGCTCAAAGCAGTTTTCGAAACATAGGAACCAAATTCATAAACCAAAAAGTTTTATGATACTTTTGTGATGTTTTTCCTTATAATTTAATATGGATTGACAAAAAAACTTAGACTAGTTACATGCTTTTTATAATAAGAAAATACTACTTAAATTGAAAAGTAAATATTATAGGATTGTAGGCAACACTGCTATTAATGTCTAATATTGGGCAATCAACCATCACATGGAAGATGTCAATTACCAAATATTGCTAAATCCTCAACGAGAGCATGCAAGATCAAATGCATAAGGAGGTTAAGGGAAATATTGGCACGGCATGAGTACATGATAAAACAAGATAAAACAAGAGTGATGTTTGAGTGGTTTGAACTTGCAAAGGCGGAGCATGAGTGAGAAGTTGAGAGAATTTAGGTCACGAACACTTTAAAAAAGAATCTCTAAGATGTTAGAAGGAAATAATAAAACATGATCTTCCTCTTTTGGAATTAAATACTATATGACACAAGGTCGGGCTTAATGTCTACTGTGAATCCATGCATCCACGGCACCATGGTTCGTAGCCACGTACTCTAGTCCTCTGGGCTACAAGTTCCACCCCGTCTCCACTGGATCCGTTTTCGGGAGTACCCTCAAAAAGGAACCTTTCCTCTCTTCATCCATTTGATTTCGGATTAAGGAGATGTGGAAGCGTGTTTCTCTCTACTTTATAAGAATAATGCACTGTTCTGAAACGTAAAATGGGAGAGAGGGGATTTCATAATATAATTCTCTCTCTCTCTCTCTCTCTCTCTCTCTCTCTATATATATATATATATATATATATATATATATATATATATATATATATATATATATATATATATATATATATATATATATATATATTTCATTAATATGTAGCACAAGCACACATTATAGGGTTTTCCTCATATTCACTTGGAGTATAAGCCCCAATCATAAGATTGATCGAGCTGGCATATGAGCCCATTAACTAGCTGAATCAAGCTTGATAGTAATGAACACTCGGGAAGATTGGGGTTGTTGATGAGCCTTTTCAAGCTGGAAAAAATAAACAAAACGAGGTTGAGTTGCTCAAACGTAGCACAAGCCAAGCTTCAGCCGGATATCCAAACTAGATTGAGCTCGTAGCTGAGGTTTCTTAAACAAATTGAGTGGAGCTTATTCTCACGTTTGAGTGAGCTTGATTATACCCAACCGGTAGACCTGGCTGGTCCCACCGGAAGCGGGAACCTGAACCAAATTGCGCCCCCGTACGGTTTTGTTTCTGGTTTCACAAGTTCTAGGTCTGATTCCGTAATTGTTTTGGCTCCAATTTGGTTCCACCTTCATTGTGAAAAAATTCCATGAAACGTAGGTGGGATCTCAGAATCAGAACCAAACTGCGATTGGGAACCACCTGTTCCAGTTCCGGTTCCGTTCCCCTGGTTTCAGTATGATCGGAGTCCGGTTGGACTGGGCCCAAATTTTCACCTGTACCTACGTAACTACATTCACTAAATGTTCTTAAAAGAGCATCTATGACTCTCGAAGTGATCGTCTTTCTCATTCAGTCGGTCAGTTGAGCCTTTCAAAACCTTGCATTCAAAATCGACTGACAACAGAGTTATGTATTTCCCTCTGGTACCCTTTTCTTTTGGGATTAGGGAGGAAGGCTTAGACGAGGGGTGGTAACAAGGCACAACAATCCCAACACGAACACAGACACAAAAATATTCGTGTTCATGGTGAACACTATTGACAGTCAAGTTGTGTTTGAGTTGAATTGTACTTTTCTTTCAGGGAAAAGAAGCTGCACGACGTAAACATAAAATTGATGGCAATATAACATCCAAGATGAAACCAAGCATGGATACGAACCGAAATGTCTGTACCTTTGACCACCTAAACATAAAATTGATGGCAGTATAACATCCAAGATGAAACCAAGCATGAATATGAACCGAAATGTCTGTACCTTTGACCGCCCAAAGAAACACGACAACACGAGTGGACCTAACTGCAATTAAATGGTTCTTACCTTACAGCTGATTTTTTTGGAATCTGTCTTGGGCCTTCTGTATCCACATTCAAATCCAACGACCCAAAATATCCGGTTAGTCTGATTTGGTCAGTCCATGTCCAGTCCATTTTACATTAGACAGTAGACTTGATCGACATTAGTTGGTGGAACCCGTGTTTGTGACAGAAATTATTTGAAGAATGTCTTCAATGTAGTAAGAAACTGCTAAGATTGTCTCTGCAAAACTCCAGTACTTCATTGGTTTCATGCAGCATCGATGGACCCAGGTTGCCATAATTTGATCATCCTCTGGTATTGAGCATTATTAATCTTGTTTTCATGCAGTGCGGATCTACATTAAAAGCATGGTAGGGCATCATTTGAGTCCAATTCTCAAAGAAAACGTTAGCCCACAGTGAAACTGGTAGGCTATTTGTATAATCCATGCTAAAACCATAGCAGCGTTGACTACCCTCTCCTGTATAATTGCAAGGCACAGTACGTATCCTATGGTAAAGCTATCGAAAATTCACATGATCCATTTTCTTTTGTAGAATTGCTACTGTGAGATGCATGATTCACTCATAATCTTGTTAATAGCTCACGGTTTAAACCTTGGGCCATTTACGCCTCCATCATCATGTACACTGCATGATGGCAACACGGTCTGAACTTCTCGTATTTTGTGATGTGGATGTATGGCGATTGGTGGAAGCATACATCATCATCGTGTACCTTGAATGATGACAATATGGATTTGGATCCATTGTGGGAGTCATTTCCTATTATGAATATGGATCTCCTCCCTAAAACATGATGGACAGAGAAGACTGGTCTGGCATGTTGGTGAGGCGTATATTTCTAAGAAGACTGCTCTGGCATGTTGGTGAGGGGTATATTTCTAAGAAGTCGCTATCTAAATTCTGTCACTATAGGGCATGTGTGGCGTGACGGGATCACGAGTCATGTGCCTCAACAGTTGATATATGCACTTATGGAGCCAGCCATACCTTCAAGAAATGATGTACTACCAACCTTGTAATCTGATTCTACATGATAAACTTACTTGTATGTTAATTATATTAGTTATTTTTTTCTTATTTCTCACCATGAAAACTTGTATGAACCTCGTGTTGCCGTCAAAAGTGACGATGCAATTCGGATAGCACCTATAGAATCCCTTCATTTTTCAACGTCAATACACTCTTGAAGTGGGATTTAGTGGAAGTCAAGGATAAGGACATATTCCAAAATCATGACAATTCTATTAAGAGTAACATTAGCGATCAAGAATACTTCAGGCGTACAAGAACCAACCACAGTCGTCATCCCTGAATTTATTTACTCACAATTCATAAAGCGCAATGAATAACAGTGAGTTAAGTTATATCTTTTGCTTGGAAATCATAAAATATAATAATAATAGTTTAGAAAGGTTTTGGTTCCATTTATAACATACGAAAGGAAAAGGACGTGTTAGGTAGGTTTAGTTTTTGTATTTGAATACATTGATATTGATGTATATTCACATAAAATGAGACAAAGAAGCTATTTGTGTTCCAAAAGATTTGATATCTTGGTGGTTGAGAAGCAAAAGACAAAGGAGAAAGCAACTAGGGCGATCGATCTGATCGAATCTCTCCTTTTTTCTGTTGGGCTTTTGATCTTTGTTAGATGATGAAACTGTACATCTAAAGAACCAAATCGAGATCCGATCTTTTATACGTCATATCTCTTTCTCTCTCTCTCTCTCTCTCACGCACGCACACACACAGATAAAAGTTGAAAGGCTTTTTCAAAGCGAGCCCACTCTTGGCTGGTGAAAATGGTGATCATGGTCAGCTTTACTAATGCCAACTTTATTTTCCTACGCATGAAAGCCAGTTAAAACATGTATCAAAGTTAAAGTGTGGATGAAGAAAAGATGCGTTTACCTTGCACTATCTTGATAGAAGGAAACATACAAAACTCACTCTCTCTCTCTCTCTCTCTCTCTCTCTCTCTCTCTCTCTCTCTCTCTCTCTCTCTCTCTCTCTCTCTCTCTCTCTCTCTCTCTCTCTCCACATACACACATGTAAGTGATAAATACACACGCCCGTTAAAATTAACTTTAACATTCTGACTACTTGATTCAAATAAACAGCAATAAATATTTAAAAATAAAAAAAAAATACTATTATATATTTCATATCTTACCTTTAATCCACATAACTTCTTATTTTTATTTTACTTCAACCATCGATCTCAAAGATCAAAAGATGAGATTATAAAGTGAATTTGAACATGAATGAAGTGTGTATGTGCTATCACTCTCTATCTCACTCTCACTATATATATATATATATATGAGAGATACTAGACATCATCTCATACAAAACTCTACTAAACAATTTATGTCATTCATAGGATGACATAAATCTAGATGCTCATCAACATCAATACAGGATTCGAAGCTATTTAATGAGTAGATTAAATACTACTTAGGATCAACACCACTGTCACACTGATGATAATCAAGTAATATTTAGCATAAAAGGTTGTCTAGCAGTTCTCACACACACTCTCTCCCTATATATATATTTATATATACTTATTTATATTTATATTTATGTTTTGTTGAGCCTGCTTGGGACATTACCCTACCAACTAGATGCTATCAATAGAGTTCAAGGCGGTCCGGGTTTCATAAATGCGGTTGCAATAAGGGTATCCTCTGTATTTCCGAAGGACAGTATGTAATCACGAGAGTAGAGAGCATCAGTGTCAGTAGATGGTCTACCCTTTGTTGAATTAAGCGGGTCCCAGCATTAACCCGTTACCAAAACTTTCACAAGGTCACGACTCACTCAAACCAACATAATGAGAAAACCTTCGCACGCATGGCGTTAGCTCGTCTATCAGGGCCCTCTAACTCCAATAATGCAGGTGGTGATGAGTTCGATTCCGGGTGTAGCATGCATAAGGCTTCAGCCTTGCATCATATCAAAGAAAAAAAAGACCTTAAGGGAATAAATCAAATTTAAACCACCGTCATGTTATTTGGGGAAGTTGGGTGCGAAAGTTCGGCTCTTCCCCGGTTTATTTGTGTTCGGGTTGTTGAACCATTCGATTTTAATACGAACACGGTCCATTTAGCTCAGTTTGGTCGTGAGAACTTCGTTAAGTGTTTTTTTTTCGAATTTTCACATATATCATACTTGCAAGGTAAGTCTATTTGATATATAAGATAAATCAAGGGTTAATTTTCTTTCAAACCTTGATTTTTTTAGAGAATTCATTTTATTCACGGCATTTGAGGAAATCTCTCTCCCGACTTGACTCATAAAGGGATGGTGAGCCCTTGCAAAACAGGCAGTAGATTTCCTGGTTAGGGGGTCAACTTGTAGGCCATGAGTTCCATGCTCGCAAAGGTTGGTCACCCATTCATAAATATGTTTAAACAGCGTTACTTGGTTAGTATTAATTATGCATTATAACACAGATTGGACAATCAGACAGACAAGTGCATTCTAACAAAGTTGCATAATGTGTTTGCACAAAAACATCTCGCCCATATATTATCAATAATAGAGATTTGAATTAAAAAATAAAAGTATTATTATATTTTTGTACATTGTGCATTAACTGCTTATATATATATGTGTGTGTGTGTGAAACCTAGAGGGTACTGAACATTTTGACATACAATGCAATGAAGATCATGCCATTACTGATCGCAAAGGAATGCTTCCTTTCTTATTGACGAAGAAACTTCTGCCAATTACCACATGATTGCAGATTTACAACGAAGAGAAAAAAGTTGACAGTTTTATGCTTATCTTGTTCTGTGAGCAACACTCACCCACTTCAAAACGGTCGAGGAGGGTTAGCTCAACGACGGGATACTCTAGCACCATTGCTGCTGGTGGGGAGTTCGACTTTCCGAAGGTGCATGTGTGAGTGTGGGTGTTAGGCTTCAGCCTCCTCTTGTAACAAAAAAAAACATTTAAGCTATGTCTGATCTAGAATTTTTTTTTTGGATAGAGCCATTAACCCTTGAAAACTTTGGGTAAGGTTGACTGACCGCCTAGTCGAACTTGAATACAAGCAAACTTGAGTCTACTAGTCAATGAATTGCTTGGCTCAAGCTCGAGTTATGTTAGAGCAAGTCAGGCTTGTCCCGCTTCGCTCGTCATAGTTCGGTGCAACGTCACTTGTTTATACTCGGCTCAAGATCAAGACCAATGAGCTTGGATTAAACCGAGCTCTAAATGTGGTCGACTCAAATATATAAAACTTTTAAAATCTAAATAAATTGCCCAATATTTATGTTCATAAGGATATAAATTGCAAGAGAGAGGTACATATTAAACTTCATTTATTGTACTTTGCGATGCTTTTTAAATGTAAATATTGAAGGCCCGTATTTCACGTGCTTATTTTTTATGGGATTCCTTATAAAAGCGTAGCTCTCAATACTGAAAAATCACTTTTATTGTTTTCGTTCATAAATATTATTGTTGAGATTTACAAGGTGATACTTGATAAAAAAAAAGAATTTGGACCGAGAGTTTGCTTCGATTCATTTCGCCGGTCAAGACGTACTACGTACCCATTTATGCACTGCCATATCAATAATTGTTCAATTAGGCCGTCCAGACACATAAGTACCTGTGTGAACCATGTGGCCGTTGGGTGAATAAACGAATACTTGGAGAGAGAGGTCAAGGAGTAACTCATTCTTTTTAACGTGGGTATGTAAACTCTAAGTCACCAGAAACTCAGTTTAGGCATGTCCGGTTCAGGGTAATCTGGAACCGTTTTAAATTAGTTGTTTTAGTTTGAGTATGACATCAATAATTTTATTAAAAAATTAAATATTATAAGAAAAGTTGACAAAAATACGGAACCAACTATATGAAATCGCTAGTTCCAATTTGGATCCAGTTTTGGTTTTGTAAAAGGTCAAACCGGAACCAGATCGAGTGATCCCCAGTTATGGGTCCAACTAATTCCTGACCCAATTTGGTTCCAATTGAAACCACCGGACCTTGAACTGGCCATGTCTACTTAGTTTTATGCCAACTTTTAAAATGAAGGTACTTTAGACTCAGCAAAATATAACCTTCAAAATAGTTTAATGGAATCAATAAAGCATGATCTTACAATTTTAGTGAGCAAAGAACATAAATCGATCTCAAGCCTAAAGATTGAAGCTTATTGAAGCTCGAACTATGGTAGCGCATTTTCTAAATAAAGAGTTCATCATGCTCCTGGAACTCATGCTCGACTCGGTTCGATTACCAAGCTTCTCAAGGGTCATCGTGAAGGTAGGAGGGATGAATCATGACATGGATAAAGACCAACAGCAGATCCACATTGTGGCGGGATGGGTGAACGCCCCACTCTAAATTTTTGAAAATTTGCTTTTTGTTAAAATTTTAGAAAAAAAACTTTTAAAGCTCATCCCACCTGATTTTGAGCTCTGCCCACCCGAAACAAGTTTATGCCAATGATAAAGTTGGGTTTGAAAATCATTTATTGTGGAAAATAATCCATAAAATTCAAACTAGTAAGAAGTTAGACACATACGTCTTAAAAGAAATAGAGAGACACAAAATAAATTCACATTTAAAAAAAAGGAAAAGAAATTGTTTATTGATTCACTGAATAGGCATGCTCACGGCATCATGCTCGTCGGTTTTTAGTTGGTGGCCATTAAGTTTTGATCGGGGAAGAAATGTCATCCAGTTGTTCAATCTCCATACATCACCATTGACATAAATGCAACCCAATTTCAACATAAATACCATGAATGTCCCCAGTAAATTTTTTAAATTTGGTCATCATAATGAACATGATTTGGAAGTAGAAGAAAAGGTTTTGGACTGACCCGCATTTCTTCTTTTTCTCATGACTTGGGAATTCTGCCGACGCTGATAATTACCATAATGACCTCAATTTCCCTTAGTGGCAAGGCCGGTGGCAATTTTGGGAATCGACCCCACAACCTTACCCGGTTCAAGTCGGGTTACGAGCAGCCCATCCCACTCGGCAAAAGTCTGGTCGGGTTTGGGTGAACTTAGCATAATGTTTTGGATAAAAGAGATCGCCGGGAGGAGTTGCAAGAAGTGCGCTTGTTTGATTCATAGTGGTTTCTAAGGGAAAAGATCTTGAAACTATACAACTCAAAATCGCATCTTTGAATTTAAATTTAACGATGTTAATTTGAATTCTTAATATTTTGAATTGTCTATTGAACTTCCTCTCGGAGCACCCGCAAATATTTGGATGTGTTTGTGTGTATAAGATGGGAGGGAATTATTAACAACTCATGATATTAAGAATTCTCATTATCAAGTAAATTTCCTTCTATTTAATGGACAAGTTGAGGTTAGACTACTGTTCCAAATTAATGCACTCCTCGAGTGTTGAACACTAGACCTTTAAACTTGCTTCTTTTCGCGGTTATTAGATCTTGCTATATATATATATATATATACATTTTTTGCATTAATATTTTTACTGTTTGATTTTTGAGATCGATGATAAAGATTTGAATCAAATATATCATTTGTAAAAAAAATAATACGATAGAAAACTTAATACAAGGTTATGAATCAAAATACATTATGGAGCTAAGACACCCTCTCTCTCTCAATATATATATATATATATATATATATATATATATATATATATATATATATTTGAAATTTCAAAATTTCATCCACTTCAAAAACATTTGGGTTAAATTTACAAATCACGCGAGCCATGTGCATAAGTGTATTTTAATCGTTTTAGACAGTGGTTAATTAACTCAATGGTAGCATTGAAATTTAATGAGACAAAGGGGTTTTGATACAAATCCAACTCCGCATTGTTTTTTATACATCATTCCTCGTGACTCCTGCCCGCGACCCCTTCCCCTCCCCCTCCCCCTCTCCGTGCGTCGTCTTCCCTCCGTTTCTCTCTGGTTCCTCTTCCCGATCTGGATTTTAGGGTTTCTAATGCGATCAGTTTTCCCCTGATAATCGCATTGTACGTATTCTTCTTTCATAGTTTATCTCATTTTCTTGTCCCCTGCTCTGTGTCGTTTCGTTCTGTAACGAATTTCCCTGCTCATTTCCAACCCAGCTGCCCTTCGTTTCAATGCAGGAAGATTTCGTTCATTCTTTTTATTTCAGTTTGTTGCTCGTTCGGTCTTTGTGTTGATTTTCAGATTTCAGGCCTTGGTTCGATGTGTAGCGACCAGTATCTCGTCACATCGATTATGCTATTTTTAGAAAAGAATAATCTAATACCAGTAAAATCTGGCGTGTTTTAACTTATTACCTACTTTGTAAAGTAATATATTAAGATGATGATAATTTTGATTGGTCGAACATTTGTTCTTTTTCAGTTTATACGTGCCAGTACTTTACTGGCGTTTGTAAGGTGAGAAACTTCGGAGACTAATATTTGGGACGATTTTCTCGTCACATTCTTTTCCAAAACAGAGTAGATGTTACTTTGCTTGTCGTCTCCGTTGATTTTGAAGTATTGTTTTAGTCGAGGTTGAAAATCAATGCCCAAATTTTCTGTTGGCAGATGCACAGCGCAGGCATAAAGCACGGGTTTTGAGCAGTTGGAATCCGAGAGGGTTTAACCCGTCCATTTCTTCTGGTTTGTGGTTTGATTCAAGGCATCATTAAGTGGTACGGGGTGGTGGAAACTTTGGTTTTGGTCTTCGTTTCTTCTCTGTTATGTTCTTTGGTGCTTTTCATGAGAATTCGCTTTTGTCTAGCGGCTTAAAATGACGATGGACTCACCTTCCACGACGTCGCATAACATGGGAATCAGAAAGCCTTCCTTAACTTCTAGCGAAGGGACTCCTTCACGCAACACCGATCCTGTTTCCAATGGGGACGAGTATGATAGTGATAGTTCTAATTGCTCCAGTTATGCTCCGTGAGCTCTCTCTCTCTCTCTCTCTCTCTCTCTCTCTCTCTCTCTCTCTCTCTCTCTCTCTCTGTCTTTCCTGCCCACACACAAACGAATATACACATGTTTATTTATCCGAGATATCCATTTTGATCATGCTTTTTGTTGAGTCACTTCATTGTTCGTACTTTAGTTAATGATACTGTTACTCTTTAACTGCTTGGCGGTTCTGTTCTCTATCTCTATTACTCTCCGTGTGAAGGGATAGGGTGCTTCACTCTTGAATGTTCCGTGTGCATCCGATTTTAGGAATCTGGTCAAATGATGCGCCAGCTCAAAGTTGTTGATCACATGCATGCCATGCTTTGAGACAAAAATGCTAGGAAATAGAGGTCACTTTAAAAGCAGGAAAGGAAAGCAGATTAGTATTGTAGCTTCTCAGATACCAACGGTCTGTTGGTTCTCGTTTCAAGTCCTTAAGACACGAAGCTTATTCTGTAAGTTAGTTTGGAACTATGATGTGGAAAAGATTTGCTGCTCAATGAGTTTTAGTTTGATGATGATGGTGATGATGGCAGGAACTGAGTTTTAACATTTCGCTGCAGTCTAAGGACAAAATTTATTAAAAAATATTTCCAAATACTTAGGTATACAGTCTACAACTGCCTTCAAGTCGTTAGGCACCTCCTGTAAATTGCCCCCAGTGTCAAACATAGTAACTCGTGTGGCCATGCATGCATCTCTTCCAACAAAAAGTAGTACTGATAGTAACGGGGATAGAAAATATAGTATAATAAGATGGATACTGCAGAGTGCAAATAGACTTTGAGATCATAATTACCTCATGAGGCCTTGGAAAACGTCTATTGCACAAGCAATTCATGGATACTTTATGCCCAAATGATATATATAGTTATATACTGACTTGTTGACTGAAAGTAGTATTGTAGATGATGTATAAGAATATGAATTGTGAAACAGGAAGGGCATTTGCAACTATGGTGTAATTCAGATGTCCTTGCCTTCTTAGATATTGGTGCCTAGAGGCTTAGACCAAGTGGCATGGTTGTTACTTGTTGCGAACTTCGAAGTGTTCAAATAATTGGACAGCATGCAGTTTACACATTGAGGATGGTATGCCCACATACAACAATTTTCAGAAACTTTCAACATTTTATCAGAATCTTTTGGTGTCAAAAGAATGCTGCGTTTTGTATAACTAAACTACCTTACAATTGATAAAGTTATAAACTTCAGCTTTGCATGGACCATTTATGATCCATACCAAAAAGCTACAATATGAGAGGATTATGAAGTTGTGGTGCATTTGTAAAGTACCATGTAGGCATCTGAACTTTTTTTCTTTGAAACTATGTGGCTTGCTTTGTGAGTGGCTTCATGGAGGATATATAGCTCGCTGTCACTGTTTTCCATTATGAGATAATCATCTTAAAACTTCAAGCCTGCTTTGGAAAAACTGCTTCGGGAAATTATGCTAAAAAGTTTTTCTTTTTCTTTTTGTGGTTGGGAATATTTAGATTATTTATTTCATGAAATCAAAGTGTTGAGAGTAGTTCCCTTTTTCGCTAAACTTTTCTCATCAAAGGGTTTGCATGCTGAGGCAAATCTAGTGGCTGCATTACATGTGTCTGTAAAAGAGTATCAACAAGTATGTTTATTCTATGAAAGATTAATTTGATCATACTGGTTGACAACATTGCGATAAAATGTGATCCTTATCAATCCCTAGTTTCAAAGGATGTCTATATTAGTTTTTTGTTTCAGAAGACCTTGGGCACTTTGTTGTTTTTGGAGTGTACAAGTGTTTATTTCGTGTAAAGAAATTCTCTTTACAGGAAAAATGTGATAAACCTAATTGAAATACAATGAGATGCTAGGGCTTAAAGTATTGATAGCCCATTGAACCACATAATGACTTGGGCATCTGCGAATGTGAAAAGTCTGATGATGTGGACCTGTTATTACTTATTAGAGGCTTTTGAGGAAGCTTGTATTTCTTATAATTACTAGGCATGTCAGATCTCATGTTCAGTGCAGCCAGTTGATATATTCTTTTTAAATCAGTCCCCTTGATGTATACATGCACCTAGTTTGGGGCAAATCATGACTGTGTATCATATATTGAGCTACCTGGATGAAAACCTAATTCAAGACATTGGTCATAAAGGTGTATACACTATACAGCAACGTGAGACACATATTTCCTCTTTTTGACGTGCGAGCAACAATTATGCCACTTTTGATGTGATTAAGTGTGACCGACAAATGGCAGGGGTGGTACCCCAACATAGAATATAGGTGATATCAAATACATAAGCCCGTTAGTGAAATAGATTCTTTTTGAGCTAGGCCCAATTCAAACTTCAGCCAAAGTGAAACCAGCTTATGTATATTTTTCGTTTTTTTACTATTGCCTCATTTGGCGGGGGTTTCAGGCCAAAACACTGAGTTCATGACTCATGAGTTTGATACCCAGGATGAGAAAGGAGAGTAATGTATAACTGCAGATTCTTAACACAAAATTGTCAAATCCTGACTCACTGTGATATCCTAATATTTGGCAACTTCTTACCATATTGAAATCAATTTTATTTCATTTGCAATGTAAGTATAATTTAGAAATGACTCAGATTTTGACATTGACTTATCATACGTGCCATGCCTGAACCTATGTGACAGAGTTATAAAGCTGCCAACTTCTGTGGAATGTTGATGATTAGGCTACATCAAACCAAAAGTAGAAAGTTAATGGTGGGGCCTGGACCAATATGGGGATTGGAGGTTGCTAGCATGGAATATTATTGTTTTCTTGCTTGGTTCATCTTAACTTTTGGACTTAGGCATACCCACCATGTCTGATGTACTTATTGCTTTCCTTACTTTCTCTTATTCATTATGCGTATTCCATTTTGTTTCCTTACTTGCCACGCTTCATTTCCAATCGCTTGATGTAAGAGCTCATTAGCATCTTAACCTGCTTCTGTGTCTGGATATCCATTCTTTACTAAGAGATATAATACTTGAATTTGGCGCTTTTGCAGTACTCCAAACTTCATATCAATGCCTGTACCAGCAGAATTTGCAGGTGCAACTCCTCTACTAGAAAGATTTCAGGTTTTTTTCTTTCTCTGCCTTGAAGTAATTCTCTCTATAATGATAATAGTTTTTTTAACAGTTCAATAACGTTTTAAAAGGGCCTTACAATAATTAAAAATATGAAAAACTGTTTTAAAATCTTTTACTGTCATTGCTGACTTCATTTTCTTTTATTTGGTTAGGTTATTTTGCTTTAATTTTTATGATTGTATTAGCGTATGTGCTCATTTTCAGAAAATATATAGTTGTAAGTTGTAACATCTCTTCCTTTCGTTTTTTAAATTGATGTACCACTCACTTGTTTTAACAGATTCTTCTTTCTGAAAAATTAATTGCATGTGTAAACCTGGATTTTTGTCCATCTTCTCTCTGAATAAACTGCCAGGCTTCACTGTTCTAGATTTTTATACAAATGCAGCCGACCCCATCTAGCATGGGAAAAGGCTTAGCTGTTGTTGTTGTTGTTGTTTCCATAAGCAAATGCAGAACTTTCTATTGATTTGTGCTAACTGGTAAGGTTAACCTGTGACATGTTGGGGGATCCTAAAATACCATCTGGCAGTGCATTACAAGGAGAGTCTTGGTTATTTCTGTACATCTATGTGGTTGGAGCCTGATCTAGTCTAAGCAATACTAATCTTACTTTATTGGATCTTACCAAATTTGCATCTGATAATGTGCAGTAGCATTGGAAAAGTCATGCTAAATCTGGTCCAAATGGCCCACTGGATATATTTTGTGTGTTTGTCTCAGATTATCCTATGGGTTCAAGTCCAAAAATCTAAACCTAAAATCTGTTAGAATCTAATCCCTTGACATATCCATTTTTTATATATTCGCGACCAAGGTTATAAGCAGAGTATCACGATACAAATCGTAAAGGGTGAATAGTTAGATGATTTAAAATTCACAATTTTTTCCTACTGAAATCGAAAAATGTTGTGAAGAAAAGTGAAGAACTTGCAACCATTAATAAGTTTCCCAGTATATGCCACATAGACACTTTACCTGGGTGAGTTTTGCTTAGAACACTGGTAGAGGGGCTGGCCAATGGTCACTCAGTGTTGTCAGAAACATTAACCTTGTCTAGGTTTATTTTTTATCAGAAAATGAATGTGGTAGATGTATCCGGGTTCAGCTTTGTCCAAAGATTGAATCAAATGATTAAAAACATTTTCTTCTTTAGGAAGTAAAAAAATAGAGGAAGAAGACAAAATAAAATAGAAAAGGAAACTATAAGGATAATCAATATAAAGGAGGAGAAGAAAAAGAAGAAAAAATGAAAAAAGCCCCTTCAGTTAACTACCAACCGATGCCGAAGTTGTTGCGCACCCATCCTTTCCTTTGCTGTCATTCATTCACTGAGAGAGAGAGGTAGAATCCCCTATTGTAGCTACACTTGGTTTATAGGAGTGGCTGTAAGCTTGGATAGAAAAACTTCATCTTGATGCATAAAATTCTCCTGTTACTGGATTCAACTATATATGTATGTGCATATGCATTCATGTATATGTACACCTTCATAACTCTCAAGTTGATAGTAGTTACAGTGGTTAGTGATTTGAATCTTCTGTCAAGTTGAAATCCTCAACCCATTAAAGAATACCACTTATGATTAGCCAAGCAACAGTCATTAGGAAAATGGTGGACATAAAATGGCCATGATGCAAATGGGACCAGGATCATGGAACCACACATGACTCCATCCATCAGCAGAACCGTCTGGAACATCTAAATTCAGATTTAGATTGAAATTATTTTAGATAGTTTTATTTGTTATTGGATTCTGGAAGATCTATATTTGGTAGACTTGGATAGAATTAGCTCACATTAGAGTATCTATTGTCTTTAAGAAAATAGTTATTTACTGGGAAGCTTATTAAATTAGACTTCTATCTTTGAAAATTCATTATAACTAGATGATCAGAGTCTTTATAGAGATACAAAAACTTTGAAGTTGAAATGGTGATTTTTTCTTTGCACCTTTGGAAACACCTTTAAAGATGCTTCCCTGCAGGTAGAAGAAAATCAGCAGTGAATAGTCATAGCAACAGAACACATTTGTGCAACTGTAGGAAAATATACTTACTCGGATTAAATGTGTTTAAGTTTTATAACTTGGGTTTCTTACATTTCATTCTGAAAAAAGATCATGTGGAAGTCATGGAATGCTGAAAGATGCAGAAACAACCTATATTTTCCAAAGGATATCTGTTGATAGTCAAATTCTCAAGGTTTTTGGCATGGAGATCACATACTTATGGTTGGTTTTTGCAGAAACAATGTATTCGTTCCAGCTGGAGTGCAGTGGACTAGAGTAGACTGTCCTCAAAAGATCTAAAATTGCTCTCAACATCCTAATGTCAAGGATAACCTTTATTAGATTGGATACTGGTTACAATTTCAGTTAAAGATGCATTTACATGCTCTAAGAACGATTTTGATTTTACCAAGCACTTACAGATAGATGCAAATTTTGATTCCTGTTGTACAGTTGGAGAGTCTGATACAGATTCTGAACTTCACCAAGACAGTGAAAGTTTCACTCTATCAGATTCGAAAAATGTGCGCATGAACCAACATGGTATTTATTTTAATTGTTCGACGATTCATATTCATCCCAAATGCCCTTTATAAGCACTAAATGAATAATTTACAACAACAGCAAAGCTTGCTTTGTTGTTGTAAAATATTCATTTCAATGCTTGGGAAAGGCATTTAGGATTAGGATGAATATGTTTGACTTCAAAGGAGAGAAGGTTTATGATATTACTGAAATGTTTGGGAACATCTGTATTGTTTGAGTAGAGATTGGTTTATCCACCACCTGTCAATTCTGATCAGTAAAATACTTGTTAAGGAGGGATCAATGGTGTTCTCTCATGGCCCTCAGATGCACTAATGGACAACTTGACCTTATCTCAAATGGAAGACCAAATTTATAAGACAAAGAGTAATAAGTTTGTCTTCCATCTAGGAGTCCACTCTCTACCACAAAGAGTTTATCGAATCCAACATGTATGAGTGCATGCAAATTCTAATTCTAATAAGGGTTTAATTTATCTTAGGGATCAAATTCTTAATCTTCTTGATAATTGATGATAGTATCAATATGTTGTCGATATCTTTGGTGAAGATACACATGTATATGATCTGTGTAGCACCATATATGTTCTTATATTCTTTTCTCTAGGTGGAAGGGTTCTTAAGATCAATGCAGAAGCAGATACAAGCAGCTGGAAAGCGTGGTTTTTTCTCAAAAAAGTCTGCGGGATTTCAAAGTCGAGAAAAGTTTACATTGGAGGACATGCTTTGTTTCCAAAAGGTACTTCTAATGGTTGTAATTAGAACCTTTTATTTTCCTCGAAAGTTAAAGATGACAGAGTCCACTATGATGAGCAGAGATACTGATACGGTTTTTACAGTTCTAATTTTACCTTGAACTATTCTCTATTTACTTTCTTCCTCTGTCATCTTCTCATTCATGTCAAGTCTTAGCAGGAACCAATTCCAACTTCCTTGCTTAAGATCAACAGCGATTTGGGCAGCCGTGCAGGGAAACTATTTCAAGTAGTTCTGAAGTATATGGAAGTTGATGCTTCTGATCGAGTGAATCCTTTGAGCATGGAAGAGAGGATTGATCTTGTTGGAAAACTTTACAAACTGACCTTAAAACGCTCAGAGCTTCGTGACGAGCTTTTTGTGCAGTTACTGAAGCAGACAAGGAATAACCCTGATCGGTGAGAATGTTTCCTTAAAATTTGATAAACTTGATGACTTTGAGGAGCATAGTCTATCTGCTCAAGATTCTCCATGTTAGCCATTCTTTTTGTTCTCTATTTCACCTCATGCTGGATAGAAACCTTTTACTAAGTCACTTAAAGAGGCTGAGCTTGAGACTTTTATTGGTTCTGTATTTGCTTACACTTAGTGAAAAAGAAACAACAACAACAACAACTAAGCCTTTTCCCATACTAGACGGGGTCGACTACATGGATTCTTTGTTTCCACAGATCCCTATCATGTGCCATGTTAGCAGTTAACTCACAATAAGCTAGATCATTCTTTATTGTTTCTTTTTAACACTTTTGTGGTCGTCCTCTACCTCTTTTAATACTTTCTAAATTTAGTTTTTCATACCTTACAAGTTCTTCTTTTGATGTTCTTTCTATGTGTCCAAACCATATTAAACGATATTCTCTCATTTTATCCTCTATTGGTGCCACTCCTAATTTGTTTCTAATAACCTCATTATGTATACGGTCTTTTCTTGTATGACCACTCATCCATCTCAACATCTTCATTTCTTTTACAAACATCTTTTGTACATGTTGATGATTAATTGCCCAACACTCATAACCATAAAACATGGCAGGCCTAATTGCTGCTCTAAAATATTTACCTTTTAACTTTAATGGTATCTTCTTATCACAAAGAATATCTGATGCTCCTCAACATTTTAACCAGCCAGCATTAATTCTATGCGTAACATCTCCATCAATTCTTCCATCACTTCAAAAAATTGACCCTAGGTATTTAAAACTTTTCTTTTGGGGGATGCAATATGTGCCAATTTTAATTTCTGTCCTCTGAAGTAACCAAATGATCAAACTTACATTCCATATATTCTGCCTTTGTTCTAAGTCGGAGGCCTTTGCTTTCTAATGTTTCTCTCCATAGTTCCAATTTTCTATTAACTTTTTCCTTAGACTCCTCCACTAACACAATGTTATCTGCAAATAACATACACCAAGGTACTTAATCTTGAATATGTTTTGTTATCTCATCAATCACCATTATAAATAATTATGGACTTAAAGTTGATCCTTGATGTAACCCAATATTAACTTCAAAGAAGTCTGTCATTCCTTGATGAGTCTTCACACATGTTTTTGCACCATCGTACCTGTCTCTTATAAGGTTAATGTATGTCAATGGGATACCTTTTTTTTCCAAGGTTCTCTAAATAACCTCTCTTGGTACCCTATCATAAGCTTTTTCTAGATGAATAAATATCACGTGAAGGTCTTTTTTTTTTGCTCTAAAATGTTCCATAAGATGTCTTAAAAGGTGAATCGCTTCAACAGTAGATCTGCCTGGCATGAATCCAAATTGGTTCTATGTTGTACTTGATACTTGTGTTAACCTACGTTTGATAATTCTTTCCCACAATTTCATAATATGGCTCATTAACTTGATACCTCGATAATTTGCACAATTCTGAATGTCTCCCTTGTTCTTATATATCGTTATAAGTGTACTCACTCTCCATTCCTCGGGAATCTTTTGGTTTCTCCATATTTCATTAAATAGTCTTATGAGCCAAGTAATTCCTATTTCTCCTAATATTTTCCAAATTTCTATAGGAATATTGTCTGGTCCAACCGATTTACCACCCTTCGTATGTTTAAGAGTCTCTTTGACTTCATTCTTTTGAATACGTCGGTAGAAATTATGGTTTATATACTTTTCTGATTTGGCTAACTCTCCTAAGCTAATACTAACAACTTTATTTTCATTAAAAAGCTTATAAAAATAGTTTTTCCATCTATTTCTTATATCATCATTTGCCACTATAATTTTTTCATCCTCGTCCTTGATGCACCTAACATAATTTGGATCTTTAGTTTTCTTATCTCTAGCCCTAGCTATCTTAAAAATATCTCTTTCACCCTCTTTTCAGTTGAGTTTTTTTATATAAATTCTCTCAAATTTTAGCTTTTGCTTCACTGATGGTTTTTTTGCTTCCTTCTTTGCTTTCTTATAAGCTTCTAAAGTTTTACTAGTTTTCTTAGCATAATGTAATTTGTAACATGCCTCTTTGCCTTGATTTTATTTTGCACTACTTCACTCCACCACTAAGCTTCTTTTTGTGCCACTACACCTCCTTTAGATACACCTAACACATCTTTCGCCACTTTCCTAATATGTATAACCATATTGTTTCATATATCACAAGGTGTACTAACATAATTTCAAACATCTCCTTGAAGGACTTTCTGTTTAAATATATCTTCTTTCTCACTTTTGAGGTTCCACCATTTAGTTCGAATAGCTCGATGCACTATTTTCTTCTTTGTCCATTTTTTTATTTTTAAATCCATAACTAAAAGTCGATGTTGGGTGGTTAAGCTTTCTCCTGGAATTACCTTGCAATCTTTACAACACGCTCTATCTTTTTTTTCTATAAATAAAGTAATCAATTTGTGTTTGTGATAAGCCACTATTATAAGTAATTAAATGTTCATCTCATTTTTTGAAGATTGTATTGACTATAAAGAGATCAAATGCCATAACAAAATTTAAAATCTTCCTACCTTCCTCATTTATATCCCCAAAACTAAAGTTTCAATGGATACCTTGATATCGTAATGCCTCTTTACCGACATGTCTATTTAAGTCTCCTCCTAAATAAATCATCTCCGTGGAAGTCTTTGAATCACCTTATCTAACTCTTCCCCAAAAGCTGTCTTTATACTATCTTCTAGTCCTATTTGGGATGCGTATTCAAAACCTCTGCTCCTAATACTAATTTCAACGTCATGATTCGGTCACCATATCGTTGTATGTCTACTACACTATCCTTTAAATCTTTATTTATGATAATACCGACTCCATTTAGAGCCTTTTCTTTACGTGAGTACCATAATTTAAAACTTGTATCCTCTATCTCTTTTGCTTTTTCTCTTTTGTATCTTGTAAACATAGAATATGAATCTTTCTCCGAATCATAGTATCTACCACCTCCATTAGCTTACCGGATAATGTTTCGATATTCCAAGAACCAATACAAATCTTATTATCTAGGACCAACTTCCTTATCCCCGCATCCATCCATATTCAAAATGCGGAGACCCTCTCTGAAAATTATTCACTACATTCAGACGGCAATGTAGCGGGACTAACTTCTTTACCCATACCTGTCCATGATGTGGGAACCTTCTCTACAATTGATTCACTACATTCGGGTGAAAATGTAGTAGCCCATGCTTACTTATCATTTCATTCGGGCTTTGCAGCGCGTTGCTAGGTGGGGACGCCCCAAAGCAATGCTCATAAATTTTGTAATCCATATTTTAAAAATCCGACGAAGTTTTATGCAAAATCGGAAGCCTAACACAACCCTCCTTTATCCGACGAAAAGAAAAAGTACATCCGATGATGATGGACATATGACAAGAAAATGTTCTTTATTTAATTTGGATTGTTTGTTGACCTTCATCTTACTTGATTTCTGGTGTAATTATGAGAGCATCCAGTTGATTCAGTTGACAAAAACTGTCATGTGACATCTTTATGGCTGAATTGCAATGTGTTCTTTTTTTGGGTGAGAACTTGTTTGCAGGGATAAAAATGTCATGTTCCTTTGGTGGCTAGGAGTGATCAACCTGTTATGATTATAAACCATGAGATAGACCTGGATGTGGTGGAATTGCTTGTCACTTGATGGGAAGACTCCAAATGTTTCTTTTTTATTACAAGAAATCAACTCAAACTTTGGGGAAAAATGGCATGTAGTTTCAATGTTTCATTTCCTTATACTGTCCGTTTGTGATACTATTGCCAGCTTGGGAGAATGTGCTTGTAAATGCTTGTTAAATCAAATCTTGTCCACCTCTCCAGGCACTGCTTGATAAAAGCTTGGGAACTTATGTACTTGTGTGCTTCTGCAATGCCTCCTAGCAAGGATATTGGTGGATATCTATCAGAATATGTTCATCATATAGCTTATGGAGGAAATGTGGAAGAGAAAGTTCAGAATCTTGCATTGAACACGTTGAATGCTTTGAAACGTTCTGTGAAGGCAGGTCCTAGGTATACAATTCCAGCACGTGAAGAGATTGATGCTCTTTTAACTGGTAGAAAGCTGACAACCATTGTATTCTTTTTGGATGAGACATTTGAAGAGATCACTTATGACATGACAACAACTGTAGCTGACACTGTGGAGGTACTAGTTCTTGTAATGCATTTGCTTGCTTTATGTATAATATGATTTACTGCTTAAGGTTCTGTCTCACCTTGCCATTTAAATATGTTGAGGCTACATACTCTTTAATTTTCATAAGAGTGTGAATATTTGCATTTACACATCAACTAAGTAGACTGAATCTCTTCTGTAAAATTTCTTAAATAGGGATTCTGGATGCTGCTGAGGTTGTTAACTTGTTGACTGCACAGTTTGTTGTGGAGTGCAATTTATGCTTGATTTTGTGTTTGCTTTGCTCGATTTTGTTGGATTTTTGCAACTGGTTTGAGGACATATTTGAGCAGAAAGCCTTGGCATGCTTATAATTGTTCCCAGCAATCGGTTTTCTTGTATCAATAAACATCTAAGGTTCAACCCAGAACTGCTAGAAATATGCTTCTAGCATATCCAGGATCATATGGGTCTCATGTTCTCATTATTATCTGGAGGGTGTTCTGCATTCTTTTTGCAATCTAAAATTTTGTGTTTCAGGAACTTGCTGCAATTATCAAGCTGTCTGCTTACTCCACGTTTAGCCTATTTGAATGTCGTAAAACAGTTGCTGGTTCAAAGTCACCAGACCCTGGCAATGGTAATGCATTTATCCTATGCCTATGAGTAAATTTGTAATTTTTTTGAACTATGCCAGATACCTGCAAAGCCTTGTAGATAACTGTTCCCACTGATTTTATGTTCTTTTGAACAGAGGAATACATTGCATTAGATGACAATAAATATATTGGAGATTTGCTTGCGGAATTCAAGGCAATGAAAGATCGTAGTAAAGGAGAGATTTTGCATTGCAAGTTATCTTTCAAAAAACGGCTGTTTCGTGAATCAGATGATGCAATAACAGATCCAATGTTTGTGCTATTATCATATGTACAGGTGACTGTCTTCTCTTACATATTTCTTATGAGTATTATTAACTGTTCTTTCAAATGTTAATATGTAATGACAGTTTGTTTTGTACTTAATACCGCTGATTGGGGTTGTACTTTTGGTAGTTGCAACATGATTACGTAATGGGAAATTATCCAGTTGGGCGGGAGGATGCTGCTCAGTTGTCGGCATTACAAATTCTTGTAGAGAACGGATATGTCAGTTCCCCAGAATCATGCACGTTAGTATCTCTTGGTGGTGCCTGTTTACATCTCTTATAGTATTTATTTAATAAAAGACATTCTTCTGAATCCAAAACTTTGTTGTAGGGATTGGTTATCTCTTCTTGAAAGATTCTTGCCAAGACAAATTGCTATTACTCAAGCAAGGAGAGATTGGGAAATGGATATTCTTTCACGTTACCATGTGATGGTAGGTCCGAAACTCTACCCACACAATCTTCCTCCATAAGTATCTCTGGTTAGGATGTTGGTTTTAAGTTTTAACCACTTGCGTGATAGAAGAATGCTACAAGGGATGAAGTTACTTCTCCAAAGACAAAAATGTTGGAGTGTTTTCTTCTTTATTCATTTGTACTCCAGAAATTGTTTGCATGTACTTGTGTTATCTTGCAACTTTGCAAGTACTGACTAAGCATAGTAACTACGGTGCCTTCACCAGCCTAAAGATGGACTAGGATCTCTTCCCTTGGTGTCACTTGGATGTTGTATACAGTGTACTCATCCCTATCTCTTATTGGAAAATCATTTCACTGTAATTTGAATTCATGAAAGGTCCTGTTGCTTTTTAAACCTTTGAAACTTGATCTCCTAACTCAGGGCGCAGATTCTTTGTTGTTACAATGATGTGGGTCATGAGCAACATCACTTTTCTTTCTGTCCTCTAACTCCATATAAGATGCTTATTTATTCCTTTGCTGAAATGTTTTGCATATATCCCATTTCTAATTTTCTGTTAAATCTGGTCTCTGTTCTGCAAGGATGAGAATATTGCATCTTCACCTGCATGTAATTCTTTTTTATGTGAAGTTATTTTTTGGATATTGTAGACTTCAACAACAATAAAATTACTAAAACCAAATTGTCACTGATTTGTGCTTAGACTGTACAATATTGCGAACAAGTTATTGTATATGCTCCGTCTTTTTCAATTTATGTGTTTGCATATCCATTGAGCCCCAATTCCTAGATTGTTTTGGTATGAGTTTTTCCATCCTTTTGTAATTGAAGTTTCATGTGGAAATGGCGCACAATTAGGTTTTTTTCTTAATGAAACTCTTCACCTATGTGTCTCATTGTAACCACATGACCTCACATGACTTTTGAATATCCTAACTTAGCTTCCGTTTTGTGACTTCTTGGTTTATTTGTCATAGTTTTAGATGGTTGTTGGCTACTGTGGGAGCAATACCATTGGCTGTTGCCTATTTGAATTTGATGCATATATTAGGAGGGTGTTGTGAACTTTGTAGGGCAAGATGTCAAAAGATGAAGCGAGGCAGCAGTTCCTTCGAATCTTGAAAGTTCTTCCATATGGAAATTCAATATTCTTTTCTGTTCGCAAAATTGAAGACCCCATAGGGCTTCTTCCTGGCCGCATCACACTAGGCATAAATAAACGGGGGGTTTGTCACTATCCTTGATCCTTTTCCTCATTCTAATCCATCTAAGGTATTGACCACATTTTTAACAATGTGAAAGTGTAAATTTTGCAGGTTCATTTCTTCCGGCCT
This sequence comes from Brasenia schreberi, assembly GCA_036023115.1. NCBI lineage: Eukaryota > Viridiplantae > Streptophyta > Magnoliopsida > Nymphaeales > Cabombaceae > Brasenia > Brasenia schreberi. Next base: position 17,395,426 of record JAYKKT010000074.1, on the reverse strand, counting down.
GTTCCAAAAGAGTACTTGCACTCTGCTGAATTGAGAGACATTATGCAGTTTGGCAGTAGCAACACTGCTGTGTTCTTTAAGATGAGGGTTTCTGGCGTGCTTCACATATTCCAATTTGAGACTAAACAGGTGCTCTTATGCCTTCTTTGTCCAATTCTTGCTGTATTTACATAAAGTTTTATACCTAATTGTGAAGATCCTGCTATTTTATAGGGGGAGGAAATATGTGTAGCCCTTCAGACACACATAAATGACGTAATGTTGCGTAGGTACTCAAAGGCTCGTACTGCTGCCAGCAACTCTGTCCAGGGAGATATCTCACATTCAGCAAAGCCTCCTGCTGTGGATGTATATGAGAAGCGCTTGCAAGAATTGACAAAAGCAGTTGAAGAAGCTCAAAGAAAAGCTGATCAGGTAAGCTAATACTCTAGTAGATACAAGTTTGCTTTACTTCATTGAAGGATCTACCTTTTTATAACAGGGAACCGAACCTAAAAGCATTCCACAACAGCAAGAAATGAGTAATTGCATCAACATCTTGGGCACTTGAAGTATGAAACATGTCGTGATCACCATTTTCATTCTTAGTTGCTGTTTTTTCTTGTTTATTTCAGCCTTTATCTTTTACCTGTCTGTGGAAGGCTTGATTTGACTTCATTTGGTTGGAAAAGGGCAGCACTTAGTGCTTAGTTCTCATTTATTCCATAGGAGAATAAAATGGTTAACTTTTCTCTTTTTCAACTTCATATGGACAAAGTAATCAACAGGGTGATTTGTAAAGTTATTGTTGTAAATATAGTTCAACCCCTGATCTAACACAATCATCTTCATTTCGTGCTACTTATCTTGACAATGTAGATTCAGAGAATTCATCTAAAACCTTCCACTATGAAGGTAGTGTACTGGAAAATGTTGATGACTTGTGCATGCCATATGTATTGTACTAAATAAAAGGTGGACCTTTCTGATAATAATTGAATGAACCAGCCTATGGACTAGTAGTCCCCAAGGACCTTTTATTTATGTTTAAGATCCCGTTGACTTGTTCCTCTCAAGAGAAACCTTGGGTTATTCCACGAGGATGGAAATTCATTCAGTCAACCAAATCCTAGATTTATATGTATTAAACTAAATGAGAAATGGCTCATTGATCAACCCGATGCTTCAAATTACTAATGTGAGGGATATATGTATGAACTGATGTATAGCCTTAGTCATTTGTTTCACTTCATGGTGTTAATTTTGAATTGCATCTAGGGATTGCTATTTGGTTGATTCTAGACTGGGTGGTCGAGGTGGATTTCTCACAGAATGTCAATGTCCTTTCTCCGGATTTTATGACCGATTTTGTGAGCATCACCAACCATCTCACCAGGGGTCTTCTTGTATAGGATATCTTGGTCCCAATTCTTTGGCCTCTAAAGGATTGGCTAATGTGTGGATGTATCATATCTGAAGGATTTACTGGTACATTATTCTGTCAGTACACTTTTAGGATTATACCTAATCATTATTTTGAAATTTGAAGTGTGTGCATGGACAGGATCCTTTTGTATCCTCACATGATTCTTTCTGTAAACGGTCATCCTGATTCCTGGTAATACATATTTAGTGCGATATATAGGTATCCTTTACTTGCTTAGTGTATGTTCAAGCTTATTCTATGGGTTTTAATCCCAGTAATTGCTTTTGCTTGTTTTTGGCACAAAACCACATCGTTCAGTATATTACTCAAGGAGCATGGGATCTGGTTCTGAGGTTATTTGTATCTAAACTTTTGAACCAAGATTGCTGGCAGGATTTTGGTCTAGTACGTGCAGGAATTCTCATTGTAACAGATGACGATCTAAGAACATAAGACCAAATGTGGTGTCCTTTCCTAATGCTGTTTATTGATGCTGCATTGACCGCAATATTCTAGCTTATAAGAAATTTCAAAAAACTTGCAACTACTTATGATTGAGCAGTTCCATTGTTGGATTTCATTTCTCTCTGGACTTTATCCAATCAGATAGTGCTTTAGTTTGTTCCTTCCCTTCAATTTGGCAGCTTCTAGAAGAACTACAAAACAAGCAGCAGAAAGAAATAGAAATGCAAGAGGAGTTGGAGGTACTGAAGGATTCTCTACAATCAGAAAGGCAAAACCTGAGGGATGTTGTGGCTGAGCGTGATAAATATAGGCGACTCTGTGAGGAGAAGGATTCTGTATTGCGGGTAATACAGGGATTTGCTACTTGTCACTCATACATGACTGTCATTTGCAGTTGTAATCATCACAGTGGCACATGCTAAAAGAAACTCCAACTTACATAAAATATCTTTGCTGTTATAACAGGAAGCGTTGACCATGAAGAACAACATGCAAGTGAAGGTAGAAATGGATTTCCGCAAAGACCCATTTCCAAAGAACAGAAGTGGTGGTGTTATTTTGCCTGAGGCTCGCAGCTGTGAAGCATTTTCACTGTATGAAGAAAAGGGAAAGAAAAATAGATGTGATTTGCAGGTTAAACAACTCTGATGTCATTTTGTGTTCATGGTTAGTTCTTAGTGATTTCACTAGCCAATACATTTTAGATGATTTGTAATTTATGCAGGCACATGCAAAGTTGGAAGAGGAATTGAAGGGGCTCTCAGATGATCTGCGTGCTGCAGAGGAAATAAATAAGAAATTGGGAAAGGACAAACAATTGCTGGAGCAGAAAGTTCTTAGGTTAGAAAAGAAGTCAGAGGAGGTACAAACTCACTTTTCATTTTAAAGAACTTCTGCACACCTTTGTTTCTTCTGGTCTATCTAAGATGTTTGATGTGTTCCTCAAAGCTTGTGTCTCACTCATTAGAGCTTTGAATGCATATCAACTTGGCATTGCACTTGAAGATTGCTTTCCAATGATATTTGTTTTCATGCAGGAATATTATTTAGTTTTGGATGCTTGAGTTCTCCATGTACCATCTTTCTTACTTGAGTGGACATTACAAACATAACTTTAGAGCATTCTGGAGTTAGATTATGCATTATCTTATGGTTGTTTACTTTCAGATGGGGGTTATTGAGAAGAAATCTGAGCAAGAACGTGGCAAGCTGACGCTTCATATATCTGAATTGGAGAAGAAATTGTCTTTGGCTACAGAGGATCTAAGTGTTGCAGAATCTATGCTAACCATGAGGACCAATGAGTTAGATGCACTACAAAATAATTTAAAGGAATTGGATGAGCTTAGAGAAATGAAAGAGGTTTTCACCTTTTCTGCTTGTTATATGATGCTTAGTGTGCTTGCTGGTATGCTTGAACTTTGTTCTGTTTGTTTTGATTAAGGGAAAAATTCATTTTTGGCAGGACATAGACAGAAAAAATGCACAGACTGCTGAGATTCTGAAAAAGCAAGGTGCACAACTCATTGAGCTTGAAGTACTTTACAAGGAAGAACAAGTATTAAGAAAGCGATACTTCAACACCATAGAAGGTTAGCTCACATTCTTGAAGAGTTTAAATGAAGATCCTATTTCAGCTTCATATGTTATAGAAGGCCTTATGCTGTTACTTTTATGTGCTCTTTATTTTAACATTCTAATAGATATGAAGGGAAAGATACGTGTCTATTGCCGCCTTCGTCCTCTCAGTAACAGGGAACTCACAGACAAAGAAAGGTGTGTTCTTGCAAGTCTTGATGAATTTACTGTAGAACACCCTTGGAAAGATGAAAGATCAAAACAACACATTTATGATCATGTTTTTGGTTTCCATGCTTCTCAAGAGGACGTTTTTGAAGATACAAAGGTATGTACACGATATACATTTGAATCTTTTCAGCATACCTTCTGGTACTAGCTTCTTAGTTAAATCTTGCTTTTGGAAGTTTTCTGTTCTGAAACCATTTTAGATTGTTATTTACCCTTGTTCTGTTCTTTGTGGACAGTATTTGGTGCAGTCAGCTGTGGATGGATATAATGTTTGCATTTTTGCTTACGGTCAAACTGGTTCAGGAAAGACTTTCACTATATACGGATCTGATGACAATCCTGGTCTTACCCCTAGAGCTACTGCTGAGCTGTTCAAGGTTTTAAGGCGTGATGGCAAAAAGTTTCTGTTCTCTCTGAAGGTAATTGTTTGGCATCAGACTAGTTTTCCAAATCAATGTGTAGGGAGACCCCACACGCCTCATTTTCTCTGCCTCCTGGTTAAAGTACAACCAACTGAACATTTGCATCGGCCAACTTTCTGAAATGGATCAAGAGTAGTTTTGATCATGGACCTTTGATAGGGTCTGCAAGCCATGAAATAAATGTTTAATGACAATCAATCTAATATTTAGTTGATTGAGGAAAAACTCGAAACATAAAGATGAAACAACTGTATCTAGTAAGATAACCAAACCAGAACAGTGAACCTTACGTCAAACTCTCCTCCCATTATTGCAACAAATATCACATCCACACCTGAAAGCACACACACACACACAATGACAACACACACCTAAGTCTGACACACAGTCAGACACATATGGTTCCTCTGATGGTATGGTAGTTTGTGATTCTGGACCGATTCTACTTTCCAAAGAACCGGTGCTTTTGGAAAGTCAGACCCCTCATATTTCTAGAAATCAGTTCTTAGGTCATGTTTTTTCAAACAACAACAACAACAACAACTAAGCCTTTTCCCATACTAGACGGGGTCGGCTACATGGATTCTTTGTTTCCACAGATCCCTATCGTGTGCCATGTTAGCAGTTAACTCCCAATAAACTAGATCATTCTTTATTGTTTCTTTCCAACACTTTTGTGGTCGTCCTCTACCTCTTTTAATACTTTCCAAATTTAGTTTTTCTAACCTTCTTACAGGTTCTTCTTTTGATCTTCTTTCTATATGTCCAAACCATCTTAAACGATGTTCTCTCATTTTATCCTCTATTGGTGCCACTCCTAATTTGTTTCTAATAACCTCATTATGTATACGGTCTTTTCTTGTATGGCCACTCATCCATCTCAACATCTTCATTTCTGTCACAGACATCTTTTGTACATGTTGATGATTAACTGCCCAACACTCAGAACCATAAAACATGGCAGGCCTAATTGCTGCTCTATAATATTTACCTTTTAATTTTAATGGTATCTTCTTATCACAAAGAATACCTGATGCTCCTCTCCATTTTAACCAATCACCATTAATTCTATGTGTAACATCTCCATCAATTCTTCCATCACTTTGAAAAATTGACCCTAGGTATTTAAAACTTTCCTTTTGGGGAATGCAATGTGTGCCAATTTTAATTTCTATGTCCTCTGAAGTAGCCAAATGATCAAACTTACATTCCATATATTTTGTCTTTGTTCTACTAAGTCGGAGGCCTTTGTTTTCTAATGTTTCTCTCCATAGTTCCAATTTTCTATTAACTTTTTCCTTAGACTCCTCCACTAATACAATGTCATCTGCAAATAACATACACCAAGGTACTTCATCTTGAATATGTTTTGTTAACTCATCCATCACCATTATAAATAAGTATTGACTTAAAGTTGATCCTTGATGTAACCCAATATTAACTTCAAAGAAGTCTGTCGTTCCTTCATGAGTCCTCACACATGTTTTTGCACCATCATACATGTCTCTTATAAGGTTAATATATGTCAATGGGATACCTCTTTTTTCCAAAGTTCTCCAAAGAACCTCCCTCGGTACCCTATCATAAGCTTTTTCTAGATCAATAAATATCATGTGAAGGTCTTTCTTTTTTACTCTAAAATGTTCCATAAGACGTCTCAGAAGGTGAATCGCTTCAATAGTAGATCTACCTGGCATAAATCCAAATTGGTTCTCTGTTGTACTTGATACTTGTCTTAACCTACGTTCGATAATTCTTTCCCATAATTTCATAGTATGACTCATTAACTTGATACTTCGATAATTCACACAATTTTGAATGTCTCCCTTGTTCTTATATACGGGTATAAGTGTACTTGCTCTCCATTCCTCGGGCATCTTTTGGTTTTTCCATATTTCATTAAATAGTCTTGTGAGCCAAGTGATTCCTATTTCTCCTAGTATTTTCCAAACTTCTATAGGAATATTATCTGGTCCTACCGATTTACCACTCTTCATATGTTTAAGAGCCTCTTTGACTTCATTCTTTTGAATACGTCGGTAGAAATTGTGGTTTATATACTTTTCTGACTTGGCTAAATCTCCTAAACTAATACTAACATCTTTATTTTCATTAAAAAGATTATAAAAATAGTTTTTCCATCTATTTCTTATATCATCATTTGCCACTAGAATTTTTTCATCCTCGTCTTTTATGCATTTAACAAAATTTAGATCTTTAGTTTTCTTATCTCTAGCCCTAGCTATCCTAAAAATATCTCTTTCACCCTCTTTTGAGTTGAGTTTTTTATGTAAGTCCTCCCAAATCTTAGCTTTTGCTTCACTAACGGCCTTTTTTGCTTCCTTCTTTGCTTTCTTATAAGCTTCTAAAGTTTCACTAGTTTTCTTAGCGTAATGTATTTTGTAACATGCCCTCTTTGCCTTGATTTTATTTTGTACTATTTCACTCCACCACCAAGCTTCTTTTTGTGCCGGTACACCTCCCTTAGATACCCCTAACACATCTTTCGCCACTTTCCTAATATGTATAGCCATATTGTTCCACATATCACAGGGTGTGCCAACATAATTCCAAACATCTCCTTGAAGGACTTTCTGTTTAAATATACCTTCTTTCTCGCTTTTGAGGTTCCACCATTTAGTCCAAATAGCTCGATGCACTCTTTTCTTCTTTGTCCATTTTTTTATTTGTAAATCCATAACTAAAAGTCGATGTTGGGTGGTTAAGCTTTCTCCTGGAATTACCTTACAATCTTTACAACACGCTCTATCTTTTTTTCTACAAATAAAGTAATCAATTTGTTTGTGTGATAAGCCACTCTTATAAGTAATTAAATGTTCATCTCGTTTTTTGAAGATTGTATTGACTATAAAGAGATCAAATGACATAGCAAAATTTAAAATCTCCCTACCTTCCTCGTTTATATCCCCATAACCAAAGTTTCCATGAATCCCTTGATATCCTAATGCCTCTTTACCGACATGTCCATTTAAATCTCCTCCTAAACAAATCATCTCCCTTTGTGGAATCTTTTGAAACACCTTATCTAACTCTTCCCAAAAAACTGTCTTTATACTATCTTCTAGTCCTACTTGGGGTGCGTAAGCACAAACTATATTCAAAACTTCTGCTCCTAACACTAATTTCAATGTCATGATTCGGTCACCATATCGTTGTATGTCTACTACACTCTCCTTTAAATCTTTATTTATGATAATACCAACTCCGTTTCGGGCCTTTTCTTTACCTGAGTACCATAATTTAAAACCTGTATCCTCTATCTCCTTTGCTTTTTCTCCAACCCATTTTGTCTCTTTTAAACATAGAATATGAATCTTTCTCCGAATCATAGTATCTACCACCTCCATTAGCTTACCCGATAATGTTCTGATATTCCAAGAACCAATACGGATCTTATTATCTAGGACTAACTTCCTTACCCCCCGCATCCGTCCATAATCAAAATGTGGAGACCCTCTCTGAAAATTTTTCACTACATTCGGGCGGCAATGTAGTGGGACTAACTTCTTTACCCACACCCGTCCATGATGTGGGAACCCTCTCTGCAATTGATTCATTACATTCGGGCGAAAATGTAGTGGCCCTTGCTTACTTCTTACTGCATTCGGGCTCTGCAGCACGTCGCTAGGTGGGGACGCCCCAAAGCAATGCTCATAATTTTTGTAATCCATGTTGTAGAAATCCGACGAAGTTTTACGCTGGCTGTCGGAAGCCTAACATAACCCTCCTCCTTTATCCGGGCTTGGGACCGGCAATGCAAGGGTGATCCCTTACATGGGCGGAGTTAGGTCATGTTTTTTCAATGAAAGAAAATTTTGCATGGTTGAAAATCTGAAATTGTGGGTTATTGATCTTTAAATCACTGAAAATATATCTTATTTGTGACTATCCAGCAACACAAAATACTTGATTCCTACAAAAGCAAACAATGTATTTAACTCTGTCTGTCACAATCCTTACTTGTCCACCCTAGAGTTTAATTAAATTGTAAAAAATGCGCAGATAGGACTTTGGCACATATTTCTGGTGGTTTGAGTTGTGTGCAGCCTACCAGCAAACCATGAAGCTTTGAAATCCAAACAAATTCAAACCATGAACTATTTGCTATAGTTAGAGTTGTCATGCCTAACTCCGCCCATGTAAGAGATCACCCTTGCATGGCTGGTCCCAAGCCCAATAAAGGAGGGTTGCGTTAGGCTTCCGACAGCCAGCGTAAAACTTTGTCGGACTTATCTACTGTGGATTCTACAAATTATGATAGGGCTTTGTGGAAACAAAGAATCCATGTAGCCGATCCCATGTAGTATGGGAAAAGGCTTAGTTGTTCTTGTTGTTGTAGAGTTGTCATGCCTAATAAACCATTAGATTTGATTCTTAGATGGTGTAAAATTGTCAGTTATCCAATTGCGAGGATAATGAGGACCTGTCTAATGCAGCACACTAATGCAAATTCAGAAATAATAGAAGAATGCCTGTATGTGTTTGCATGTAGATGACTCCCGATTTTGAATGCATAAATAATAAAGAATGTGAAGTACAAGAACTTTCTTGTACATGCTATGCTGATTTATAAAACTCTTGGTAGCCAAATCATAGTAAAGACCAGATGTTCTAAGTGATTCATCGGATTTATAGTAGGTAAATGTTTACTTGCTGTTATTACTGACATGTTTTCACTATAGACCAATCATGTAAATGAAACTGTTTGAGCTCTCCTTTTAATTGATTACTGGGACTAACGTTTTTGATGAAATTGTGCAGGCATATATGGTTGAATTGTATCAAGACACACTCATAGACCTCCTCTTGCCGAAAAATGCAAAGAACTTGAAACTTGAGATTAAGAAGGATTCAAAAGTAATAACCTTCTCTGCTGTTTAGAAAAATATTGATTCTGCTTTGGTTTTTTGCTCCATGCTTATGTTAACAAATAATTACCAACAAAAGAATTTTGTTGTTAGTATTGCCACAAAATGGAAAATTGAGTTTTATACGGTTCTCAATGTATTTCCCATGCTGAAATAGGTTGCGTTTCATCTTTTACAGGGTATGGTTGTAGTGGAGAATGTAACAGTGGTTACTATATCAACACTTGAGGAGCTGAACTCCATCGTTTGTAGAGGATTTGAGCAGAGGCATACATCTGGGACCCAGATGAACAATGAGAGCTCAAGATCACATTTAATATTTTCAATTATCATTGAAAGTACTAATTTGCAAACCCAATCTCAAGCAAGGGGGAAGGTAAGCATATCTTGGTTCTCTTTCTTTTTCTTTTCCCCTAAGTGGATTCAGGTTCATGATGACTCTTTAAATTTCTTCGGTCGATATGTTTCTTAGGTCGATATGTTTCTTATAGAGCTCTTTTGCATCCAATGATGCTTTTTTGTCTTGAAATGAATGAAATACCATATATTTTGTTCCATATTATCAAACCAGAAATCAACTGCTTTCTGTGTTGCAAGCATCTACCTGCAACAAAATTTACAAAAGAATCACATTGGACGCTCTTTATTCTTTTCTTTTTTCTTACGGATGGCTACTTGCATGATAATGGTAAAATGGATTTATGAAATGCTATTGTTTGTTTTAATCAGTGCATATTAAATTATCTTCTTTTTTATGTTTGCACAACACTCAATGCTGCATGAAGTTATGAACATTGTCAGAATTGTCTCCCTTGTGAATATTTGTTTCCTGGTATACTTCTAAAATTTGTTATTGTCTATGCATTCCATTTTCCAAATTTCAAAAAAAGATTAGTACGTGATGACTGAAGAGGACCTCTATCATGCCACCTGCGTCCGCCCATACTCTTCTATACTTGTTTGACAGAGTTAGGTATTAGAAGTAATATGATACATACCTTGATGACATTGTGGTCTAGATCATTCAATTTCACCTAAATATCTTTACTATGGTACAACTTGCTGCTTCTAATGGCTTCTTTCTGTTGATTCTTCCCAGTCAATTGAACGGGAGCTATACTTTTTAAGACTTTCAATGTAGCAAAGTAGACAAATTTCCCCGGTACTAATTGCAGTTATTGCATTAGGAATGGAGAGTATTGTCTTTCTCTTGTACTGGCAACTGTAGAATTATTTCCAATCAAAGCTGCTCAAATTCCCGCAGATGTGGCTTATTACTGACTGAGCTAGACAGGCCTCACATATAGCTTGTTAATTAAAAAGAATTTTCAATCTTGCATTTTAATCTCCCTATGATTATTCTAGTGTCTTTATTATTACTTTTGGTGCAATGAATTTTCATGTTCAGTTAAGCTTTGTGGATCTCGCTGGTTCTGAAAGGGTGAAGAAATCTGGGTCCTCTGGTAATCAACTCAAAGAAGCGCAAAGCATAAACCGATCACTTTCTGCCCTAGGGGATGTCATCAGCGCATTATCATCAGAAGGACAGCAGCATATTCCTTACAGGAACCACAAATTGACAATGCTTATGAGTGATTCTCTGGGTGGCAATGCTAAAACCTTGATGTTTGTAAATGTTTCTCCAGCTGAATCCAACTTGGATGAGACCCACAACTCTCTGATGTATGTGTTTCTACTATTCTCTTCAAATTAGCTCCTTATGCCCATTTTATTTTTCTCGACTTCACGTTCATGCTTCCTTCATTTATTGATAGTTCTAAACCCATAATCGTTAACTTGTGAATTATTGTTCAAACAACAGAGAAAACCTTTGTGGTTCTAGGCTAATTTTAAGGATGCATTGGTTTCTAGTTTCCATATTGATCAGTGTAGGTTTTCGGATTCCATCCGACTGTCATGTGTTTACTTTTGTACATTTGAAACCAGTATAAACAATATGTTCATTCTTTAACTATGGTTGCCAAATTTACATGTGTGCTTACATTCGGTTGAAGTTGACATCCTGCATACTTCCATTAGGAATTTCCTTCCAGTTAAATTGTCTGCTCATCATGTATGCTTTGTGCTTGTGATGCTCATGTATATATCCCGGTCCTAGCGTACATCACTTGTTAGCACTTGTGAAATTGGACCATCTAATACTTGAGAAAGAGTGCTGTTGCTGGTGGTTGAAGTTTAGGATCATTTCCAACAAGCCTTAAGTGAGGCAAAAGAATATGTTACTCCGCCTGTCAGTAGGTTTAGAAGAATTAGGTGATTCTCCAGGATCAGAAACCATCGTCCTTGGTGTCTACCATGTTAGAGGTCATGCCTTAGGCCCATGGTTGTTCAATACTATTGGCTTTTATTTCGCATGACATTACCACAAAATCACATAAATGGTGGGATCCTCTGAAATTTACTTTATGAATTGAGCTGAGTTTCAAATCTTCTAATTAATAAGCTGTGGTTGCCTAAGCAATTGTAACGCTGTTCCAGGTATGCGTCAAGGGTTCGCTCTATTGTGAATGATCCAAACAAAAATATTTCCTCAAAGGAAGTTGCTCGGTTGAAGAAGCTGGTAGCCTACTGGAAAGATCAAGCAGGCAAGAAGGGTGATGAAGATGAATTGAAAGAAATCCAGGATGAGCGACCTGCATCAAGGGAGCACCCCAGTAACCGACAGTCGCTCTAAAAATTATGCTTGATGCTGTAAGTCTGGCCTCAGATACGTTGGCTTCTTTTTCAGTATCCTACTTGGGCTTGTTTATGTTGGAGGGGAACTCTTCTCATCAGAATGTACCTTCGGCCCCATGTGAGCATATTGACACAAATTGTAGATTAGATCTTTTGATGATAGTTCTCGGCTGAAGTTCAAATATGGAGCTCCATGCTTGTATATTTGATAAGTATTTGTTGCTTTTCCTATTCAGTTAGTGTTGTAATTAATTCTCCCGTAAAAATAGTTTCTTGTATTTTTGTATGAGATGATTATTCAAGCAAAAGGCATAATTGTAGATAAATGCAATATCTCTTCAGCTTGTTTTTGCAATGGGTGTGGTACTTGACTGACCTTCGTTACAATTGTACCGAATGTCTTTTCATTCCATCAAAAAGCAATTTTACAGTACAGGCACTTAGGACATCCCCTTGATGCCTTGCGATAATGATTCCTGTGGCATTACTATCCATAGATCAAATTTATTCTTAATGCCACATTACTAAGAGGTTTAGTTGCAATGAAGTTCGCCAAGAGCATGTTGGGGCCATCCGGAAGCCTTCGTGGCACGGCTTGACAGGTTCTAAACTGCTGTGGAATTCTACGTTGGCCCTTGGTGATTTCAAGGTGGACTCTCTAAGATGAAACCAGAGTGCGAGTTTTATTGAACTTTGGCATCTTCAAAAAACTTCAGCGCTCAAAGGCGACTTTCTTGCGTACAATACTAGCCTGAAAATATGGTACCCATGATTTTTTTCTGCAATTTATATTATAAAAAAAGAGTGGGGATGCATAAGCCATGTCATCTCTTCCGACTAGCCATCAGCAATGCTGCATGCTAAATGGCGATTCGGGATGAAGTATTCATTTGATCTCCCTCAATGGGCTTTAAGTGGGCAACTCCTCTACAAATGAACAAGAACCACTTAGTGTGGTTGATCCGCTACATGGTTAAGCTGGCTTTCTAGCTTTATTTGCCAAATGACAAGCAATTTGCAAAGGATAAGATGTTACTGATATCCACCATACAAATATGGCTGACAAATCATCAATGGTTATTTCGTCCATGTTGTGTACACCCTGGTCATTAAACCAGTGGATTCAAATGCAACAATCTCATAGGGTCGGGGGACGATCAAAAGTTGCTAGTTGTAAATCTGGATCCCTTAAGGTAGGGACTTGGTATAAAAAAACCCTACAGCGAAGGACCCATGTTCTGAAATGAGCGTGCGGATGCAAATGATGCACGTGAGAATGCATACAATGTGTTCAGCAAGACGATGCTCCTCGTGGAAGAAAACCAAGCCGACTAAATTCAGGAGAAGACCTCTGATGGATACTGTTAACGAGATATAGTTGAGAATTCTTGCAAATGACTCATTATAACAGTAAGGGCTCCAGCCACGAATAGGAAAACTGCATTCACATATCTTGAATTTTTTTGAAATCTACCACAACCATCATTAGACTACCAATTGCCAGGCAAAGTAAGCATAGAGCCCAATAGCAAGGGCAGCAAAATCAAGGAGACAAGCACCTTGAGATGAGGCCTTGTTTCTCGCGAGTCCAGCAACAAACTCTATGAACATACATGTGTCAAAAGAAGTAGCACAATTTTCCTCGATTTCCTTTCACTGAGATTGTGGTGAATCTCACTCATTACAGCCAAAAAGAATGACTCTGAGTCATCATAACCAAATTACAGCGAGCTGGACAAATCATAACCCAACTGATTAACGGGAATGCAGGGTGCAAAACCGACGAAGAGTAAAACTTGGTGAAACAGAATAGCTCCAACAAGCAAGTGCAGCTCAAAAGAATATCCTATTTGCCCTTATTGCAAAATTACTAGTACAAAGTACTAATCTTTAAATATATTTCCAGAATAATCAAATAAGCCACATTAATTACAAGGGCTTTTGAATAAATACACACCCGCGTAGACACTTGCGCACGTCATATGTTATGTCTTTCAGTAACTGAATCAATAGAAAAGGGAAAAGCCATGATCTCTCTCATAGGCCTCAAGGAAACACCAGGTATAGCCAACAAGCATCAGCACATCCATTTTGGAAATAATCACCAGATATAACACACTACAAGTTGATGTCTTAAGACAATTAATGCGAGTGAACTGTGCAACAGAGAAAACAGGAAGAGGTTCAGCCTTTTCTGAAACAATTGTCCTTCCAATACTACGGACAAGTTCTCTTAAACCGGAAGAATGCAATAACAATAGTTAGAATGGTTTTCCACGAGGATAGCCGTGCCAAGTAGCAGAGATAGGAGTTCCAATTGCTAAAGACTCTGCATTCAACAAAAATATGAGATTGAAAAGAACAAATATCAATACGAAAAATGCAACCCTTATCGCTTTACAATATAAAATTGATGTACCGTAAGGGGAAGCATAGCAGATACTGCTATACATGTAGAGAGTCATGAAGAAGACCTAACACTTCATGTTCATGTCCAGAACTTGTATTCCATTGTGAGCTACACAGCTGGAAAATCCGTGGCCAACTCTGGATGCAAAAACAGTTTGTTTCTCCTTTGCAGACCGACTGACGGGCTGATTGATCAACTCCAACCTGGGGCTTGTTCGAAATTCCTTCCTTTTGTATGCTTGTTTGCAGGAGACTTGGACCTTCAATCTGTTTCTCCGTTGCGTCCTTTTGGCTTCTGTCTCCTGGCTTAAGTGTATGTAGTGGAAGTATAGTTTCTTTTAAAGTGTACTGAGTATATGAGAATATTTTTTGAACCACTAGGTCAGGTCGTCATCTTTAGTATATGGCCTTCTGTGTTGGTGGGTCAAAACGGAAAAGGTTCTTCTATTTTTTTGATGAGCACAAACGACTCATAAATTGCTTGATCTTGAACTTTATATGCAAGAGAGATTACGACAAACCCTGCATTTTCAATTTCTTTATCCCACTCCCACACACACATGTATATAAACAGACACACACAAGTCAGGCTGAGAAACCAGGGAAGCTAATCGTGGACTGGCTTGGTTCAGTTCTTCTGAACTTGTCTGCCTTTGCTTCGGCTCTTCCTTAACTAGTTTGTATTACATGAATAGGAAATGAACAAGGAGGTTGCAGCGGGGCTGCTTCTGCTTGTATAGGTTCATATAACTGAAGTGCTAAATACCACAAAATCATTGTCACAGTGAATGAACTTTGTTGTGGTAACAAGAAAAAAACAATTGTTTCATGTTGTCACAGAATAACTTTCATATCAAGAAACAATGTTTTGCTCATACGGGCTTCAGGTTAGGACTCACTCTTGTTTGTGTTTGGCTGGAATAATCAGACTCTTGAACAGCTTCCGCTCAGTTAGTTCAGCTTGCTTACTCCAATATAAACACGTACATGTGCATAAGCATCCATAGCAAATGACTGGCTTCCTGTGTTATCTCAAGTCTCCAGTAATTGGCAGACAAGAACATAAGGATTCAAGTCTGTCCCTATCTAATAGTCTGACAGAACTGTAAGACACGAGGAACCTTTAATGCCTTGTTATTGAAATGGAAAACACAAGAAGAACTGCATCTTTGGATCGTGTTGTATCGCTTCAAATGTTCTCAAGATATAATGACCCATATTAGTGGATTCAAAATCAACAGTCAATATCATAATGGAAGATAATTATGCCACTTGAAACACGAAAGAAAATATAGAGAGCATTCTCACTGGGAAGGAAGTAGAATACACCTGATTCAAGAAGAAAGACATGGTCCATCACCAAACCGCAATGCCAACATAACTATGTTTGAAGAATTCTGTTATAATTACCAGTATAGCGGCCAAGGTTATTCCTGGCAACAGTTCTTTGAGCTCACTATGGTCATCTTTCAGCAGAAAACAGCAGAACTTCTTAGATTGAATAATGTAAAAGTTCAAAAATCTATTTGAACCGAAAACAATGGCAAATCTACCCAAGCAACGAAAAAGAAGGTAAGATGGTTAGAATCGGTAGGAGAAGATGAAGAAGGGAAGAAGAAGAGGAAGGAGAAAATAATTTAACTAGCGACAACAGTGTCGAGTGAACAATGAAGGAAGAGAGTGGCAAGTGGACACTGGCAACGAAGTTTGCTTGCAAATGGGAGTCTTCGTTGGACCAGGACAAGGGGACCTGATTTTCGTGGTTCTAGATCAGCCTGTTCTCCAACTTTTCAACTCATTTACAAAGCAAATGTGATTACACAGTGAGTATAACCACACAAAGGCACTTGAATTATCCAGCATCCACTGCATAAGGACCGGACAGTTTTTCCAACATGAATGTACTTCCGTAAGATGGTTCCTTCATGAAAGTAAAAGGCATAATGATAGAAGCATCATATAACCTCTGCAAAACGCATCATATAACGTTTACCAAAAGTATGCATTCCCTTATCCTTTTGATGAAACATAAGTGATTAATGAAGCGTTTTCAAGTTGGTAATCTCAAGAATTTATGTTAAAAAAGTGGTGTACTGTCAATTGAAAGAACACTTTCTTGACAAGATATAAATCCATGGCTATAAATTTAACTCATGTTGATGGTAGACTTTCCTTTTTTTCTCACACTTCGGATCGTGAGCTATGTCGGATGGGTAAAGGGGCATGAACTGTTCGATGGGGCCTGCAGCCCGAGGCATGCCACGATCACAATAACCTAGATTGATGATATTTGAGCATTAGAATGATTAAGATCATGATTATTAGAGTTTAGATACTTAAGCTTTATTTAGAACAATTAAGTTGCAATAGTCTCGTTGAGATAGTGATATGGTAATTTATAGAATTGGAAAATAAGGTTTAGGATTTGATGGTTATAATTTAATATTTAGAATTTTTGTTCACATTATGAGATAGCGAGCAAAACACGTTCAAGATTATGATCATACTTCATGAAAAAATTTCATATTTTTTCATTTTCATAAAACAAAGTAGATAATGTATACGTGTAATTATATAAATGTGCTAATATTACAATAATATAAAGATGAAAGATCAATATAAGCATATATATCATATATCACATTAGAAGTGATTTGGATAGTGAGGACAATAATTTTGTCTTAGTCATCCTCTATGGAGTAAGGTATTGGGGAGCTTCTTCGAGGATCCTCGAGACCCTGTGGGTTCTAACATGCGCGTGTTGAATTATCAAAGTATGAAAGTAATTGGTACGCTAAGTAAATATTATGTAGTTGCAGTTTCAACACCAGACTGCTTGAAACATCTATGTTGATATATGTGTATAATTATTTTACTTAATATTAAATTTAACAGGGAGATTATTTTGAAGTGGTTTTGTTACAAACTTGTGATTTAAGATAATATGAAGAACATGATATTTACAGCTTTGACAAGGTAGTTGCTTTTAACTTGAGACAATGATTATATCTAAGATTATAGTTATACTTTATAAAGTGATTTAATTTTATATTTTTATTTTTGAGAAGCAATATTAATATTTTATTTACTTATTGTGATCTTCTTTTAAAGTTTAATTCGATTAAATTTTGTGATATAAAAGGAAGAAAATATATGATAAATTATGTTTAAGTTTATATTACGAGAATCAACACACTTAAATTGTCATGATACCGAAGACGATAAGCATTTGCTAGTTAGTGGTTGGGAGTAGCATTGTGGTTATGGGTTGTTTGATGAATGATAAGGTGTGTTCAACAACATGAACACAAATTAAGTATTTAAATGCATTGTTTTGAATAGGAATGTGACATGTTTTAAAAACAAGGTCTTAATTACGTGCAAAGTTGTTAATGAATCTTCAAGATAGTAGAGAAATGATTTTATAACACATATACGAGTAAGCTATTAATATTTTTATGACACAATGTGGAAGATATTCTTAACTTGAGGTTTGCTCATAGGCATGGGCACTTACTAGAGTTAAGGCACTTGTCGAAGAATCTCAATTTATATTGTTAAAACATTTGACAATTTCTCGTGATTGGTTTTGGAGATAAATGAGTCTGGGGTGACGATGAGTTTTATATTTTGATGATGAGTTGACAATTTTAATTATGAGAATATTTGATTTGGTTTGCACTTGTGATTAACTTTAACCACATGTGTGACCTAAGTAGTGCACCGTACCCCATAGTAAGTCACATAGAGGTTCGACAAGTAGTTTTGGCTTAGTAAAAATTCTTAATTATAGTGATTTGTTCGAAAGTATTTTAAATATGATTGTGAAAGTGTTTTGTATTTATTGTTGCAACTTTAATTTATTGGGTCGTGACACGAGGGATATCATAGTTGACATAATGATAGTTTCTCATAAATATCATATCCTTTAATGATAATGTGTTTTAAATATGAGAACCCTTGCTATTCTTTTTAGAGTTAATTTTGAGTTATATGATTAATTATTCTTTTCGATATACAAAATAATAAACGGGAAAATAACAATATATTTGGCTTGTTTTTGCATTTATTGATGGATGCTCATGGTATAGAGGCATCCTACTCATGAAAGAACATAACATAGAATTATGATGAGGAAATTGTATTAGTGTAAGTTAAATATATTTTAATGTGATTTGAGTTGTCGAACATATGAATTTAATTAATTCGTTAAACATTTTATGGGATTTGTAAGTAATGGATTTTATAAAAGTTGTGTGAGCATTAAGATTCAGTTTTGGATTCTATTAAGAAATTGGTCCCGATATAAGGTGAAAAGCGAAAAGTTAATATGTGTATGCGGATATTTATAAGATAACTCGAGTTAAAATTTTGTAAGGGGGCTATGATGTGAATATTGGGTCGGATCAGGTAAGATTGGGCCTGAGCCGAACCCGAGGTCCCGCATGGGACCCAACCCTGAGGGTCTTGTCCGATGGCCACGATGGTGCCTATCGTGGCCACTGTGCGGGCTGCTAGGATGAAGGGGGTGATGGAAGCCCCCTTCCAGAGGTGGTTTGAGAGAGGGATAACGAGGGAGAGAAAGGTAGAGGAGCTTCCATCGAAGTGGGTGTCACTGGAGGTGAGAACCGTCATCAATATGACCGGATTTTCACAAAGTGAGTCTCCCTTTCTTTTTTGGATTTTTCCAGCCAGTAAACTGGAAACCACCGGTGTCTCGAGGGGGAAAAGGGAGTAGGGGGTGGGAGATGACTCTTTTGGATCATCCGTAGAGCTCCATCCAACAAGCCAAGAATCCCTGGACACCCGTAGTTTTCGGCAAGTTTGTTAGAAAGGGGCAAAATCACCCCTTTCCTTTTTGTTTTTCGGCGAAACCGTCGTTGGACGGTGACGGTTGATATAGAAGAACGGTCTGCCTGGTAGTGGCAAACTGTTTCTTGGTGGCGGCCCGGGATTGAATCACTGGAAACCACCACTATTGGGGGTTGAATCAGACGGCCGACGGGGGTTAACACTACCAGGCAGACTGGTGTCGGTCAGCAATGACACCGACTTGAACATGACACCAGGTGTCCTTGGATGGACACGTTTATGGTCTGGATTGAATCTGCCGAGTGTAGCTAGGATCCGTTTTAGTAAGCAGAATGAATTTAGATTCAAACAAAAAATTAAGGATCCAGATTAGGTTTATGGGGTATTTCGAGTTTGAGAAGCTCATATTCTATTTAATATTGCAAGATTTAGTTAGCAGAGGCAGAGGCAGAGGCAGAGGCGCTAAGATGACTCGAGTATTTGAGATATGTAAAATTTGGTCTAAACTTTTCTTTTGCTTTACGCCCTGGTTTGTGAGCTACATGGGATGGGTCCATGAGGCATGGACCATCTAGTGGAGCCCTTGACCCGGGTTGGGACACAATCACAAGAGCCATTTGTCCGTGGCATGGACCATGAGCACATTGTTCATGTGGATGACATCAAGGCCACGTACGTTCACATAAAAGAGCCGACTTTTATGTTATGAATATAATCGCAAATGGCGTTAAACACAACTTACAATCTATTCGTGGCCAAATATACAAAACCGATTAAACATCAAGAACCAACTTGGTAACCGTTTGATACTTGAGGCGGTGTAATGTGTGACTCGAAGACTGATCGCTTGAGAACGAGAGCTTCCCCGTGACAAACCTTCCAAAAGGAGGCCGAGTCACCCAAGCCAGCATGCTTGCAGGGGAATTCGAACTCGGGGCCTTCATCATGTGAGTTAGAGCCTTGTCAGGTGAGCTAACGCTCTAAGTGCATCTCTCCATCACTCGACAACCTTCTCTCTCTTCAATGTGTTATTGACACGATTCAGAGAAACATGGATAATTTAGGAACGATTGGAATTGGATCGTTGGACAACACGGAGAGTTTTCCCTATGAGGTCCACCATTTCCGGGAGCTGTTTTGGAGAAATAGGGTATATTTGTGCAGGTTGCGGCATCAGGTACATGCATATCAAACTCTTGAATCTTCTCACAGACACATATTTGTACCATTTAAGTTTTAAAAATTCAAGGTCATTGTTATTTTCACTTCTCCAGCAGCAAGCGCTGTTTCTAGAGTTTTTCGCATCCGCTTGCAGTCTGCGCTACTGGGAAGTACCTATATACTAACCGGTTCCTCGTGAAGACAACGAAATGTGGAGGGCTTTTAAGGTTGTACATAGGGTACATTGTATTTTTTGGCTGTCTTATAATGTATTTGTGCTTAAATTAAGTGCAACCACCAGAGATTTGATTTATATTGCAGATGACATCCATGTTTTTTAACCAAATCAGAATTACATCTCACACGAAGAAAAGAAGAAACGCTGCATTAATGAAATCACAATCAGTACATTAATGTTACCAACTCACCACTCGCAGAGCACGAATGACACAAGAATGTTAGAACAAGACTCGACATTAGTCCACTATACACTAATTGGTTAAACAGATCGAAGAAGTCACTATCATATATACAACAAAATAACGGAA
The DNA here is from genome assembly GCA_036023115.1 of Brasenia schreberi. Lineage (NCBI taxonomy): Eukaryota > Viridiplantae > Streptophyta > Magnoliopsida > Nymphaeales > Cabombaceae > Brasenia > Brasenia schreberi. The sequence continues at coordinate 17,374,809 of JAYKKT010000074.1, read as the reverse complement.
AAAGGAAGATTATGTACATATATGTTTCCATACACAACATGTGCAAAACTCTTACAAAATCTTAAACTTCAATGAACCACTTCCCTCGATGGCTCCTTTATTTATGCTTTTAAGGATGGCTTCATTCAAAGGGATATGGAATCGAAATTTTGCCTCAACCTGTTTCTCCTTCTTCAATTGGTGGACGGCTATTCTTACACCTAGTAAAATCTCCATCTGCACGTATACCTGGCAGAAATTCATTATGTCTCTATCAAGATCTGCAAGCCTCTTTGAATAAGTATATTTCTTCCAAAATTTCCAGGAAGAGACCGTTTGACACTCTTTTATCAGCTTCATGCCTTCGATCAACTTTTTAAGTAGATCACGTTCGACGCGCATCTGCCATTCCTTGTCCTCGTTTATCTCATTGATTTGTTGAAGTTGATGAATAAGTTGCTTCAATGATATTCTAAGCCTCTCAAACTGATTTTTGAAGCCTATAACATTCACCGTTGCATCTAAAAGGAAATTTAAAACCTCCTGTACAGCAGTTCCTATAGCAGCTTTAGCGACTGTCAATGCTAGTTCTTCCATTTTTGCGTTGACCTATTGCAAAAGATCCGATAAGCCAACGATGAAAACATTAAAAGAAAGAAATGAAAAACCACATCATCAGCAATCAAAAATGAAAATCTACTGATTACTGAAGCTTTAAGCATGCACGAGAATGAGCAAGAAATTGCGGCATGAAATTAGAGATAGCAGAATAGTGCGAGAGAGCGAGAGAGGAAAGAGCACGAGGAACTTTACCCTTTCCTTATCGGTGAATGCGTGAAGGCGACGACCGGTCAAGAACCGCCGACCGAAAGGGGAGGAGACGAACGTAGGGAAACAGCAAGAAGAACTTCTCTTATCGGTGAATGCCTGAAAGTGACGGACGGTAAAGAGCAGCCGACCCAAAGGGGAAGAGAGGAGCGACAGAATCGTGTGAGCGAGCGAGAGAGAGAGAGAGAGAGAGAGAGAGAGTGTTAAGAAAAATCGAGAGGGAAGCTCTGCCGGCGATTTGTATGAGAGAGAGAGAGAATGAGCGGGAAACTCTCGGTTCATTCACACTTTCCAAATTGGGAGATTTCATCCGACGGCGGTTTGAGCGTTAAGTGAAAGGGAATCATACCCACCCAACGGCTTTAAAAGAGGGCGGATTCGGTTCTGATATTGATATTCAAAAATCATATCCAACTAAACTTGTTTAAAAACAGATCCCACGTTTCTTCTCAAAAAGGCATTCTATGGGTTGGCCTGTGAACTCATCGACTTCCATTTTCTCGGTTTTATGATAAACCCGGATAGTCAAAATTGTCAAGTAAAACTAAAATGCAAAGCAAGTAGATATGTTTTTACATTACCGTATCCAAAAAGTTCTGGATATGAGATCTTGATTAGTTATGGATAATTCTAGTTCTTTGACATCCCAACTTAAGATTTATCAGGAACTTTAAGTTGAACTAAATTCTTGTTCAATTAAATCTTATGAATCTCTCCGAGCGGTGCTTGATAAAGAGCTTGGGAACTGATGTGGATATTTGTGAGAGTATTTATATTATATCACATCCAATGCATGATATTGAACCATCTACTGTCTCATTGGATTAAAAAAAAGTAGGAAGAATGAAAAAAGAAAAAAAGAAAATGAAATCAACTAAAAAAGGTTTCAACTATTTTTAGATGTATGTCATTGATTTGATTTGAATTTTTTTAATTGTTTATTTAATGTATTGATTTCGTTTTCAGTCATAATAAAAAAAATGGCAAGTCCCCGACTCAATACGCAACACACAAGCTCGGTTCTATCCAAGGTATAATTGTGATTCCAATTGTACTTATATAAAAACGGTTCATTCAAGAAAGTAAAAGGTATAATGGTAGAGGAATCATATAACCCCTGCAAAAACCGTCACAGTTCAAAACCTTGTAGTAATGTTTCCGTCACAATTGGAGTTTCTCCAAAGAATCAGAATTACATCTCACACGAAGAAAAGAAGAAACGCTGCATTAATGAAATCACAATCAGTACATTAATGTTACCAACTCATCACTGGCAGAGCACGAATGACACAAGAATGTTAGAACAAGACTCGACATTAGTCCACTATACACTAATTGGTTAAACCGATCGAAGAAGTCACTATCATATATACAACAAAATAACGCAAAAAGGAAGATTATGTACATATATGTTTCCATACACAACATGTGCAAAACTCTTACAAAATCTTAAACTTCAATGAACCACTTCCCTCGATGGCTCCTTTATTTATGCTTTTAAGGATGGCTTCATTCAAAGGGATATGGAATCGAAATTTTGCCTCAACCTGTTTCTCCTTCTTCAATTGGTGGACGGCTATTCTTACACCTAGTAAAATCTCCATCTGCACGTACACCTGGCAGAAATTCATTATGTCTCTATCAAGATCTGCAAGCCTCTTTGAATAAGTATATTTCTTCCAAAATTTCCAGGAAGAGACCGTTTGACACTCTTTTATCAGCTTCATGCCTTCGATCAACTTTTCAAGTAAATCACGTTCGACATGCATCTGCCATTCCTTGTCCTCGTTTATCTCATTGATTTGTTGAAGTTGATGAATAAGTTGCTTCAATGATATTCTAAGCCTCTCAAACTGATTTTTGAAGCCTATAACCTTCACCGTTGCATCTAAAAGGAAATTTAAAACCTCCTGTACAGCAGTTCCTATAGTAGCTTTAGCAACTATCACTGCTAGTTCTTCCATTTTTGCGTTGACCTATTGCAAAAGATCCGATAAGCCAACGATGAAAACATTAAAAGAGAAAAATGAAAAACCATATCATCAGCAATCAAAAATCAAAATCTATTGATTACTGAAGCTTTAAGCATGCACGAGAATGAGCAAGAAATTGCGGCATGAAACGTAGAGATAGCAGAATAGTGCGAGAGAGAGAGCGAGGAAAGAGCACGAGGAACTTTACCCTTTCCTTATCGGTGAATGCGTGAAGGCGACGACCGGTCAAGAACAGCCGACCCAAAGGGGAGGAGACGAACGTAGGGAAAGAGCAAGAAGAACTTCTCTTATCGGTGAATGCCTGAAAGTGACGGACGGTCAAGAGCAGCCGACCCAAAGGGGATGAGAGGAGCGACAGAATCGTGCGAGCGAGCGAACGAGAGAGAGAGAGAGAGAGAGAGAGAGAGAGAGAGAGAGAGAGAGAGAGAGAGAGTGAGTGAATGTTAAGAAAAATCGAGAGGGAAGCTCTCCTGGCAATTTGTATGAGAGAGAAGGGAAGAGAGAGAGAGAGAGAGATAGAAAGAGCGGGAAGCTCTCGGTTCATTCAGATTTTCAAAATTGGGAGATTTCATCCGACGGCGGTGTGAACGTCAAGTGAAAGGGATCATACCCACCCAACGGCTTTAAAAGAGGAAAGATTCGGTTCTGATATTGATATTCAAAAATCATATCCAACTAAACTTGTTTAAAAACAGATCCCACGTTTCTCTCAAAAAGGAATTCTATGGGTTGGCCTGGAACTCATCGACTTGCATTTTCTCGGTTTTATGATAAACCTGGATATTTTAATTCAAGTCAAAATTGTCAAGTAAAACTAAAATACAACGCAAGTAGGTATGGTTTTACATTACCGTATCCAAAAAGTTCTGGATATGAGATCTTGATTAGTTATGGATAATTCTAGTTCTTTGACATCCGAACTTCAGATTTATCAGGAACTTCAAGTCGAACTAAATTCTTGTTCAATTAAATCTTGTGAATCTCTTCGGTCGGTGCTTGATAAAGAGATTGGGAACTAATGTGGATATTTGTGAGAAAGTATTCATATCATATCATATCCAATGCACGATATTGAACCATCTACCGTCTCATTCGATTGAAAGAGGAAACGACGATCCACTAGCAGGTAGAAAACAAATACACCACATGAAATCATTAGCTGCAACAATAGCATTTTGACAGAAGGCATGAAAAAGAACTTGTTTATACGTGGTAAGCTCTCTGTCACATGGTTAATTTCAAATGCCAAAAATCGAATTAGTAGAAAAACAAACTCATGAATACGACAGGTTCAAGAACAACCACAGAAATCCAATCTCTAGGACATATCATGAGCGATCGATTCATCAGAAAATAAATAGGCATACAACAATCTGAAGCGAAAACCATCGGAAATCTGCCAAAAATGAAAAAAGAACATAAAGAGGGTTAGAGCATGCACGTGCACGTGATTGAACAAGGACAGTGTAGATTGAACAATGACGGAGGAGAGCGGCAAGAGGATGCACATGCACGTGATTGATTACAACAAACCTAGGAACTTGCCAGGTAAAATAAGCCACTGGATGGCCTTAAAACTAGCGTCGTGCATAAACTTCAGATGGTGACAATCTGGATCAGCCTGTGTTTCAACTTTTCAACTCTTTTACAAAGCAAATATGATTACACAGTGAGTACGATGTAGCAAGTCACTTGAATTATTCCAGACCAGAGTTTTCCTAACATGATTGTACTTATGTAAAAATGGTTCATTCAGAAAGTAAAAGGTATAATGGTAGAGGTATCATATAACCCTTGCAAAAACCGTCATACAGTTCTAAACCATGTAGTTATGTTTGTCACAGTCGGAGCTTCTTCAAAGAATCAGAATTACAAAATCACAATCAGTACATTAGTCCACTATACACTTATGATCGAAGCAGTCACTATCATATATACAACAAAATAACGCAAAAAGGAAGATTATGTACATATATGTTTTCATACATAACATGTGCAAAAATCATGAAAAATCTTAAACTTCAATGAACCACTTCTCTCGATGGCTCCTTTATTTATGCTTTTAAGGATGGCTTCATTCAAAGCGATATGGAATCGAAATTTTGCCTCACCGTGTTTCTCCTTCCGCACATATACTTGGCAGAAATTCATTATGTCTCTATCAAGATCTGAAAGCCCCTTTGAACAAGTATAATTCTTCCAAAATTTCCAGGAAGAGACCGTTTGACACCTTTTATCATCTTCATGCCTTCGATCAACTTTTAAAGTAAATCACGTTCGACGTGCATCTGCCATTCCTTGTCCTCGTTTATCTCATTGATTTGTTGAAGTTGATGAATAAGTTGCTTAAACTTATTTTTGAAGCTTATAACCTTCACTGTTGCATCTAAAGGAAATTTAAAACCTCCTGTACAGCAGTTCCTATAGTAGCTTTAGCAACTGTCACTGCTAGTTCTTCCATTTTTGCATTGACCTATTGCAAAAGATCCCATAAGCACGGATGAAAACATTAAAAGAAAAAATGAAAAAAATAACACAAGCCATATCATCAACAATCAAAATCTATTGACTAATGATGGACAACCTTAGTTGAAGCTTTAAGCATGAACGAGAATGAGCAGGAAATTGCGGCATCAAATGTAGAATTTGGTCTAGACTTGCAAACTTTCATGTGTCATGAAGAAAATAACAGGTGAATGCTTAGTCTTTTACAAATTATAAATGTGACTTTACAAAACTGATTATTGTGTAGATTATGTAGGCATCCTATTTGTTCATGAACCAAGATCAATAAAATAAAAAGAGCAAGCAAAATGAGTATGTAATTCAACAATCTTAAGATAAGTTGAGAACTTGTGTAATAAATGATCTTTATGTGGGACCAATAGCAAAAAGGGTGAAACCATGGTGCTACCATCTTTCGGGTACATACATGCTAAACTATGGTAAGGTACATGCAGCTCAAGATAAATGTTATTATTTTCAAAATCAAAAGCGACTATGCAGACGACATTTGCAATTTAAAAGAACTATAAAAATACGAAATATTGCAACTAGAAAGGTTTATGTTAATGACTGCTGCTCCAATTGTCACACATAAAACATGTGAATTCACATAAATATTGATCCTAGTTCAAAGTTATCACTATAATTCCGTACACATCTATAAGGAAGTGACTCGAACTTAATGCACATAATACTCGATCATTGTCAAACAGTAGATCCAACTGCATTTATTGCAATGTGTCCATAATATTACATTATGCTTCTCATTGAGTATTGAGTAGAACCCACCCCCATATATATCTATAAAACTATATTTCTGTGTGTATATCTATACAAACACACACATATGTAAATATATGTATTATAATATATATATATATATATATATATATAGAGAGAGAGAGAGAGAGAGAGAGAGAACATCGTAAATACACACACCCATTTATGCTCGAATATCCTTAAAGATCTCAACCGTTCGATCGCTGAGATCAATGGTAGATATTTAAATTTAAAAGTAAAAATGTACCCTTGTACTTTTTGCAGGTGCATTAAATGCACATGGTATTATTTTGCTTTTTGCTTTAAAATCTCAAATATTGATCTTAAAGATTAAAGACTGAATGGTTGAAATCTTTAAAGAGAATTGTGCATGGTTGTGCATGCATGGACTGTTTTGATGTGTGTATATATATAAATCCAGAGTAGTTTGTACCTTTGCCATTTCAAACCACCCTCATCAGTTGTCGGAGGTTCAAAACCACTAACACATCATGCCATCACTTATCAACTTGCTCTTATAGTTTGTAGTTTGTACCCCCCCTCCTTATTTCTTAGTTCGGCTGAATCCAAATTTATTCATAATTATGGTGATAACTATGACCTTGTATCAATATTTATGTGGATTCACATGTTTTTCCGGTGACAATTGGATCAACATGCACTTTGACTGTTTGATGTTTTCTTCAATGCATAAGATTGGAAGACATAGTTGTGGTCCTAAGCTAGTGAAACTTAAAAAGAACCTTAGATTCTTCATATATATTACCTTCACATTTTTGTTTCAATAGTAAATACGAATGAAAATCTTTTAAGTTGCAATGTTTCAAATTTGTATAGTTTCTTTAACATGCAAATGGCATCACCATAGTTCCTTTTATATTGCAAAATGATAACGTTTATCATGAGCCCATGGACCTTTAGCATATTGATGCTAAATGAAACTCCTTTGCTACTATAAGGTATAAATTGAGTCTCCTTTAGCACATATATACTGATAAGATGGTAGCGCTATGCTTCTCTCTCTTTTGCTTTTGGTCCAAATAAGATTGTTTATTATATAAAATTCTCAACTTATCTTAAGATTATTGAAATTGCATAAACATTCTGTCTAATTTTCATTGCTCTTTTAATTATATTGATTTTGGTTCATGAACAAATATCATATATATAATCTAAGCAATAATCATAGAGTCATAAAGTCATGTTTGTAATTTGTATTTTGTAAGTATAAATCAAGCTTCAAATTTCATGCTACAATTTGTGCATGCTTAAAGCTTTAATTAAGATTGTTCATCAATAACAGATAGTACTTGATTGTTGATAATATGGCTTTTATTATTGTTTTCAATTTTCGCTTTATGTTTTCATCCATGGTTTGTCCTTTTCTTGAAATAGGTCCACCAAAAAAATGGAATTACTACTTACTAGTATTGGCAATTGCTAAAACTGTTATAAAAATGATTATACATGAGCTTTTAAATTTACTTTTAGATGCAATAGTGAAAGTTATACACTTCAAAAGTCAATTTAAGAGGCCTAAAATATGATCAAAATACTTTATATATCAATAAACGGTAGATGCAAGCTGAACATGACTTGTTTAAAAAGATGATTGAATGCATTAGGCTAATAAAAAAGTGTCAAATGCGTCCTACTTGAAAATTTTGAAAAAAATATACCTATTAAAAGCAATTTTCAGATCTTGAGAAAGATATAGTGTAATTTTGTTAAGTATATGTATAGATGAAGATTCTGTTGGGTGTAAGAACTAACTGTTCACTATTTAAACGAGAAACAAGTTAAGGTAAAAATAGTTTCCATATCCCTTTGAATAAAAGGATCTTAAAAGTATAAATAAAAGAACCATGAAGGGAAATGATTCATTCAAGTTTAATATTTTTTAAGATTTTAAAATATCTTATGTATGCAAACATATATGTACATAGCCTTTTTTAGGCATTATTTTGTTGCATATATTTTAATCACTCCTTTTGTTTGTGAAAATATATATATTCAACAAAATAATGCCAAAAGAAAGACTATTATGTCTGCATGCATAAAATATGTAAAGATCTTAGAAGAACCATTTCTCCTTATCACTCTTTTATTTATACTTTCGATGATTGCTTCATTCCAAGGCGTATGGAATCTAAATTTCACCTCAATCTATTTCTTCTTTAAATGGTAGATGAACCTCAATCCATTTCTCTTTCAAATGGTGGACGACTATCCTTGTGTTGCAAAAAATGCATTATGTCTTCACTAAGAACTGAAAACTGTTGTGAATAGATAAATCTTTCAAAATTTCCAAGCAAAGATCATTTGACACTTTTTTATAAGTTTTATTCATTTAATAAAATTTTTCAGTAAGCCATTTTCAGCTTGCATCTACCATTCCTCGTACTTGTTTTTCTCCTTAATTTCTCAAGTTATGAGTAGTTGCTTTAATGATATTCAAGCCTCTCAAATTATCTTCATACCCCTTCATGAAAGCTCATGTACAACAATTCCTATAGTAGTTTTAACAATTATCAATGCTATTTCTTTAATTTTTTAGCGGATCTATTGAGAATATCCAATAAACAAACAAACAACAACTAAGCTTTTTCCCTTGCCAAATGAGATCAGCTAAATAGATTCTTTATTTCCATAAGGTTTGATCCTATTTCATGTTAATAGTTAACTCAAGAGAAGTAATATCATTGTTTATTGTGCCAACACTTTTAGTGGCTTCTCCCTAGTATATTCATCATCTAGTTTCTCACACCTTCTTACTAAAGCTTTCATCGGTAACCTTTCCATGTGTCCAAAACATCTTAAATGATTTTCTCTCGTTTTGTTACCTATTCATGCCACTCCCAATTTCCTTTTGTGACCATATATCCATCTCGACTTTTCATTTTTTCATGTACATCTTTTGCACATGTTGATAATTAAGTGCCTCATATATCATAATGGGTCTAATTGCTACTCTATAATATTTACCTTTTAACTTTAACATCTTCTTGTTATATAGAATACCTAATGCAGTATCCGGTTTAACCGATCTACACTAATATATCATCACCTCACTCCACCACCAGTTCCATACTACTTTACATGTCACTAGCTATGCCTATAAAATTTCATGCATTTTTTTAAGAACTTTCTTTTTAAATATATATTCTTTCTCATTCTTGATGTTTTACCATTTAGTCTGAGTATCTATATAATATATTCTGTGCCTCTTTATCCACTTTCTTACTTTTACAGTTGATGTTAGGTAGTAAAGCTTTTTCTTGGAATTACTTTGCAATCTTTAGTTAAAACTTTAAACACAAGACTGAGCAAAAAATTGCAGCATAAAATTTAGAAATTGATCTAAACTTACAACTTTGATGCTTTAAAAAGTAATAAGTGAATGCTCACTCATTTACAAATGATCAACGTGACTATGCGACTATTATTATTGCAAACAAGCATCAGCACATCCATTTTGAAAATAATCATCAGATATAACATACTACAAGTTGATGTCTTAAGACACGCTTAATGCGAGTGAGCTGTCTCTAATATTGCCAACAGGCGCCGGATATAACATATGCAACAAAAGACAACAAGAAATGGTTTACCCTTTTCTTAAACAACAGTCTTCCAATACTGTGGACAAGTTTTATTAAATCCCAAGGATGCAACACCAATAGTTAGTTGATGCTTGCGGACGGATTGTCACACTGGTTGACAGAACTGTAAGACACGAGGAACCTTTAATGCGTTGCTATCGAAATGGAAAACACAACAAGAACTACACCTTTGGAAAGATTGTGTTGTAGTGCGTGAATTGTTCTCAAGATATAATATTGGCAAAATTAGTGAATTCAAGAGAAAGAGTCAATATCATAAATGTAAGATAATTTTGTCACCTGGAACACAAAAATAAATAAATATAGAATACACTTGATTCAAGAAGATAAACATGGTCTACCAGGACGGTTCCAGCGATGACCCCACAGGCGACAGTTCCTCGCCGTCCGCCTGTCCTCCCTCCTCCAACATGAATGGCCGTGGATTGCGGCGTTTCGCCAGAGAAAACAGAATGAAAAGAGAAACAAACAGCACCACTGCAGAAAAGGGAGAAATCCGGCGGGTAGAGACGGTTTTTACGCCGAATCGGGGTCGGTGAAGGCTGCTGCCCCTCCCTAACACCAACGTCATCCAAAACCCCTTGACCCAACCCAGATTTGATTTCGGACGGCACCGATTTTCGTCGGAAAACCGAACGTAGCCATCTTCGGTTCTTTTCTGCGGAAATCCGGCGAATCCACGTCGAGGCCGGCGACAACCATTAACTACTCTAACGTCTTCATTAAGCCAAATGCTTCCAACCCAAACCTAGATTGTCGGGCGACGGCGATTATTTCGCTGGAAAATCGAAGTCGAACGTGAAAACGAAAAAGGGTATCAAAACAAAAGTACCTTTTTCCGGCGTCCTTGCGCGTTCAGGTCCTCTCGACGTTGAGAATGGGCAGGGGCTCTCTAATGGGCCTGTTCAGCAAGCAAATCGGCCTTAAAATAGCCATAATAGCACAGCATCAGTATCTGCCTTGTCCAACTTTCCGAAACGGATCGAGAGCAACCCGGGGTAGGGTATGCAGACTATCAAATAAATGTTTGATAATGACAATCAACCTAATAGATACTTCCCCCCGGTATTAATCAACCTAATAGCTACTTGCTTGAAGGAAAACTTGAAATGTAATGCTGAAACAACTATATCTAGTAACGTAGGGTAAAGCATTACAGAGAAAGTTAAAGTCAAACTCTCCTCTCATTATTGCAGTAAGTAACACTACGTTCATCCCTGCAAAACACAGAAGGGCAACATATTCCTTACAGGAACTACAAATTGACAATGCTTATGAGTGATTCTCTCGATTGCAATGCTAAAACCCTGATGTTTGTAATTGTTTCTCCCGCTGAATCCAACTTGGATGAGATTCACAACTCTCTGAGATATGTGCTTCTGCTGTTCTCCTCGAATCAGCTCCTTTTCCCTTCATTTAACGATGTTTGTTTTTAACAATAGTCGTGTTGACCTGTTATTTATGTTCCCTTCATTTATCAGTAGTAATTAAATCGCCAATCGCCAACTTGTGAACTGTTCAAACAACAGAGAAAACCATCTTGATTCTAGGCTAATGTTAAAAACAGCATTGATTTCCAGTTTGATATTGGTTAGTATAGGTTTTCAGATTCAGCCATGGTTGCATGACGTCTTTGTTTTGGTACATCTTGAAACCAATATAAAAACTCCGTCATGGCTGGTCTTAATTCCGGATATGAAAGGAGGATATAGTTGACGTTAGCCTTTCAACAGCCAGCACAAAACTTTTATAAAGAATACATTCTTTGACCATGATTTCCATGCTTACATCTGTGCCAACAATCGGTTGCAGTTGAAATCCTACGTACTTCAATTGGAAAATTTCCTCGTTAAAAGGTGGATCTGCTCATCATGTACCCTTGGTGCCTGTGATATTCTCCATATACTTCATTCCTAGTAGACTTTATTTGTCCTTGTGAAACTGGACGCTCTAATACGTATCTGGGAAAGAGTGCTGTCCCTATTGGTTGAAGTTTACGATCATTTCCACCAGCCCAAGTGACGCAGAAGAATATGTGCTCCGCCTCTCCGTAGTTTTGGAAGAATTAGGCGGTTGTCCAGGATCAGCATGTCGGAGGCCATCCGATAGGCCCATGCTTGTTTCATACTGCTGACTTTTATTCATTTATTTATAACGAATGACATTACCTTGGCATTCCTTAAGATGGTGGGATTGTATGAGATTTATTTGGTGAATCGAACAGAGTTTGGAATCTCCTAGTTGTTAATGTGGTTGCCTGTGCAATACGTAATATACGCCTCAGGCTTCGCTCTGTTTTACGGTACAGGCACTTCCGGCGTCCCCCTTTACCATGTAGGCGAACCCACCCTGCATAGGCACTGACAGATGAGGATTTTAACCTAAGAGTTTTGTTCCTAATTTTGGGAAGCCGCTGCTTTGATTTTAGATAAAGAAAAATTGTGCATTTCTTTTGTTGTAGTTCTCAACAAAGGGCATACAGATAATCAATGGAACATGCGAAATGACTGGGAGAATTGAAAGACACTCAGGTAATATATAGCAGCCAAAAAACAGTAACATAATGTACATTATACGCATTTTCACGACCTGAAAAGAATTATACATGAAAACAAAGCTAGCCTCTTGAAACAGACCGGTCTTCCAATACAAACAGTTCGAGTTATTTTGCCTCTCCAACAAATCGGCCTCGCTCCTATGGTATCTTATTCAGGAATGATACCATCAATGTCTCTGCGTCATACTTTTGTTGTATCGCTATGAATTATGTACCGGAATACAGAATGGTATGGTGAAGACTGAAAAACATTTATAGGAGGCCTGCCATAAAAGCATTTTTGCATTGCTTTCTGTTCTTGATGGGTTAAAGAGCCACATCTAGGAGTCCTGAAGACTCGAAGAAGCATCCCTGGCATAGCGATCAATAGTCTTGGGAATAACTATCCCCGTCTCCTTCCGTATTCTTATGCTTGCTTGGATATACACTTCTTTTGCAATATCAAGTTCTTGAAGTAAATCTGTTAAACCGGATAATTTAGCAACAAAAGCAAGTGGAAGTGGCTATATATTTAATCAGAGCCTTGTTCGTTAATTATAATAACCTCACAGCAATGGCTAATGTCTAAAAGACCAGTAGTATCCCATAAAAAGCTGAAAGATTACAAGGTGTAACAAAATCATAAAAATGAAAGGATTAGAAGAAAGCAGACCGCTGTTGATCGTTGGGGACATCCCAGAATAGAGTTTTGAATGAGACATTCATTTATGCTTTGGCCTCCCACACTATATGCTGCTTGAGACAAGCATAAGTTAGAGTATAATAGAAGCCCAGAGACATAGTAATAAGAATATGGTACGAAGTGTTACATTTGCAATTAAAGATTTTCGTTTCAAATTGCTTTTTGGAATTCCATATGCTAAATATCCTTATGTATCAGAGCGAAGTATGAACAAAATTTTCATCTTGAGCAAAATAATATTATAATGTGGCAAAGAATATTCAGTAAAAGATCAATTGATGTCGACATTTAAAGAATCAACGACTAGAGAGTACGGTATATATGCATCACCAAGGTATTGTGTATGTACCTAAAAGGCAAGCTTTTCCTCATGATTCGTCTTTCTTGGGTCAGCCTTCTCGAGATGTTGGACAAGTGATCTGAAAATAAAAGAGTTGTAATAAATCATATTTCAAGGAACAATATAGATAAGGAGAGACGATGTCGATGGGATTCTGCATGGTATTCCTTGTAGGGTTTTTCATGAATACCCGATCAGTTGATCTTGATGTCCAACATGGGTTGGGTAATTATTACTAGATGAAACATTGTGTTAATATTGCTTTGGTGGAGGGGGTCAATGGTGTTTCTACATTTATTTTATAGTGACTATCCACCAGTGCGTGACATGTGGTATATATGTTATTATGAATTAGAGCTGTGGTGCGCAATGCTTCAGCTTGTATTCTATATTGTATTTTCCTGCAACTGAATATGATCAAGACATTGAATTGCATTTGATTGTAGATGTATATGGTTGATGGATCCCCCATGTTACCTATCTGTTTAATGGAGGAACAAAATCTACATCAAAAAGGGTCGGCAATTAGAATTTATAATTTAGCATGCGTATTGAAGAATATGTATTACTTATAGAACTTGGAAATAATACTATTTACAATATTGACAATAAGTTCTTACTTTTGTATTTGATAAACCATAACTCTTTTGTATTTATTTGATGTATAATGTATTATCATACTATCACTTCTATATAACTTGAATAATAAATTTGGCTTTTGTGCTTGCAAAGCATTGCTAATTGAATCCTTTTCACTCTTTATGTGTGTGTATAGTTAACATGTATACATTTCACATATATCAATAAACATAGTTAAAGTGAATATATATTTTTGGTTAATTGGTTTGAAAACAAAAGAGACAGATAATATGGCCAGACATCATATATATCAAATAAAAGTTATAGTGATATGCATCAAATGAATATAGTGCGATGTTGCATCATCTCGTCTTCGTCATTATCATCGAACATAAAAGTGGGAGTAGGACCTGACATAATCAAGTGATATACATGTGGCACACTGCTTAAGGGCGCTCCTAGGTATTGGTTGTGCATCTGACTCGATCAGCGTATCATCATCCCTCTGACTTCCATGAGACCCTATAAATAAAAGTTAACTTTAAATTAACATCTTTATTTGATCAACTTATTAACAACATAACAAAAGCAATATTTTACTTGTGCTAGATTCAATGCTGCAGGGTGACTGTTTGGTAGAGAGAGTGATTGTCTGTGATGTACCTAGTCTCGCACTAAATTGTTGAGTGTGAGTGATAGACCAATTCATGTATGATTATCACAATCATATAGGTAGGTTGTTATGATGTCAAAGTACTGCAACGGTTCCAAGATGTGTGAGATCTATGCCATCTAACACTTGTTCCATGTGTCATACTCAACTCTTATACATATCTCTTGGCTATATGCAATGACCAGCCTTAGTAGAGAAAGATGGATGTGTTGATGATGACCTAACCGACATCAATGGGCACATTCATGATATCATGACAGTTTGTACTTGTCATGTGATGTAGTACCTTCTAAAAACGAAGCTCTAAATCAATTTACAATGAAAGAGGGAAATTATATCAACAACATTATTGACATTAACAACAACAACAACTAAGCCTTTTCCTATAGTAGACGGGGTCGGCTATATGCATTCTTTGTTTCCACATAGCACTATCATGTGCCATGTTAGCAGTTAACTCACAATAAGCTACATCATTCTTTATTGTTTCTTTCCAACACTTTTGTGGTCATCCTCTACCTCTTTTAATACTTTCCAAATTTAGTTTTTCATATCTTCTCAAAGGTTCTTTTTTTGATCTTCTTTCTATATATCCAAACCATCTTAAACGATATTCTCTCATTTTATCCTCTATTGGTGTCACTCCTAATTTGTGTCTAATAACCTCATTATGTATACAATCTTTTCTTGTATGACCACTCATCCATCTCAACATCTTCATTTCTGTCACAGACATCTTTTGTACAAGTTGATGATTAACTGCCCAACACTCATAACTATAAAATATGGCAGGTCTAATTGCTACTCTATAATATTTACCTTTTAATTTTAATGGTATCTTCTTATCACAAAGAATATCTGATGCTCCTCTCCATTTTAACCAATCAACATTAATTCTATTCGTAACATCTCCATCAATTCTTCTATCATTCTGAAAAATTGACCCTAGGTATTTAAAACTTTGCTTTTGCGGGATGCAATTCTTGTCAATTTTAATTTCTATGTCCTCTAAAGTAACCAAATGATCAAACTTATATTCCATATATTCTGTCTTTGTTCTGCTAACTCGGAGGCCTTTGCTTTCTAATGTTTCTCTCCATAGTTTAAATTTTCTATTAACTTTTTCCTTAGACTCCTCCATTAACACAATGTCATCTGCAAATAACATACACCAAGGTACTTTATCTTGAATATGTTTTGTCAATTCATCAATCACCATTATAAATAAGTATGAACTTAAAGTTTATCCTTGATGTAACCCAATATTAACTTTAAAGAAGTTTGTCATTTCTTCATGAGTCCTCATATGTTTTTGCACCATCGTACATGTCTCTCATAAGGTTAATGTATGTCAATGGGATACCTCTTTTTTCCAAGGTTTTCCAAAGAACATCCCTTAGTACCTTATCGTAAGCTTTTTCTAAATCAATAAATATCATGTGAAAGTCTTTGTTTTTTGCTCTAAAATATTTCATAAGACGTCTCAAAAGGTGAATAATTTCAACAGTAGATCTGCTTGGCATGAATCCAAATTGGTTCTCTATTGTACGTGATACTTGTCTTACCTACGTTCGATAATTCTTTCCCACAGTTTCATAATATGACTCATTAACTTGATACCTCGATAATTCGCACAATTCTAAATGTCTCTCTTGTTCTTATATATGGATATAAGTGTACTCACTTTTCATTTCTCGGGCATCTTTTGGTTTCTCCATATTTCATTAAACAATCTTGTGAGCTAGGTGATTCCTATTTCTCGTAGGATTTTCCAAACTTCTATAGGAATATTGTTTGGTCCTACCAATTTACCACCCTTCATATGTTTAAGAGTCTTTTTGACTTCATTCTTTTGAATACGTCGATAGAAATTATGGTTTATATATTTTTCTGATTTGGCTAACTCTCCTAAGCTAATATTAACATCTTTATTTTCATTAAAAAGCTTATAAAAATATTTTTTCCATATATTTCTTATATCATCATTTGCCACTAGAATTTTTTCATCCTCATCCTTGATGCACCTAACATAATTAAGATCTTTAGTTTTCTTATCTTTAGCCCTAGCTATCTTAAAAATATCTCTTTCACCCTCTTTTGAGTTGAGTTTTTTTATATAAATTCTCTCAAATTTTAGCTTTTGCTTCACTAATGGCTTTTTTGCTTCCTTCTTTGCTTTCTTATAAGCTTCTAAAGTTTTACTAGTTTTCTTAGCATAATGTAATTTGTAACATGCCTCTTTGCCTTGATTTTATTTTGCACTACTTCACTCCACCACTAAGCTTCTTTTTGTGCCCCTACATCTCCCTTCGATAAACCTAACACATCTTTCGCCACTTTCCTAATATGTATAACCATATTGTTTCACATATCACAAAGTGTACCGATATAATTTTGAACATCTCCTTGAAGGACTTTCTATTTAAATATATCTTCTTTCTCGCTTTTGAGGTTCTACCATTTAGTCCGAATAACTCGATGCACTATTTTCTTCTTTGTCGATTTTTTTATTTGTTAATCTATAACTAAAAGTCGATGTTGGGTTGTTAAGCTTTCTCCTGGAATTACCTTGTAATCTTTACAATATACTCTATCTTTTTTTCTACAAATAAAGTAATCAATTTGTGTTTATGATAAGATACTCTTATAAGTAATTAAATGTTCATCTTGTTTTTTGAAGATTGTATTGACTATAAAGAGATCAAATGGCATAACAAAATTTAAAATCTCCTTACCTTCCTCATTTATATCTCCAAAACCAAAGTTTTTATGAATACCTTGATATCCTAATGTCTCTTTACCGACATATCCATTTAAGTCTCCTCCTAAACAAATCATCTCCCTTTGTAGAATCCTTTGAATCACCTTATCTAACTCCTCCCAAAAACCTGTCTTTATACTATCTTCTAGTCCTACTTGGGGTGCGTAAGTATAACTATATTCAAAACCTCTGCTCCTAACACTAATTTCAATGTCATGATTCGGTCACCATATCATTGTATGTCTATTACACTGTCTTTTAAATCTTTATTTATGATAATACCAACTCCGTTTCAAGCTTTTTCCTTACCTGAGTACCATAATTTAAAACCTCTATCCTCTATCTCTTTTTCTTTTTCTCCAACCCACTTTGACTCTTGTAAATATAGAATATGAATCTTTCTTCGAATCATAGTATCTACCACCTCCATTAGCTTATCGAATAATATTATGATATTCCAAGAACCAATACGAATCTTATTATCTAGGACTAACTTCCTTACCCCCCACATCCGTCCATATTGAAAATGCGGAGACCCACTATGTAAATTGTTCACTACATTCGGGAGGCAAAGTAGCGGGACTAACTTTTTTATCCATACTCGTTTATGATGTGGAAACTCTCTCTGCAATTGATTTACTACATTCGGGCGAAAATGTAGTGACCCTTGCTTACTTATCACTGCTTTCGGGCTCTACAGCGTGTCGCTAGGTGGGGACACCCTAAAATAATGCTCATAATTTGTGTAATCTATAGTATGAAAATCCGATAAAGTTTGACGCTGGCTGTCGAAAGCCTAACACAACCCTCTTCCTTTATTAGGGCTTGGGACCGACAATGCAAGGGTGATCCCATGTAATTTGTGTAAAACAAATTTCAATCATGTAGTAACAATACCTCCCTTGCTGTCATCAAATCTACCTTCTTGCAATAACAGGAAGAACAAGATGTAGGACACTTCTATGAATAACATTTCTCGTCTATCTAATTGTAGTATTATGGGTCAAACCATAATGGAGACTTGAATTCAGATCCAAATAAGGATTTGGGAATAGTAATGTCAGAACATGGCATCATGGAAGAATCAAGGAGGGTGGCAAAACCGTTGCCGACCATGATATTTGCCACTTTATGGGTGTTTCACAAATGGTTTTGATGTTAAATCGAATCTTCATGGTTTCATAATGTTGATCGGCTTCAAGGGAGCGACGACATCCAAGGAAAGGTTGGGAAAAGGTGCATTTTTATAATCTTTTGTTTTTCTTCCATTTTTTGGGTTTTTTGGTGAAATAGTCATTGTCATCCATCGATTTAGGTTTAGGTTAGAGTGTTGAGGTCAAATGAGGGGCTGATGTGAGTTGTTAATCGGCCAAAAAATTGCTGCTATCGTTGGATTTTTGTAGGAAAGGACTCGGTTAGGGTTCAATATGTTTCTAGCAGCAAGATTGACATTGTTCAACAATGGATTTGCTCTAGATCAAGGTTTTTTTCTATGGAATAATAGAATCCAAACTCAATTACTTTCAAAATCAACCAAATAATGTACTGATTTGCTAGAGTTCTCCATTGTCAAAATGCTTTTTGTTCCTTTTATTTATTTGGTTTTTCGGTGCATGGCACGAGGCTAACAAATAGTAGGGAATTGTCGTCAGTCCTCATTGATGTCAGAAAATGGCAAACCCACTGCTGAAATCTATCAGTTTTTAAGTTAGAGTTTAGGCGTAAGGGATACAGGTCATATTTTGTCCGATACATTGATGTTTATTGCATCGTCGAAGACTGTATCAACCCGTGGTTAGTCTAAAATATCGTGCCAAGTAGGATTGTGTGTCCTGTTTTGTGTAGGAAATGTTTGGGTCAGGTAGAGTCCAAGACATGTTTTTGGGTTAGGTGCAAAAGGGAACATAGAATCCCTTTAGTCATATTCATGTTCAAGGTAGGTATCATGTTGATACAAAATACCTATTGTAATATGAAAGTTGGATTAAAACTAGATCAATGTTATATGTTTATATCCAGGACTGTTTATTTGAATTCATGTTAGGCTTTTTGGGTTGTTTTAGGGCCGTTTAATGTCTGATTTGGATCTTATTTATTTGTTGGGTTTGTAATTGAATAAATTTTAATGTTTTTATTGTGTTGGAACCATTTATATATTTGTGTGTATATATATAAAATAATCATGTTTATAACTTTATTGTTAATGAGCATGATTTGATATGCATGTATTTGGTTGAAGAATGTGACTTGATATTATGTTCCTCATGTATTTAGATATAAACACATGGATAAGATAATATGAAATTGTTTTTTAAAACATAATGCAACTTGAACCATACTTATGTGTGGTTTTGTGTGGGGTATCTAGGGTTTGTAAGCCTTGGAAGTTCCAACTTGTGAAGGATCGTAGAGTGTGTTTTTGTATACTCTATTGTGGAAGTTGATGTAATTTGATTATCATGGATTTGGTGACCAAGGTCATGTAAGGGAGAGTCAGATGATCCTTGTGACTTAATTTAGGCATTTATTAACTATAAATGTTATAACTGATGATGTATGTGTGTGTGTCTAAGTTGGTTTTGAAAGCATCATTTGAAATGTGATTTTTATGTGCCATAAAATGTTTGTGAAACATGCATATTTTTAGTTTGTCTTCTATTAAGGGATGTATAACTTTCCAACTAAGCAATAAGTTTGTGTTCACTCTACTATTTTACAGCTTATCCCCAAACTAGTACTTCTAAGGCAAGTGATGTCAAGATGCTAACTTGTTCATTCTCACTTTACAATGTTACTAGATAGATGAGTAATATTAAAGTTTTTGGTTTGGGGGATTTGTAGGTGGTATTAGTACTTTTGTTTAGTTTGTATAGAATTTTGAGTTAAATGATATTTCATTTTAGTTGATTGATATGCTTGGTTGTTTATTTGTTTATAGTTATACTTGTGCCAAATGCGTTCATGTCGCATTGTTGTAGCTCGTATCGTGGTATTGTTCCATGCTAGTGTCACATAGCTGCTCAAGGCTGCCTCTACACCTATCTCACTCTAAAGGCATAAAGTGCTTGCAAATCTATGCCTATGATACATTAAGTTTATTTAACACATTAAGAGAACTTATTATATTAACTCAAAACAATGTACGAAGGACTATTATTACCTAAAGAAGAGAAGTGAGATTGCTAAGCAAGCTGCTATGCCTCGATGCAAGAAGCTTTTCTCAATTACCTATATAATAAATGTGTGACCGCACTCAAAGTATACTCATTGACTCCATGACCAGAATTGACCAACAACTGCATAATTGCAGTTGGAACCCTATCCTTAGACTTGTCCTGATAGAGTGTACATTCAATATGACACATGATAAAATAACTCTATTATCTCTAGAATTAAGGGTGTGTTTGAACTCTTTATTAGGAGCATGTCCAACTCCACAATGCTAGACTTCCTCTGTGCTTTTATATCATTGACGATTTTGTTCATAAGGCTCACTAAAATAACTTCCTTTCTTAGTGCCTTCATCTCCATGGAAAGTGATGAAGTGTCCACCCATTCAAAAGCTGAGGTTTTTATGGATATGATATAAGATAAGAGTCACTTTACCTTAAGGCATGTGACAACTATTGGTATCCTCTGCTTTCATTTGATAAAAATACTAACCAACAAGTCCATCACCTTATACACTAAGCATCCTTGCATATGCAATCCATAGTAGTCGACAATCACTTTAAAGCTACATGGTTTTACCATGTGACTGCTATATACCTTCACGTTCTACTTCTACAACATCTTAGTGGTGATACTTTTAACATACTTAGTATATTTACATGAGACACTTCAAAAGAAAAATGATTTTACTTTCTAATTGAATGCATATCTAGAATTTGCTTGATCCTTCATACTTTATAGGGGCATGGCTTGCAAAGCTAGGAAGTAAATTCGAAAAAGGAAGGAGATTGACCTCGTCATCCTCTACAAAATCAACACTATCACTCTTTACTGCATCAGAATCTTTATCATTATATTATTTTGAAGCATATGAATGACCAATCCCATCATCATATGCTAATATAGCTATATCTATAATAATTGCTACATCATCTCCATGACATTGAGCACTTGGTTAGAGATCATCCATGTATGACAGTCGAACCATCTCCTTTGTTTGTTGAACTATGAAAGTGTCCTCTATATACAATCACTTTAGCATGTTATGATCTTTCTTAAGTAATAATTATATGGTTCATGAGTCATCTATAACTAGATATACCTAGAAAAGTTTATTAGAAAAATATATTAAGAAAACACACACTCCTTGTCTCTTCTTTAAGATACATGTCCCACAAGGGTATCGGCCCAACTACAGCAGATGTACTAGAGGTGTGTTTGTGTTTTTAGGTGGACGTCCATGGTGTGTCTACAAGAGGGAGAGCTGAAGAATTACATGCTAGAAAGGCAGAGAAGGAGAGAGTAAGTAATGTGTCCTGGCAAAAGTGTCATTTTGGCGTTTGTTTACTAGGGCAAACACAACCACAAGAAAGAGGGAGAGAGGAGGGAGAGGGAGAAACGGAACCTATGTTAATGATAGCGGCGAGTAGTGATATCATTAACTTCGATGGAGGAGTGACAATGGTGGAGAAGAGTGAGGGAAGACAGGAGAGACAAAAGAGGTTAAAGTATAGGGGATAAAACACATCCAAGGGTGTGTTAGTAGGAGGTGCATGAATAAACCTTACAAATGTCACGATTGCCATTGTTGCTAAAGTATAGTATTGAGGGACTAGGGTATGTGAATAAACCAAGCCGCTCATAGTTTGGCTCAGTGTGGCTTGTCACTTGTCCATTCATGATCACTTTCTTAATGATAATTTTTCTTTAAGTAGTTGTCCAAGCTCTTAAAATGGCACCTTTTAAAGTTCTCTTGTAAAGTGTGAGCCCAAGGGTAATTGTATGACGGTACTTAAGGTGAATGAGGACCATTTTCCGTGTTTACCTGCTTGAAGAGTAAGAACTTTAAGTTAATAAGGCCATTTATTTAAGATATTTAAGTAAATCACCCCCTCTCTCTCGTTCATGTGCACACACACAACTTTGTTCAACTCTGCCTAAAAAAGATGCAATGTTCGTCAATCTGTTAAGTATGAGCTATTTGATGAGTAGTTAGCTCTGTTCACTAATAAAAAAGTTTAGTCGAGGTTTGTTCGGCTCATTTACGGGGTCAATCTATATTGCCAATGAGAAAATATGAATTATATTTGTCATACTACACGAGTTGCGCCCATGACCCTATTCGAGTCAATGCCCTGCATGAGTGTAAACATGAATGAACGCTAAACCCAAGCATATAACCAATCCAACGTACTTAAAATATAATTCCAAATGACTACAAAGTTGAAACAAAAGGCTCTATGCATGGTCACCAACATAATTCCTTAAAGTTATATATGAATATCTAAAGAAGTTAGTTCTCAACTATATCATACAATCTCAAAGAACAATTCCTATCAATATGCTATTTGGCATCGTGCGTTCTAGAAGTGCTAGCTTTAGGATAAAGTACAAAATAATAGAGTAACCTTCGACGTATAGCTCAGTAGGATAGTTATACACCCCTTAATAGAATTCATACTAAAAACATGCATGTTTCATAAACATTTAATAGCAAACTAATATTTACACTCACACACATACACCAGTTATAATTACAACCCATATTGTGTCTAAACCAACTCGCAAGAGTTTTCAACCCTCTTTCACTTGATCTTGGTCACCCCATCTATGACGGTCAAACCACATTAACTCTCACAACAGAGTGCCCAAGATCACTCTATATTTGCCCCAAGCTGGAACGCTCGAGGGACCTCCATCTTATCATATCCACAAGTTCATATCCAAATCCATATATCCAAGTCCATATTCACAAATCATAGTTTAATATCAAATACATGTATAGCAAAAAATGCTCATTATCAACCACATTATAACAATATTTGTCTCAAAAGCATATCAAATAACTCATACTTTCAAATATTATTCAAGATGCATTAATAAAATATTTAACAATCATTTACATTTTAAATCATTAAAAAAAAAGAAAAATCACTTCTAGCATGATTCTACTAAGGAATATATAACCCTCCACTTGAAAGAGCATCAAAATCCAATACAGAAATTGTTGGACCACTCATATCACCTCCATATCCTCTAATCTTAATCTCTAAATTTTTTTTAACTAATAACAATATTAAAATCTATTTAATTATGAATCTACCACAACAAACTAGATCCAAATCAGACACCAATGACCCAAAAACCTATCATAGATCCAAATAAGTTGTTCTAGATTCAAACTGTTATCTAAATCTATTTCTGACCCAAACTATATATTGCAATAGGTATTTTATGTCCCTAGGCCAGCAAAAAAGTAGACCTAAACCTAAATCTGCCTAAATCCATTTTGTACTGGATCAAGAACCTATTTTAGGACCCAACCTAACCCGAACTTGTTTTTGACAACAAACGATCGTTTCTAACTCAACAAAAACGTACTTGATACAGAACCACTAACGTGACACAGGACCCATAGACGCGTCATGTATCCTTTCATTACATGCCGTTAGGACACTCTAGTGTACAGTCCCACCCAAAACGGAAGCATTGGCAAAATTCTGATGGCAATTTCTCCGTTTGTTGGTATCGATGAGGGACGACAGTGGTCCCCCACCATCCTACAGGGTCTCGCCTTTCGGTCAAGTTTAAGAACAGCCGGAAGTGATGGTGTTTCGCCGAAAAAGTAAAATGAAAAAAAGGCTTACACAAAAGAGCAAAATATGACAAATAGGAACCATTTCTCAACCAAATTGACAATTGTGACTAACTTCAACCTTTCATGCTACTTTAGTGGCCAACCGAAGCCTAGAAAGATGATCAATTTCAAGTATTTTACCAAAAATAAGAGAACAACAGAAACTAGAAAAAAAAATGGCACATACCTTTTTCCTGGCCAATTTCTACCCTGTTCCTCTCGATGCTTCAAATACAAAAGAGTCGCCCATGAATCGCCGTTAAAATGACAAGGAAGTGGTGTCGATGATTTCGTCGCCCCCTACCGCTTCGTGTGCTATTTGGTGCAACCTGGGTGGACCTAGGTTCGGATTCATTTCTGAGTTTGACCCAGGTTATCACAATATCAATATTTGTTTCGCTGACATGAAGAACACTTTTCATGTAGATTAAGGGTGTCAACGAGTATGATCCATGTAAGTCTAGGTTTATGCACCTATGTCGCACACAAATGAAAGAATAGACGAAAATGAGACATGACAAATCTCCAAAAATTAGAAAATGGAGAAACAACTATAAGTAGTGGATGGCCACTCTCAGCCCACTGCTAACGACCATGAAATGCGAGAAGGGTCCTCTTCTCGGATTTCATGAGATCATATTTTCAAAAGTTAAAATATTTATAAAACGATATTCAGTTTTTCAAAAGTGAAACTCATGCATCTCCCGGATTAAAAAGGGAAAGCCCATAACAATAAACACGGAAGACAAAAAGCCATGTATAAAATATATAGTTTACATTGTTACATTGAGATGGCCATTCTCGGCTCGGGTAACGGCTGGACTGGCCATCCAGCCGTTACCAGAGGAGAGGCCTGATAAGTAACGGACAGTTGTTACCAGAAAATCCGGTAATGGCCATCCGTTACCTCTCCCAGACGAGGGAAGCCACGAGAGGAGAATGCCAAACGACAAGGGAGCGGATGCCTATAAAAGGGCATCCATTCACAGAGAAAATAAGAAGAAAAGTACAGAAAGCTTCTTACAGAAGTGATATACAGAATACAGTTGTCTGAGAAATCCCTCATGAGGAAACCTCGCAATGACATCATCAACATCCGCTGTGAAACCTTCGGCGATCAGAGTACCGGAAAGGTAAGACCCGAATCTCACTCCTTCAGTGGTATCAGAGACTAGTTCCCTGTAAAAAAAAAAAAACAGAAAGAAGAGGGTTAGATTTTTTTTTTTTTAAAAAAAAGGAAGAGAGCAGTCGGCGATCGACAATCGGACAAGGAAGCAGAGGCAAGCCGACGGGAAGCCCCAAAGACAAACCAGAGGCAAGCCGATGGAAAAGCCCCAAAGGCAAACCAGAGGCAAGACGACGGAAAAGCCCCAAAGACAAACCAGAGGCAAGCCGGCGGAAAAGCCCCAAAGGCAAACCAGAGGCAAGCTAGCGGAAAATCCCTAAAAGCAAATCAGAGGCAAGCCTCAAAAGGCAAAACAACGGCAAGCCAAAAAATGCCCGAAGGCGAGACAGAAAAGAAAAACAAAGCAGCCGGTTGAAGCGCTTAGAAGAAGAAAAACCACCGACGCCGACGGCCGAACGCCGATGGCTGAAACCCCTCCCTCTCCCTCTCTCTCTGGAAAAATCCAGATACCAGTACATTTTTTTAATTTTTTGCTTTTATAGCAATAAAAAAAAAACCCGCGGTTTTCAAAACCGTCGACGGTTTCCCGAAAACCAATAGCGGTTTTCTGAAACTGCCAGTGGTTTCAGAAAACCGCCTCGGGTATTGAGTAAGAAAGACAAAATTACCCCTGTCATTTTCTGATTATTTCAAAATTGTCACGACAAAAGGACAGGTTTATCCCTTGGTCGTTTTTGAAAATTACAAAAATACCAAGGGTTGTTGATTTACGGTATTATCCAACCCGGTTTGGAAAATATCAGTTCTGCCATTCAGTCAAAAGACAGGTTTACCCCTATTCCTTTTGAAAAAATACAGATTCGCCCTGAGAGTTAAAATTACGATTTTAACCCCGATCAATTGTGAATTTTACAAAAATACCAAATAGTGATTTTACGAGTTTGTCCTTGTAATTTTTCAAAAATTACAAAAAGGGACAAATAAATAAAATTACAGATTTATCCTTTGGTATTGGTTTAGAGGCAGAAAAACCCTTAAAATTATTAAATTTTCTGCATCAAGTTAACGTGTTTCTTGCTTTGTGTTTTTCTTTGTTTTCTTTAGAAAGAATAAGACCGCTTGCTTGATATTTTTGCCAAACAAAAATGAGTTCTAGGATATGTGCATCCGAACTGGCAAAAACAGAAAAATTAAACGGCCTGAACTTCCAGACATGGAAGAGAAGAATCCCGTTAGCTCTAATACTAGAAGGTGTAGAGTATATGTTAAAGGAAACAGTGCGTCCTCCATCATCAGACGCAAGTCAACAACAATTAGAAATGTATAAAACATTTTTAAAAGACGATACCATAGCAAGAACTGTAATGTTAACTTATATGGAGGATGACCTGATTAGGGTCTTTGAGGAATATGAGACTGCAAAAGAGTTGTTTGACTCTTTAACAGCTAAGTATGATACAACTGCAAAGTTGTATGTGCAGTTGCTACTACAAAAATACAACTCCTTTAGAATGAAAGAAGGGGAAAATGTAGTAGAACATATAAATCATATGCTGGTAATGGTTAGGGATTTAGCTGTAGCAAAAGCAGTCATCCCCGAACCAATGCAGATATCAACTATACTGAACAGTCTACCTCTATCATGGAATATGGTCACCACTGCCTTAAGGTTAGGGCCTGAAATCAACCTTTCATAATTGCCCCTAAAGCTAGTAATTGAAAAAGAACACATGCTCAAAAACAAAAGGGAAAAACTGCTAGTAGTCCAGGATGAGTTGACATCTAGCTCCAAATCCAACCAGAAAAAGAAACCAAATAAAAAGTTTGGCAAGAATAACAAGAAAGGCGGTCAAGCTTTTAAGAAATCACAGGAAACCGCTTTCTGGATCAAGTGCTTCAACTGTGGAAAGATGGGGCACTACAAGAGGGATTGCCACAACAAGAAAGATGGAGGAAACAACCCACAACGCGGACAATCGGAGAAGCATGACATAATCTGTGTAATTTCAGAATGCCTATACTTGGATCGCCTAGTTACAGGCTGGTGGATCGACTCAGGAGCTACGAGACACATCTCAAAAACCAAGGAAGGGGCAATTGATCTAAAGGAATATCAATCCGGACAACATCGTGTGTACATGGAAAACAATACTTTCTCAGATGTTATGGGTATTGGATCCTTTAGGATATTTGTATAAGGCAAACCAATTGTACTGACCGATGTGTTAATTGTGTCATCTATAAGGTGCAATCTGGTCTCGATCCCTGTCTTAGTAAAGAAAGGTTTTGAAGTAAGGTTTGTACCTAACAAGGTGACTGTGGGAAAACATGGGAGAATCTTGTTCTCGAGGGAATTTGATGTAGAACATGGACTGTTCAAGTTATCCGATAATGAAAATCATCAATCTTCTATTTATATTGAAAGTGTATTTTCTGTTGATGTGAATATGTGGCATAAACGCTTAGGGCATATAAGTTTGGAAAAGTTGAGGAAATTATCCAACTTTGACTTATTACCCGAATTTGAGGAAAAGACTTTCAACAAATGTGAAGCTTGTATACAAGGAAAAATGACAAGGAAAGTCTTTCCAAGGAAACAAAAAGGGCAACAACCCTGTTAGAGATTATTCACACAAATTTATGTGGACCTTTTAGAGTAAAGACACATCGAGGAAAGGGTTACTTTATAACCTTTATCGATGACTACTCTAGATATATGTATATATATCTTTTAGCATATAAATCAGAGGCACTTGAAGCATTTAAAGAATATAAACAAGAAGTAGAAAATCAATTGGGACATACTATCAAAGTCTTGAGATCAGACAGAGGAGGTGAGTATACCTCAGCAGAATTTTTAGAATTCTGTAAAGACTTTGATATTACTAAACAGAATACAATGCCTAGAACACCTCAACAAAATGGTGTAGCTGAAAGGTACAATAGAACCTTATTGAATATGACAAGGTCTATGATTATTAATGCCTCTCTACCAAGGGTATTTTAGGGAGAAGTGGTAAGCACAGCTGTTTACGTGCTCAACAGAGTACCATGTAAAGCTGTGTTCACTACACCATATGAGATGTGGTTTGGGAGAAAACCCAACCTAGGTCATCTCAGGAGATGGGGATCAATTGCACATGTCAAGATCCTTGATCAGTCTAGAGATAAACTAGACAGTAGGTCCTTGAGGTGTATATTTATTGGATATCCAAAAGGTTCAAAAGGATATCGGTTCTATCATAAGGACCAAGGACTCATTGAAAGCAGAGAAGTTGAATTCTTAGAAGATTCTAAGAATGACATCCTAGAAAACAATGAAGAGTATGTTGATGATTTGGTAGATTTTGACCAATCATCTTTTGAGCCCATACGTATAATCCTAGCAATATCTATATATTATGATTTGAATTTACATCAGTTAGATGTGAAGACCGCCTTTCTAAATGGCGATCTAGAAGAGATCATATACATGTAGCAGCCCGAAGGATTTGTGATTGAAGGCCAAAAAGATAAAGTGTATAGGTTGAAAAAATCCCTATATAGCCTAAAACAGTCACCTCGTCAATGGTATTTGACTTTTCAAAATGTCATTATAGAACTTGGGTTTGTGGCTAAAAAACTTGATCACTGTGTTTATGTTTGGAACAGTGGGAGCCACTTTGTCATCTTATCTTTGTATGTCGATGACATATTATTGACTGGAAATGACAATGAAATGATTATCAAAACCAAGTCATAGTTGAACTCCAAGTTCGAAATGAAAGATATGGGAGAAGCATCCTATATCCTGGGTATAAAGATCTCTCGCGATAGAGGATCTAGACTCTTATGCCTGAGTCAAGAGAGAGATATAGACTATATCTTCAAGAAATTCAAAATGGGTAAATGCAAGTCTGTAGATACACCTGTTGCAAAAGAGGTGAAACTAAGTAAGGCTGATTGTCCCGGTGAAGGAGACGATAAGCCTAATGTTCCTTATGCTCAAACTGTTGGCAGCTTGATGCATGCTATGTTGTGTACAAGACCTGATATCAGCTTTGCTGTTGGTCTTGTCAGTAGATATCAAAGTAATCCAGGTTGGCAGCATTGGATAGCTGTAAAAAGGATTCTAAGATATCTGAAAGGAACAAAGGACTTGAAACTATGTTTTCAAGCAAATGAATTAAAAGTGGTAGGATACTCAGACGCTGACTTTGCTGGGAGCAAAGATAATAGCAAATCAACCTCAGGACAAATATTCTTATTTGGAGGTGGTGCTGTTTCTTGGGCATGTAAGAAACAGGGTTGTGTGGCATTGCATACACAGGAAGCTGAGTATATTGCTTGTTGTATGGTTGCAACAAGTGATGTCTGGAAACGCCGCTTCATACGTGATTTGAAGTTGGAAATAACAAATGAGCCGGTGGTTATCTATTGTGATAACAATGCAGCAATTACTCTTATTAAGAGTGGAGTAGATTGCTCAAAAAGCAAGCATATAATGGTAAAATACCACTATGTTCATGATATGGTTATGAGAAAGGAAATATCCATCTCATACATGCCAACAGAAGATATGTTGGCAGACCCCTTAACCAAAGGCATAACGAAAGAACTCTTCTCAAAACATGTTAGAAACATGGGTTTGAGATATGTTGTTGTATAGGTAAATAACCATACAACAGATGATTTGCTGTGTAGGGAAATAACCACACAACAGGTTCTGATTGCAATAGTAATCAGGGATCGACATAACTAGGAAAAACCCCTAGAAAGTTGGAGGAAAAACTAGTATGTCGATACACTTGGCTCGAATGGCCAAGTGGGAGATGTTACATTGAGATGGCCATTCTCGGCTCGGGTAACGGCTGGACTGGCCATCCAGTCGTTACCAGAGGAGAGGCATGATAAGTAACGGATAGCCATTACCAAAAAATCCGGTAATGGTCATCCGTTACCTCTCCCAGACGAGGGAAGCCACGAGAGGAGAATGCCAGACGATAGGAGAGCGGATGCCTATAAAAGGGCATCCATTCACAGAGAAAATAATAAGAAAAATACAGAAAGCTTCTTACAGAAGTGATATACAGAATACAATCGTCTGAGAAAACCCTCGTGAGGAAACCTCTCAATGACGTCATCAACATCCGTTGTGAAACCTCCAGCGATCAGAGTACCAGAAAGGTAAGACCCGAATCTCACTCCTTCATACATAACTCAATAGAGAGAGATAAGAAATCCGATACTCTGTTTCTATGTCTTTTGAGTAATCCAAAAACAAATACACTTTCATTACACTTGCTACAGGAGACACAGAAAGGAAAGGAAGCAGGAAGAAAACCATAGAGGCAACCAACTTCCTCAGCGCACAACTGAATCGGACAGCTTCAGAGATTGACGACTGTCCCAACAACAACAATGGATATTTGATATGAGAGAGGTAATGCTCTCTATGAATATTCGATAACCATGGATGGTCCGTTCGGATTAGTGAGTTTGAATGAGACAAGCAATGGATGTTAATTGGATCAGATTTGTTAGGATCCGACTTGTTGGCGTTCCTGCAAGTCAATGCATGGCTGTCATGCATGCTAAAGTCTCATTAAACAAAAAAAGAAGGAGAAGAAAAAAGAGATGAATCATCAATGAGAATTTTGATGAAATCATCACACTTTGATGGTGAAGCATGACATACGGAAACTTCATGGCGAAGCATTTTAAGAATTAAATACCGATGACCATTTAGATTGTCAACGAATGAGGAGTTAAGGGGTCTGATCTCTAGGAAAAGCCCAACGATGACAGTCTTGTATCGAGGTAAATGTCAACACGGACGGTTTCAACCCGAACAGGCAGTGCGAACTGCTACAACTGGTTCTACCTATCAGAGAACCCAAACCCAAACCAGAACCACTCCAAAGAGCCAGCAGTTCCAAACTAGAAAGGGAGCCAAACCCACCGGATATCGATGCCTTTTTTCACCTTTAATTTTTTTGTGTTTTTACTTCTTCAATAAATACCCCTCCCCAATGGTTTCCATAACAATTCTCTCTCTTACGCGCGTGCCTAACTATCCATGAGAATTTGATATGGGATTAATGTATATACAAAGAGATTAATCCCAAGATTAGTGTATATACGAAGCATGACAAATGACTACATGTATGTTTGCACAAATTTACAAACTACGTGATTGCATACATGAGTGAATGAATGTATGAAACGTTTGAATATATATACAAACGTTTCATACATTCATTCACTTATTTATATATGTGTGTTTTACAATTTATGTGGACGTTTAGCTGTTCATGCATCCAAGTTTCAGCCTATTGAAATCTTTCCAAGAAATAAGACAACTTTGATTTACGACTTGGAAAGCTAAACTGTCAGCCTCCGTATCTCGTCTGCAAAGAGTATCTACATGGATTCGTCTGTCAGTATCTTCAAGTACTAACGCGGTCAGTCACTTTTCGAGGAAGTACTTTCACACTAACAAAAAGGGGAATACGTGAGAACTTTCCGTTGTGTCGTGTCGTGTTGTGCCATGTCGTATGGCATTAGTAGCAAATTATCAATATTTAACCTTTAAAAAATTGTGTGAACCATTTTTCTTCTCGGGTGGGTGCAGTCACCCGATTTTATGTACACGGACGTTCAACCTAAATGACCTGAATGGCTTGGCCATAAAAAATAATATGCTACATATGCCAACTAACATCTGGTTCCTTATTCGAGCTTACGAATTTAATTTAGATGTCTAATATTTGCATTCGAGTTTCAACATCAAGAAGCAACAGAACTAAATGATAGTGATGCATCCAGATCATTTATCCAATTCATGAGAGCAAATGATCCAAATTATTAGAGTTTGACAGTGGATGGCTTGTCGGGGAAAGCCTTAGGTTTCGTCTTTTCTGTAACAACAGAGAGGCCCGAGCCTATGTATGCGGCCTATATTGAACTCATGACCGTTTACTTGTGAGTTGACCCTCTAGCTACGCGAGCCATTGGTAAAGTAATTTTCTTAACATGATTGTCACCTCTAACAATTACGTAATACCAACAGATACAACTGAATACCGCTAATGAATGAATTAAAGTTTGCCGAGTATCTATCACGAAACAGTATGCACCAAATGAAATAATTGCAAAAGTCATTGATATGTACGTATGTGTATTGGTAGTAACAAAGATCTAATGAAAAATTCATATATATATAGTGTGTGTGTGTGTGCGTGTGTGCACATGCATGTATGGCAAGAGTGGACGAGGATCTTACTACATTCCGAACTATTTCATGCACAAAACCTAGTTTCTTTACAATTGAATCCAACTTTTATCAAGCTAACACAGTGTTGGACATGGCTAAGTTGCCATTAGCACTAGCTACACAAGCACAAACTCATCTATATATGGTGCGTATCAATCAAAACCAAGCCATCGTTGTTGCTAAGTGATACATAGGTTCTTTATTTTTATTTTGGCAGTATCCATATTTCATCTCTAAAAAGTGATGTTTTACACTTTTGATTGAAACGGAAGCTTCACATAAGTATTTTGTGGTTTGACGAAAATCCAATTGGTACTTATATATATATATATATATATATATATATATATATATATATATATATATTAGTCCTTGTGGATTGTGCAGTTCACTTTATTTCAAGTGTGGCAACGTCGTTAGCCGGCATCAAGGCCTGTGAACAGTGTAGGAGGACATGGCTTATCAAAGTTAAAAGTTCATCACTTTTGAGCACTAACAATATATCCTGTCCATCCCTGTGACCAACCCACAGTCAAGTAGGATTCAGAGGTGAAAGAAATAATTTCGACACCAAATAACTAGAAGGCAAGACTTCCTCGATTGCCAACTCCGAAAGAGTAAGAGCTAAATACTCTTGTATTGATATTTGAGAAAAAAATGGAATTTAAATTGTTGATTAATAGATTGAACTCGCTAACCAATCTTTGACTCCTTTTCATAAATAAACACAAACCGAACAAAGAATAGGACAAAAGATAAAACGAAAAGACCGGATTAGTAAAGAAAATAAGGCAGGGGTTGAGGTATATGGGGTGTGAATAAACCTCTTTTTTACTTTTTTTTGAAAAAAAATATACCTTTCCTCTAAAGTTTTATCAATAATATATATCTTTTTTCTTTTAACATTTTTATTCAATCAACTAAGCAAAGCTGACGCTGACATTATAGAGGCATGTCAGCCTATCGTTCACGACCACATGAGCCTCATTTACGATAAGGAAGAATTTCTTTTTCTTACTTTTGAATTTGGCACGATTAAATAAAAAAAGAGAGGAGGTGGATCGCTTGCGGATTCTT
The DNA here is from genome assembly GCA_036023115.1 of Brasenia schreberi. Classification (NCBI taxonomy): domain Eukaryota; kingdom Viridiplantae; phylum Streptophyta; class Magnoliopsida; order Nymphaeales; family Cabombaceae; genus Brasenia; species Brasenia schreberi. The sequence continues at coordinate 17,341,242 of JAYKKT010000074.1, read as the reverse complement.
CACGTCTCCAATGTCGAGCGGAGCATCAAAGGTCAATCTCTTTCCAAGGCATTTCCTTGCGGATTAAGCTGCTGTTGGATGTGAGAGGTGGGCTTGGATTATCCACAAAATGTGATCTAAGCATTTTCAGCAAATAGCATTCAATTGCTTCAGTTGCCATGCGATTTATATAAATTATGACCTCAAAGATTAAAATATCCGCCACGAATGATCTTAGAATATTGGGACACCACTAGATTTTTAAGGTCAATGCTTGGGATAATATGCGAGAGCAAAAATGACATAATTAAATTTTGCTTTAAGGACTATAAGGATGTAAATATGAAAACCATGATATGGACAAACAAACCAAGCAACTCCAAATCTTTTCCATCTCTATGAGAGAGAGAGAGTATCATCGCCCATGCTTTAAATTTTGTGTTCTCTTGCCACCCTTCCTCTCCAAAGCAAGCACAAATGCACACACACACACACACAGAGCAGCAAATATTAACTGTGATAGCTAACATAGTCCATGTAGATTATCGCGCCTTGATTTTTTGTGCTCTCTCTCTCTCTCTCTCTCTATATATATATATATATATATATATAACAGGCATAGAACTATTAAAGGCATAAAATGGAGGGGAAGACGCGCAAAAGTAGTAGAACAAATGCAGAACGGGATTACCTAAAACATTTTCCTTATGTCATACATAATCATCACCAGTATCTGTACAAGACTTCATTTCACCGAGTACTACACAAAAACTATATTTGTATGAGACTGTCAAAAAGCTCACTGAAATATTTCAACTACAAAACCTAACATGCAGTTATGTCATATGAGATTGAAGTTATGCAGAAGAGTACCAACTCCTTTCCTAAAATAAAAGAATATCTATGTTTATCAAAATAATGACATATACACATACATACATACATGTGTATATATATACATTCATATGTATATATATACATTCACATGACATATGTATGTATGTATGTATGTATGTATATGTATATATATTGGCCGACTGCTGCGCCTTGCCATCTACTTACAGGACTAGAGAGCCGACTGCCGTGCCTTCCCATCTATTTACAGGACTAGAGAGAGCTTTCTGCTCTCAACATGCGTATCCTATCATGTTTCTGATCACACTATTCAGCTGTAGTTACAAAGTTGCATATTCACATATGTGGATAGCCTTCTCCTTATTTCTATTTCTGCTTTTGCAATTTGAGTTGCAAATCCTTCTTTCAGAATGCAGCCCTGTGAGGAATTCCCTTTCTCCTCACCGTTCTGTAGTTTATGATGGGTGGGGTGGGTGGGGATTTTGGCAAAATGCCTCTGCTAGTATTTCCGGCCTCATCACCGGAACTCGAATACTTATCTGCTGTTCGCATCAAATTCAAGGATAAAACCTCCCTTTTCTTGTCCATGAAATGATTAAACAGGACTGCATGCTTCATCTTCTTCCGTGTGGTTGAGTCCTCCGATTCGGACCCCCCTTCTCCTTCTCTACCCTGCTTCTGCTTGAGGGCAAATGTGAGTTCCGGGTCCCTCTTGATCCCTTCAAGCTGTTAAGATTACATTGAAAGTGATAAGAACTAAGGAACACCACTGATGAACCAACTGATCAGATCAGAAACACATTACATCAAACAGAAAAGCACAATTTCTATGTGAAGGTTAAGGCATTCTCAATCGAACAACTACCCACTCGGAGGAAGACTGAGAAATGGAAATTTGGACAGCAAAGGGACAAAACCAGCAAATACGGCAGCATTTGAAGCTTGACAACGGTCCATGGATAGATTCAAAGAAATTGCACAGCGGTGAGAAAACTAAGTCATCTCCTGAAAGCTTTTTAGTGGAAAGAATATTTACATAGGGATTAAAAAACTTAAATAATCTCAAAGTTCTTGCCCATTAGAAAAATCAACAGAAACCAACCACATCAAATTTTAGAAAAATCACAGCAGACCCTTAAAGATGGTAGTGAAAGAGGAAGGCGTATCATCTGGAAGAGGAAAAGAAAAAGTAACTCATCCAAATTCCTGGTACTAGGTGTCCGGCAACACCAAATGAGAACAAACAAAGACACTTAATACTGTAATAGAAAATAGCTCAGAGAGAGAGATAGACAGAGAGAGAGAGATCCTTGAGCCTAACCTTGCATCCGAGGGAACAGAACCTGAAAGAGTCGAGGAGACTCCTGCCACAGATTTCACATGTATTTGTCACGCCTTTTCCTTGTCTGGGTTGGGGCCTCTCAGTGAGAAAGAGGATCCTGGCACTGTTAATGATGTACGTCTGCAGCCCACTGATGTCAAGAATCTTCTGAACCTCCGAGACCCGAATCACATTACGGTAGGAAGATCTCCTGATCTGCTTTCACAAACTCCCATCAATTCAAAACACAACCAAAAGCAAAATTGCAAAGAACAAATAAATAAAAATTAGAAAATTTACAAAAAGGAATAACCAAGTAAAAACCTGAACAATGTGATGGTCTTTATGATTGGCAAGACAGTACGAGCAAAGAGCCTCGCCCATACAATCAAGGCAGTACATATTGCTCGAATCTGCATGAGTTCTGCAAGGCACGAAGAAGCTCGTCCTCAGCATAGGCGCCAGCCATGGCGGCCCTAGATGCTCACTCGCCACCCTTATCATCGGGCCGACCTATTTACAGTATCTCAATCATCACCAACCAAAAGAAACTCAAACAAATAGTAGATCAATCATAACCCCAAACATACAATGGAAAAGCATACATAGAGAACCAAAACAACCAAAGCCAAGCCTTCTCCCAAACTAGTGGATCGCCTACATGGATTCTAAGCTGCCATTGATCGATCTTGCGCGAAATATCCAATGACAAAGCATTCGCCGAAGAACCAATTCTTCCTAAAAGGCTTACCATTATTTTTTTCTGGTGTTGAGTATCTATTCTCTGCTCCTTCTCTATAGCCAGTTTTGCTGTAATAGATACTATGGCCGCAAACCAGGAGAGAAGATGATATGCCTTCTCTAGTAAGAGGCTGTAAAGATAGCGGATAAACACATGAGGCACAGGAGATGAGAAAGAGGGGAGTCTCTTATGGTTTTAAAGAATCAAAAGAGGCACCAACTTTTTAGAGGCTTAAATAGAGGGAAACTCGGAGAATCTCCATAAAGGAACAAGCCAATAATGGAATAATAGCCTGTTTCTTCGGTGTATGGGAGAGCATAAAAAAGTTTAGAATTGGCCTTTACAGTTTTACCCGACTTTAAGGAGATGCCATCACCGGAAAACTCAAGTCTCCGTCCTTTTCCGGCCTCCCCCCTTCCAAAGAGCGAAGGGTGAGACTTGGGAATCGAATGGAAAGAAAAAATCCATACAGGGTTTGAAAATAAAGGAAACAAGAGAAATAATAGGATGAAGATAACGGGTCAATCCTAACGAAGTGACGACAATTTTCCTTTCCCCACGGACAAAGCTTCTCGCATCTACCATTTTACAGGTCGCCACTAGGGATGGCAATCATCCACCGCTCCGTGGGTACCGACTCCGACCCACACCGTATGGGACAGGTTTTGAGGTCTCAAAACCCACCTCACAGTGGGGCGGAGCAGGTTCACGATAGATCCGTTCTGTTCCGTTTTATTTTAGAAAATGTATAACATATATATATATTTATGTGTATAAATATAAATAAGTTTTTGTTTAATTTAATTTAATAACATAAAATATTAAAAATAAAAAATTATATTATATATATTAAATATTTTTTTTATTAAAAATTATTTTTATTAGATGAAGTAGGATAAACAGAGTGAATTGTTCCAATTTAATGTGGGACGAGTACGGATGTGATTCCTTATTACCCGCAGAATAAGACGAGACATAGTAGGTTGTGGTGCGAGTTTGAGTGAAAACCCGCTCCACCTCGCTCGCCCAATTACCATCCCTAGTCGTCATGAGATCCATGAGAAAGTGACTCATGGTTTTTCATGCCGAGGGAGTCAAAACATCACCCATAAAAAGTTAAGACCGTGGAGAGAGAATATATATGAAAAAGAAAGAAAAAGAAAAAGAAAAAAAGAGAAAACGTAGAATGCAGTTTTCACCACAAGTCCACAACTCTCGTGATTCTCTAACATCGTCATCAGTGGCAAACAGCCACTATTTAAGGTGAAGTATTTTTAATAGCCATAGACTTACTTGTATTAAAGTTATTTTTATTAATTTTTCAAATTTCAAGTTGAGTGGCCGTACTATCTTACCTTAAGGTAGATCTGCCGCGTAGAGATCAAAACATTTGCCTTCGTCACCATAACTACCAAAAAGAACCATAAAACTACTTATTTATTCAAATATTTAACTTTTTAAAATGTTATGATGATGAGATTAATGGTTTTAACTGGTCGATAATTGTTTTATTCGATAAAAAATAATGAAAAGTGATGGAAGATGATTGTAAGTGATTAAAATCGTCAAACAGGGTTTGAGTATCAAGGAGTATCGAGGGATGACAACTTTGTGTATAATGCATGTGTATTAGGATAACTATCTTTTATAAGGCATGAGTGTTATTTATGACAATATTGTTGTTCTCGGCAAAAGAAGAATATACAAAAAAGAGAGAGCACCAACCCTAATTGAGATTTAAGAAAAGACATACATGTAAAATTTTAGATTACATAAAATGTATATATTATACACATATATATGTATATATTGATTAGATTCTATCCACATTGATACCTATTCACTCATTGCTTTTGAGAGGTATGAGTGTAATAAACTTTTTAAAAATTATATTCATATTTCTTAAAGACAATAGGTGAGCATGAGTGGGCAGGTGTTAGTCTAAAGAAAGAGATTACGCCAAAAGAAATTGAAATTTGAGGAAAAACATACATGTGAAATTTTTGACTATATATGTATTAATATGATTTATAGTAAGGGTGACAAAGATTGCATATCATCACACTTTTCATAAACATCTTACTTGAAAAATCTATAACATATGCATACTATCTTTTAAGATTTTGCTAGGGGTGTATGAAAATATTTGGTACTATAGGACCTAAATCCATGAAATTGATCCTTTTAATAGAAAAAAGAGAGAAGTAATTAAGAAGTAAACTGGAAAAGTAGAATCCAATGTAACACTCTCTTTCTTGATGTACGATGTGGATGTGGGTTTGATTGAGTTCTTTTGGCTAAAGTTCTTCTTGTTCTAGTGAGCAAGGGTTGATACCCATGCTACTAATTTTGCTTGTTTAGGTAAATTTAAAATTATTGGATTTTAGTCTTTTGTGAGCTTCACATGGCTAAGAGAAGCGGGTTTTGGATTCGGTCAGCTTTGGGATGAATTGGGAATCTGAGTTTTATTGAGCTCGACTGGATTCCGCTTAAAATCAAAATTTAAATGGAATAGGATGAAAATGGATTTGACCCCAAAATCAAATTACAAAACCTAAGATAAAATCAAATCCAATGAGCTTTGGAGACTTGGGTCGATTGGAGATAAATCGGGGATAGCAAATTGACTTCTTAAAAATCGAACCCGGATCAGTTGGGCCAAGTGGGTCAGATCGGGTCTGTTCGACCAGACTCGATCTGGTCTTTTATTATCTGAGCGATTTGGGCACGATCCAAGCCCTAGTTCCCTTGGACAAAGAGGGAAGAATGGAGGGGCAGGAGAGGAAGAGAGTGAGGTGGATCACTGGTTGTGGTGGCTGGGTAGCGATGACGACAAGGTTGACAGTGACTCCGATGACTTTGCTCCCGTTTCCTCTCCCTGTTTTTTGGTTTTGGAGGTTGTCATTTGTGGAACAAAGAGTGACAGTGATCGAGAGCTAGGAGTCGGTGGCTATGGCTGTTGGTGGTGAGGGCTATTGGTAGCGGTTTGCGGCAGTTGTAGGTGTTGCGGTTGATGCAAAGAGAGATAGAGATAGAGAGAGTGTGTGTTGTGTGTGAGAGAGATGGGGAGATAAAGAAAACTGGGGAAAAGGATCGATGCGGTGGTTTTACTTCACTCTCCTCCTCTTGCATGACTTTCTCAAAGAACATCGATAGAAGGAGAGAGGATAACTAATTCCCAGAGATTCCTCAAAGAGTTTTTGATCGATCTCTTCTTTTCAAGCTTCTCATCTTTCTCATCAGGGCTTGATCCGCCTCGCTTACACTAGAAGAGTCCTCTATTTATAGTTTTTCCTTGCTGTCTTTCATGACTACTTGTTACAAGAGATTCTTTCTCTTTCGTGTAGGAAATCAAGGTGAAGAGGTAGCTAATTTGCATGCTTTTCTCCTTTTGTTGTTGTTCTTTTAGCTGTTCTGTTTGCAGAGACTGTTTTGTTTGCAGGGACTCGTTTGTCATACTTACAACTTGCTTGCAGGGAGCTGCTGTTTTGCAGGAGTAGCCGCATTTGATCTATGTCCAGTTGCTGCTACTTGGGGGTCTCTGGTAGAGAGACCTTTCTGGATGCTGATAACAGGGCAGAGGCTGATAGTAGTGCAGTTGATTGATTGTTTGCTGTATTCATTTGCTTTTCTACGGCATATGTACTGTTGTCCAGCTGTTTCTGATGCAAACCTCTTGGAATCTAGGATGGCTATTCTTTTTAATGTACTTTGTTCAGTCCCATTAAGCTTTTATTAGATTGTATATTTGTATCCTTGTTAACATTTAGTGATTATGTGTCTTTAAGCTTAATTAAGCCTTAAATTGTCATCAAGAGAATATTATCATAAATTTTGTTATTTGAAGCAAGATTTTTAGATGTTTACTATGGTACCTTTCAATCCGATGAAGATGAACGATTCATACATTTTAATAATATAAATAATGTCATAAAATTAAAATTATTAAAGTAATAGCTAATCCAAAAAAGGGAAAAAAAATGTCAAGCACATTAAAAGCAGTTCACCTGGCTAGAGGGTCAACTCATAAGTTGAATCTCCTCTGTTTACTGCCCATGCTTAAGTCTGCTATATTTATGCATGCTTGTATTATAAAAGACACATTTATTATATGCTATTAAATATATGCATATGTTTATATATAACATACATAATACATATAAACCATACGTGTATGGTATGAAGCATCTTATAGCTATGCATATATCAGGTAAAATAGTGTATATTATGTATATTTGTGTGTGTATATATGAACTTTATATATACGAAACTACAAAGAATCCCATGAATTTCTCTGAAACAGCGTAAAACCAAAATGGAAAGCGAAATTAAAGACCAACGAAGAAGCTAACGGCGTTAAGGAGAGAGAAAAGAGGTGGTTTACATTTGCTTAAATAAGTGGGCGTCATTCACGCCGCTGGTGCTGTTATCAACACCCGGTGGTCAGAAAGAGAGAGAGGGATAGCACGTGCTGCCACCCCTCCGTGCCACGTGAGAGTTTCTCGTGGCTGCGAAAGGCAAGAGTGAGAAAGAGTGCGTTGGCGAGACGGTCAGGTTTATTGCTTTCTGCAAAGCTGTGTGGTTCGCAAGTTATCATGAAGCGTTGAGGTAATGGTATGATGGTAATATTGACATAATATGAGAAGAAACGTAACAATTTAAAAGATCCGATAACATGTCGGATTAAGGGTCGCCACCTTTCTCCTTTTGCTCACTATTCTTAGACGTGGCTTCATCTTTGCGCATTTAAGCAGATAGTCAGTCATCCACCAAGTCGAGATGCGAAGTTTGGACAAGCCGACTCCAAATGTTCGCATACATGTTAAGATTAAGGCACCCGGGTCAGGTCTAGGTCATCCAGTACAGAAAAGCAAATGGGTGAGTATGATTAAGCATGTCGATAATAGGCCGGATCCGACTTTATATATATATATATATATATATATATATATATATATATATATATATATATATATATATAAGATAAGATTTACATAGCCATTGCATTATCAATTCTAGCAAGATTATGAGGGGGTGTCTCTTCAACTCATATGGAAGGGGAGCCTCAAGGGTCCATGCACCCCCTCTCAATTTTGGACCTACCAACAAATCCGACTCCAAATGTTTGCATACATGTCAAGAGTAAGGCACCCGGGTCAGACCATTTTGTTCCTACCAAAATTTTCTTCATTATTTTTTCTTTATTGTAATAGAGTTGATAGAGCCTCTCCCTGATTTCTTCAACATGGAACCCCTTGGTTTTATTCCAGCAGCTATTTAGGGGAGCCCGTAATCCAAATTGATAGACCATTTTATTGTGATTTGTTTCCCTAATAGTCTCCTGGAGCAATCCCTAAGTGCATCAAAGATATTATCTTCTTCATAAATGACAAGGGAGCTTACCTCATCATCCATAGCATTTGGTGCACCTTACAGTTGTCTCTCTCGTCATCTCTAGAATAACTTGTTTTGAGTATGATACTCTCCGTTCTTCTCCTATAAGTCATTATCGACAAGAACCAACCTCTACCACTACAGCAATTTCCACCTCGACCAAAACTTACAAATGGTAGTGCCTTGAAAACCCCTCACCACAATGAATAGTCGCTCCTTCTTGCTCTAAGATCTCTAGTCTTTCTCACTTTCCCATCAAATTTGATGCACTTCGTTCAATTGCCAGATGGGAAAGGATAACTTTTCCCCCAATCTCTTATGAACCTTTAATGCCTTCTGATAAAAATCATCAATCTTTGATCGATTAATTGAGATTCATAAGGATATGGAAACATATAATTCGTTATATATATATATATGTATGTACTTATGAAACATAACTTTGGTGCACCCTGCATTGATTATCAATACACTCGTGCACCGAATCTACACCATCATATCAAAGAGATGGGATGATTAAAGTTTAAATGTAAAAGCAAAAAGATATTTTTTGAAGTTAATAAAAAACATATTTGTACATTTATCTTTTTAAAATTTGAATATTGACCACCCGATGTATTTAATCCGATGGTCCAAATTTGGTGCACTAGTGCATTAATGATGCATGGTGCACCAAGTGCAATTACAAAGATACACATACACAGATGCACACACGTTGGAGCTGCAGTCAACTCGGACTACACAACCCGACGAGGCCACGTTTGGGTTAAAGAAAATGACATAAAGAAAAATGGGTCGGCCCTTATTGGTCTGCTTTTGACGAAGATCTAAAGTGACTTGACTGGAACTCAGCACATTAACTCAATATGTCAACCCCTATCCATGATCCGAGTATGTTGGAACCAACTCGGTGTAACAAACTGGGTTATATGTTTATCCCAAGTTTAAGAGAAAGAAAAATACCAAAACTTTTGTTTCTATATTTCGATTTAATTGGTTATTAGAAAAACAAATCTTATTCTATTCTGTTAGTCATTGTGGATGTTTGTTATATTTGCTCAATGTTGTTAGCTGTTCAATAGCATTTCCTAGTGCATTCTTTATTGTTGAGGACAAACATTATATAGTTTTTTTTTTCTTACTTTAAAGATCTTATAAAGTTCAGATAGCTTCTTAAATTGATCATCCCAATAGATATTTAGCACCAAAGGTGTCTCATATATGATCTTCAAAAAGAGGTAATCCCACTAGATTTGGAACTTGAGCCGGATCGAAGATGGATCTTGGAGGTCCTATAGCTTTCATGAGAATCATATGCTTTTCATTGTACCTCCAATGTGCCAACGTAAAATTCAAATGTATCATGCTTCACAAATTGAAATGTATTTAACTCTAAATTCTAAAATCATAGGTCGAATTGATTGAAATCCCAAATCCAAATAGGAGAGGAGAGTTATTGGGACAGATTGCAAGATTTTGAGCTAACATGACATGCTTCTAGGCTTATGAGTACACCTAGTCTAATGGTAGAAAAGGTTCACACAATCTCTAAACTCGGCTAGATAGTTTTTTGCTAATATGGACAGGATAGAGAATTGAAAATAAGCACAAGTAATTCATTTTGTGCCTCTCTTTTTTTATCATGCTCTTGTCATTTTGAGAATAGAGGTGGAGGAGAGAATTAGTATCAGCAAGGCATACATATTGCAATTTCGATTTGAGAAGAAGTGGATGGAAACCAATGATTGTCATTGGATTGACATGGAAGGGTGAAAAGAATTGAATGGGGATGGATGTTTACACTAAGTATTGAGAAAATTGGGCTTAGAATGAACCAAGCTGCTAGAATCATTCTAGTTTTGGGCATATAGGTTGTTAGATTGAACAGTTAGAAATTCAAATGCTTCAAGAAGCATCACCCAAGAAGAAAATATTAGAAAACTACATAAGCTAAGGAAGGATCTTATAAAATGGTTACAAATTGAGAAAACTATGTGGTTCTAAAGATCAATAAAGTAGACCAAGGATGGCGATCTAAATACCTTATTCTTGCATAGATATACTTTCTTAAGATGAAGGAGAAACATAATAAAATCTATTCAAAATAATCAAGGAAGATGGGTCACAAGTCTAGACAAAATTGAAAAAGTAAGAAAAAAGTATTTCAAAGACTTGTTTAAATCAACAAGTTAGATTGTATAGATGAGACTCTTGAATGAGTTGAGGTGATCCCAACGGATAAATGAACAACTTTTTTGTAACTTTTATAAAGATGAAAGTGAAGGAAGCGATAAAGAAGATGGCACCTACAAAGGTTTAAGGTCGAGATGGTTGGCGAGAATTCTAAAGACCTATTGGAGGGGAGCAAATACTATATAAAAGTTGCATTTGGAGAATGGGATGAAGATAGACATTTGAAATAATGCCTATTACCAAGAGACTCACAACCCACTATTGTAACTAAAGCCTCATGGTTGATGAGCTTCAAATAGTATCTCAAATGATAAATAAGGAGGGTTGAGGGAAGCAAGAGGTGGTTAAGAGGATCTTGTGTGAAAAAGATGCCTGAATATGAAGATAATATCTACTAGTATTGATTCAAAAGGAGATTTCTTTTTTTTTTTTTTATAGAAAAAAGTGTGTATGTTGAGTTGTGGAATAGCAAATAAATGACAAAATGGAGGCTAATATGCAGGGATATGAGATGAAACTTGCTATCCTTAGGATGTGATGGAGAAAATTTAGTTTGGAAATCCCAATGAAGATGCGTATGTTCCTGTAGTGAGTTAGCATAGATGTGTTTCTGACAACAGAGCGACTCTAAGATAAAGGAATAACCACATATGGGCTATGCTATTTACACAAAGAGGGTCAGGAACTTAGAATATGAACCAAGCAAATGTCGAAGAATGTGAGCATTATTGGAAGCACATTGGAACATTCTATGGGGGCATTAATAGTAATTCGGGATATCTTCATGGCCAAGGTATACATGGCCAGTTTGGAATTGGCTTGGTGGTTTTTACGGGAATCAAACATAGCCAAGAATTGGGTGAATTCTGAACTAGGGAAACAAGACTTAGAACCAAGCCCACAACCATGGATCTCTTTGTTCGGTTTTGGTTCCACCTTTTATTTAACCAGAACCAGTAATTCCAAACAGTTGGTTTTGGAATTTTTTACTTTAAAACTAATGTTTTAAAATTTTGTTACCGGTTCTAGCTTTGGGTTGGTTCAGTTACGGTTCCGAGTTTCAAGGTAACCTGAATCGGCCATGTCTAGGCCAAGGCATGTGGTGCTTAAAATGTAATATATATTGAGTAAGTTAGCATTGGTGAATATACTTGAGATTGTTTTTCCAAAGTCAACATATATTTTATAGATATTATATTATGAAAGACATTGAATGATATATTTTATTATAATGCTTAATTTTTGGTTTATAGGTTAAGAGTGCGTAGGCAGGTTGAGATATACATTATAGAAACAAAGAAGTTATTTGAGGAGTCTAGTACCATAAGAAGAAATTACCTTAGATATTATCTTTTAAGTTGATTCCGTATTTGTAGAAAAGAGTGTCATGTCATACACTTTCCATGTCACACACTTGTCATATCACACACTTGATGTAATCTAAAAAAAGTGAATCATGAAGAAATAGTGGGCTTCAATTCAACAACTCATTGGTGTGTAAGCAACGTTGACATGCATTAACACGTGCTTATGAGATTGACATCCTCTTTGAGGATGGCCAATTGATAGACCATCATCACTTGATCCCTTTTTAAGAAAGCTTGATGATGCCAAACTAAGTGAGGTAGCTCAACTAGATGAACTCACAAAATAGCTTAAAAGCTATCCAATTTTAGTTCGATGGGGGCATGCAATTATTGTTGTGAGTTCATATTGTTAGAGGAGATACCACTTTATCATTCCAGATGTCAACCATATAAAAGATTGATAAAGAGAGAGTTGTCCTCTTGAGAGTATGCTTGGAGGAGTATTACTCAGGATAAGTTATACCTAGCACTGTTTGTAGTCTTGGTCATGAGGAGTCTCAAAACTAATAAACAAAATTTTAAAAAATAATATTGTATATAATAATAATAATAATAAAATGTCAGTCTCATGATGACAAAGACTAACAAATTGTCAACCTCTTGATAAAGGTTGTTGTGTCTCATAAAACAAAGAGGGGGGCATTTTCGATTGGTTCCATTTATGATTCTATTACAGTTTTTAAAAACATTGAACTAGCCTTATTTGAGCAATTAGATCTTTGTAAATGGATGAATTCTGGAATAACTCGATATATATGGTTCCTTGATGTCTAAACAATAAATACATCTATAATACCACAAGAACTTATATGAGTTATCGTTTAAGTAGTTCTCAAAAAAGTATCACTACCACTGAATCTACGTTGCATAAAAGAAATACATTGTTGTCAACTGTATAACCTCCCTCACTTTGTTAAATAAATATGAAATAAAGACTCAATATTTATGACCAGGTACTTGATCTATGTTATAAAATCCAATTGTTGACAAAAAAAACAATGTCAAATAGTATGCTACTACTTTTAAATGACACTTCCATCCATATGCTCCTCATAGGAGTCCATCAACTAATTATGGTTGTAAGATAACTTTATAGGCTAAAAAATACTTATAAATCTATACCTACAATACAACATAATATTTATTTAATATATTATGAGAAGAAACTACATTAACTTAACACAATAGTGAATTATTACCTTAGACAAAGTATTATAACTATTGAATTATTGTATCTCGTTATGAGAAGCTTTCTCCAACTACCTGTACATATAAGCTAATGTTATCGCACCTCAAATATAATGCTCCAAACATTATAAGCCAATAGTTGTAGTATGATACTAGATACTCTATTTCTTGACTTGTCTTTATATGTAGCGTATTTGCTTTGGTACAATAAAAACAACACAACCCACTTTTTGGGTGTGCGTATTTTCGTTCGATGCTAAACTCGAAATAAATAAGACTTAATTGCTCCAACTTAATCTCCTATATAACCTTCTCAAAAGTCATCTCTAATACATTAGCTAAAATATCTTTCTTACTTCATATTAATATCTTTGATCTCAAGAAACCATCTCTCTATCCATCGGAGGACCAAAAGTCTCCTAAATGTCATGAAGGGTGACAACCTATCACATATGAAATCTATTATTCGGTTGTTAATATTTGATAAAAGCACTTACTAAAGTATGGTCTATTATCTTATACACTTAAGTAAAGCTCCTCACTCCCACAACCCACTATGTTGTACAATATTGATCCAATTGTCTGGCCTCATATTAGGAGTTTTTCTCAAGTTTATCCTCTTGAAACATTACATCGTGTGTGAGTTGTCACTACTTTTCACAAACTATGCATATTTACATTTATATAATTAATTGAAATCATCCTTAAGTATATTCTATTTACTTATAAAATAAATAATTTAAATAAAGTTATTTTTACCTTATCTTGTCACGTTTTATAAGTGATGAGACCTACAAACTAAGGAACAACTCTTAAATATCAAGGAGTTTGTTATCACACTTATATCGACTTATCATGAGAATTGGAAGGGCATATTTCACCAGCATTCTCTAAATCACGATGATAGTATGAAAATAATTAGCTTCATGAGCATCTAAACAATTGACAACATTGACATCATGATTTCTCTATATTAAACTCGATCCAATATGATTTGTATTTAAGTGAAGCTCTTTGAAGTATTCAAGGTCGTTGTCTATAGGATATTGCATTACACAATCTCAAGATGTAGTAATATTATGACGTTCTAGTCATCGCCTATGCACCATATCCTAATTCTATATAACATAACAATACATAATGAATAAGGATAAGAGAAAGATTATTATAATACATAATAAAGATAAGAAAAAAATTAATATAACATAATATAATGAGATGCACGTAGGCACATGCCTCTTGTTGTAAAGGAGATATGTGCATGGGTGCCTATCCTCTACAAAAGAGATGCACCTTAGGAACATCACCCTTGTAGAGATGCGCTCTCATAAGCACATCTCTTTTTCATAAGGGTTTTGTTGTAGAGGAGAAAAGGAGGGAGGTTGGGAGAGGGACGCTCATTGATGATGGTAGGTTTTGAGGCTGACTTTGGCAAGTGATGAGAGAGAAAAAGATGTCAAGCAAGAGGGAGATAGGAGGATAAACTAGTGAGAGATGAGAGGGGATGAGAACACCATAGGGAGATGTAAAGAGAGACAAAGAAAGTCCGTGTAAAAGGGAAAGTTATAATCAAGATTTCACCTAGTAATTGATATATATAAGGATAGAGAGAAAGGCAATGATCCATGAGCAATTGAACATGATCCTTAATCTCTCGTTTCATATGGTTCCATCACTTTAAGTACATGTCACCTCCCTCCACCAACTTCTATAGTTCTTATATTATCAAAAATTGTTCTCTAGTAGTCAAAACCACGTCCACCACCAACCAAACAACCTAAAAACTAAAAAGTTATTTAGATAGTTTTGGTAATGATAATGATGATTTTGATTGATAGAGAACCGTTTTGATCAATAGAGTAGTAGAAGGTGGTAGAGGTTGATGACACGTGGTTGAAGGTTGAAGCAATGTAACCATGAGAAAAGTGAATTAAGTTCCATAGAGAATTAAGCATGAATCTCTCTCTATATCTATCTATCTATCTATATATTGCAAGCACACACATTTGTATATATAGGGAGCAAAGAAAGTAATATATATGCAAAGAACCACATATTGGTGATCTTTTATCTCATCGTTCTCGGTGATTCCTACTATCTAAAACCCTCAACAACTCGGTCTGGGGGGATTTTGAGGTCAAGGGATGAAGCTCACCAGATATGCCTATGATTCTTTTACGCACTCTATAGATCTCTATAACACACATGTGTACGCACATACACACACATATATATATTCACACTTTTCAATAATTGCTAAGAGATGAATTGTTGTATTTATGTGATAGATCAATTAAGAAAGCGGGTTTATACAGTACCAAATCTACAATTTTTTTTAGGGTAGGGAAAAGTATATATAGTAGCTCCCAGCTTAAGCCTTCAAACCTTATGCTATAGCTATTCTTTAGTTGATTTTCCAAATTTCGGATTGGAGTGGGGGGGGGGGGGGGGCCCCCCACCTCGTCACAGTCGACATTACAAGCATGCATCACATTTCTGCGATATCTTCCTTTTATCACCCAACTTTAAAGAAGATAACCTTTCCTCCTCAGTGAAAGGTGAAGGGAATGCATTCCATATGAATTAGATTTAGCCTTTGGCTTACATCCACTCCTCAATGAGATTTTCGTAATCTTTCACAATCTTGAACGATTGGGAATGGTGGAGGGAAATCAAACATGCACAGGAAAAAGCACCCGAGTCTTCTGTTGAAACAAGGAAACAAAAATGTGCACATACAAATTCACATACATGTGTATAAGTTATAGTCTGAAGTTTAAAACATGGGTTATTTGAGCTTACAACAACGGAGGTGGCCTTTGATCATCTTAATGCGTGAAAAAATAGGTGGCACTATTTTCTTTTGATTTACAACTCTATTGCCTTCGGATGGGTTGAAATGAACTCAAGGCTAGAACCCTAACTTGTGTGTGTGAGAACAAGTGACATTTCCAACCCCTTTGATTGAGTGTTGATTGCTCTACTAATGTTGTATTATGAAGAGTTAATGTCTCATTCTATTGATAACTTCGCCCACGTTGATGCATTTCCAATTTATGTGCTTAGTTTTTTTATGGTACTAGTGGGAGCCCTATTTCCTATGCAAGGTGAGGTAGTGGTGTCAACCCAAAAATCCGAAAAGTAATGTCAACAACAGAAAATTTATGAAAAAACTATATGGACTGCCTCACCTTAATTTCATCCACCTGAACTTTACCTCACCGCCGGAATTATTCTAGGTCTGCGACTTTCATGAAACAACAATCACTATATGAATACCATTTGTAGAGGTTCTCAAATATACATTACCAAGAAGTTCAATGTTAAACATGAGTGATCAGTTTCTGCTTCTCTATTCATTGTGCCTACAAGCAATAGCTCACTTGGCTAGGGTTTCCATTGACAACTTGAAGTTGATGAAGTTTGATACCGGGGTTGCATATGGCTTCGGCCTCCCCTCATCGTAATAAGAAAAAAAAATGATTATGATGATAGTGATGATGTGAGGTTACATATGCAATTGTGATAAAACAAGACGGATGTTGATTGGTCCATTAACTATTAATGGCTAGACTTCATGTATCATACCATTTGGACATATACCACATATACGTGCCAACTTAAAAGAAAGTAAAATTGAGAGAGAGATTTTAAGTGAAAAAGCATTTCAAAATTCAGGCAAAATTTTGCTCTTCATTTAGCACAAGTGGGCTCTCAAAGAAGAAAAGTGCCCTAAATGGAGATGAGATTAGGAAGGGATTGAATTATTTAAAGCTTTGTGATCATTGATCACTCACAATCTAATTCGAACCACTTGTGGCCTTTGTTCATGAACATACTGCAATAGCTTCAGTCGCTTTTCAAGTGATATAATTAGTATAACCTTGGCTCGAATGGGTCCTGAAGTTCATGTATTTCCTTATCTTGTGTGATAAGTCATCTATAATCATTATAGGCTAAATAAATGAAGAAGAAAAACTCCTCATCTTGTCGCATAGTTCAAGCCAACTTGGAGAGCCCTTTGGCTTTTTGGATGTTTCCGTTTTTATCTTTCTCCTCCTTCCTGAAGGTTTAAAGACAAGCCTATGAAAAGGATTGAGACTTTTGTGCACACTGAACACAACTCTAGTGTGTACCTCACTTCAATTGCGTATACCACGTCAGTCTTGAGCTAAAATTATTTGCATGGATACTAAAGATGAATGTGTTGATCCAACCTTTTTCCATTTGGTTTCCATATACTTCTCAAATTAGTCGCTCAATGTCATCATTTAGCATGCCCTTATGATTTTGGTCTAAAATGCTATGTAGCTACTACATGCCGATGCCCATCCGAGATTTAAATACAAAATTTTGCGTTCATTTATTTTGATCTTTTCTCAATTGATTGGCAATAACAAAATATGTTCTTTTGTACGGTATTCAACATATAGCTTGGGGTCTTTGATATTGCAGAGCGTGAACATTCAACCATACTTGAGGGTAATGGGGAGGGATTTGAACCTCTAATATCGTCATTAATTAGTATCCATGGTGGCTAAGCTACAGGCCCCATGTAGTCTCCACTAGATCCACTCACGAGAGTGCCCTCTTGAAGGAACCTTTCCTTACGGTTACAAACTAGAACTTCATTGTGCATAGATAGGCATCAAACCCAACATATATAGTCAATCCACTCTATGGATACCTGCATATATAGTGTCAGTTCTTTTACCATGGATTATGCAGAATGGGATCTTGTTAAATCAGGCTACAGTCATTAATTAGCTCGTTTATGTCTAACTCTAGCAGCTATCCTAGCAAGTGCGCACAAATGACAACTGCAAACATCACGCACCTACCACACTTATAATGAGCAGCACCATGGAGCAATTCGAGTTTCTAAAGAAAGTCAAACAAACTAGCCACTCCTTTCAAATCACCGGCTTAGTTTGACAAGAATTAGCCGGTGATCAGCATATTCATGTTTGGGATGATAATCTACATGAGCTGCACCATTCAGCTGTATAATCTAACCACAAACATCAAACTCTGATTCTTGCTAGTCTCATAAATAAGCTCATTAAATTACTCATATGGTATAAAATTTTATTAACATCACATTCCAAAATATTGTTGAAGCTACAAATTCCTATACACTAAATAAGAAACACAAACATAAGAAACTTTAAAGAGAATAGAAATAAGCATATGTAAAGTACATACAACTAAAAAAATTACATTACCTATGGTTTTCATCGAGTCTGTATATTTTGAAAGTGTTTAACGATGGTCTCTTTATCTAAATCTAATGACACATCTAGCTCAATATATGCAAATAAATAATCATTCATAAATTGATCACTTATCTTATTTCACAAGCAATTCTTAACAATATTTATGACAAAAAAATCCATTCTGCACTTGCAGTTGCAATAGGTAAAAGCATTGCTAATTTCATTAGTCGATAAACCAAAAATTAACACTTGTCTTTCTTTTGTTGCACTAATATTTAGACAACTTCATTGATTCCTTTAAGTTAAAGCTTTCACTCATCATGTATATCCATAATATAATTCTCAAGTTAATGATAAAGATACCAAAGATCACTAAAAGAAAAATCTTACAATTGGGTTTGAAAATGAATTACCAGGTTACCATTGGCTTTTTACTTGAGAACTTTTTGACACGTTTGTAGCTTCAGTATATTTTTCAAGTATATAAACTTTATGAACATGGAATCTCTTTGATGATGTAATCTTCTTTTGTAATTTGACCTGCGCTAGGGTCTATTCTCAATCCTGTTTCATCTGCAAAGATCAACTGCACTGGATACCAGGTACCATGAGGCACAATATCTTTTGCTTTATCAGCGATTTATGTTAATATTAGAGGCTTGATGTTATAATGGAATATTCCTTTTATTGGTCTCAGCAAACCTCAAAAACTGCTTTTACGTCTATTAGGTCAGAAGTATGAGCATTCACCGAGCCCAGATAAAGGAGGAGGGTTGTGTTAGGCTTCCGACAACCAGCATAAAACTTCGTCGGATTTTTACAACATGGATTACAAAAATTATGAGCATTGCTTTGGGGCGTCCCCACCTAGCGACGTGCTGCAGAGCCCGAATGCAGTAAGAAGTAAGCAAGGGCCACTACATTTTCGCCCGAATGTAGTGAATCAATTACAGAAAGGGTTCCCACATCATGGACGGGTGTGGGTAAAGAAGTTAGTCCTGCTACATTTTTTGCCCGAATGTAGTGAATCAATTACAGAAAGGGTTCCCACATCATGGACGGGTGTGGGTAAAGAAGTTAGTCCTGCTACATTGCCGCCCGAATGTAGTGAAATTTTTTTAGAGATGGTCTCCACATTTTGATTATGGATGGATGCGGGGGGTAAGGAAGCTAGTCCTAGATAATAAGATTCGTATTGGTTCTTGGAATATCGGAACATTATCGGGCAAGCTAATGGAGGTGGTAGATACTATGATTCGGAGAAAGATTCATATTCTATGTTTACAAGAGACAAAATGGGTTGGAGAAAAAGCAAAGGAGATAGAGGATACAGGTTTTAAATTATGGTACTCAGGCAAAGAAAAGGCTTGAAACGGAGTTGATATTATCATAAATAAAGATTTAAAGGAGAGTGTAGTAGACATACAACGATATGGTGACCGAATCATGACGTTGAAATTAGTGTTAGGAGCAGAGGTTTTGAATATAGTTTGTGCTTACGCACCCCAAGTAGGACTAGAAAATAGTATAAAGACAGTTTTTTGGGAAGAGTTAGATAAGGTGTTTCAAAAGATTCCACAAAGGGAGATGATTTGTTTAGGAGGAGATTTAAATGGACATGTCGGTAAAGAGGCATTAGGATATCAAGGGATTCATGGAAACTTTGGTTTTGGGGATATAAACAAGGAAGGTAGGGAGATTTTAAATTTTGCTATGTTATTTGATCTCTTTATAGTCAATACAATCTTCAAAAAACGAGATGAACATTTAATTACTTATAGGAGTGGCTTATCACAAACACAAATTGATAAAACTTTACAAATCGAATTAACTTCTTCTTATCAAAAGAGACATAATTATCATTTGGATCAAAATATGAAGTACACAAGAGAAACTATGTGTTTCTTTCATTGAACATATCATT
Source organism: Brasenia schreberi (assembly GCA_036023115.1). NCBI lineage: Eukaryota > Viridiplantae > Streptophyta > Magnoliopsida > Nymphaeales > Cabombaceae > Brasenia > Brasenia schreberi. The sequence continues at coordinate 17,321,063 of JAYKKT010000074.1, read as the reverse complement.
GAGTCCACTTAGCACCAAATTGATAATAATATTAAATATCTCAAATCGATAATATTGAAAATTTGCCACCTCATTTTGTATTCGTCTTGATTTCCCACCTAGTCTTGTAAATGGATCTTTCATGTTCTTAACATCTATGCGATGGTTCTTATAAAATGAACAAACCTTTTCAATGAGATCCTCCCAAGCACCGTCTTCATTTTGAGCATATTTAATTGTTTCTTAGTCAATTTTATAAGGTTCATAGCATTTAAAAGGTCTTGCTCCTCTTTGTAAACCCACATACAAATCATTTATTTTTCTCAAAATATATTATGTTAAATACATAATAAATACAAAATCAAATGTTTGAATCAACTTCCACCATGAAAATGCATTAGATATTTAGGCTTTGCATCAATACCCTCCTCACTAACAATTTCAAGGACATTTATGATAGATGAAACCATTATGATTAAGTGGCACAAAGTAAAATAATTTGAACCCTAACATGTATCTCTTAGTCTTTTGATTTAAGTGATTGATTTAAACCTCTACCACTTTCAATAAACCTAATTTTTAGTTTGTTTCAAACTATATCTAATTTTAGTATTCTATGCAATCCATGCCTTTTGTAAGAGACTTCTACATAATTCATTATGGTAGAAATAACATCAAATAACTAAGTTACTTCTGTATGATTCTATACAACTTATATAACTACCAAGTAGAGTTGATGGACAAAACAATTAACATAGGCAAAAGGATTCTCATTCAATATTAATGCTTTTAGGCCACTAAACTCACCTCTCATGCTATTGACACCATCATATCCCTGACCTCACAACTGACTAATGCTTAAATCAAGTATGGCGAACATATCTATCATGCTTACTTTGAGTGATATTGTTATAGTAACACTAATATGTACAAGACTAATAAAGCATTCAACAATCCCACCTTTTGAATTAATATATCTTAATACTAGTATCATTTGCTCTTTAGTTGATATATCTCTTCATTCATCAATTAAAATAGTAAAAACATTTTTTTCTATTTCTTTAACAATTTTATACACTATCTCACTTGCAACTATATTAATATCTTTTTGAATTAAAGGTGCTATGAGTTTTAAATTTTCAAGTGCATAATGTGGCACAATACTTCAAATTTCATCATTGTAATCGAACGCAAGTCAAGAATCTCAAGAAAATTACCTTTATTTGAGGACCCATCTCACTTGTTATGACCATCAAATGTAAGATCTTAATATAAGAGTAATCATGTCATGTCAATCGAAGCATTCAAGCGAATCTGATACTTTTTCTTTTCTTCTTTTATACACTTAGCAAATCTAGCAATAGTTGCTTGTTTATTATTCATCAAAGAAACACATTTTATTTTAGCATTATGATGCATACTATATTTAGTACTTTCATGCTTATATAACTTTTTCTTCTCTTTAAAGTGGACAAATTCCTTTGAAATAAAAGCAAGACCACTAAGAGAATATAAAAAAGGATAATAAAATAAACAATACATAATGCTTTTCTTTATGCTATACTCAAACCAAGCTGAAATAAAATGATACCTAGTGTTTCTTTCTTCTATTCATGAAAATTCATGACCTTGTGGTTGGTATGAACATTTTTGTAAGTAAGCATTCAAAACAAGATGTCCTCTTGGTTGGTATGGACCTTTTTTATGTTAGCATGCCGAACTTTATCTTCATCGTTAACATTATAACTTGAAATTGATGGTCTCAACCTATGATCAATAATTAAATCTTTTACTTCTCATTCAAAGCGAGACTTATTTATATCTAAGATCTCCATGGTTTCGTCAGACATGATCTTCAATTGATTTTCTTTTAAAAAATCTTTTCCATATCTATATACAATGAAAAACAAAATACACAATTAAAGAAACATGAAACAGTGAATCATGAATACTCAACATATTGTCAACAAAACCCAGCTGTCTAATTGTCTAATTGATAGATTAAACATATAAAAAAAATTCAATGGAAATGAATAGACTAAACAACCAAACCATCTGTCAAATGCACAATACAAGAATTGAAAACTGAAGCTGCCAACCTGTTCAACAGAGACCATGGACAAGCTAGAATGAATTATAAATACCCATTTAAAATTTTAATTCCATAACAACAACACCTAAACATCTAAAGCATTTGCAGATTGAATCAAATATTACAACAAAACCAGATTACATAATTTGCCCGACACATTAAACATAGAGCAGATGACAAATGAATACTCATTTAGTCCCATGACAACAACATCCAAAATTGAATCGACTATCACAACAAAACCAGATCATATGTAATTTTTTCAACACATTGAACAAAGACAAGATGACAAGCTTGAATGAGTATTTGTACAATCCCGTAACAGCAACATCCAAGCATCTAATGCATTTGCATTATTGCATATTGAATCAGTCTATCAGATATCACAACAAAACCATATTATGTGTAAAGAACTGCTTGATTTATAGAGTAACAAAAATGCTTATAGGCGATTGAAATCGAGACACACCAATATCAAGTTCGAGACGTGGGTTCAGTTCCTCCACCGACTGGTTTTTATATCATGTATAATCTGTACATAATTTTAGCATAATACATCTGGTCTTGGTAGGGGTCTGTCTAAGCCCACTTGCCTCTGGAAAAAGAAAAGGGTTTAGCATGGTCGAGAGAGAGAGAGTCCTTGCTGCTGTGAGTAGTCAGGGGTTCGACTCCAATTCACACTATCTCTCTTTCACAAGCCGACACCAAATATGGTCTATGCTGCTGAAGATTTTATGTTGTTAGAGTTGCGACCAAGTCTCACCACTAATGTAAGGGTAATAAATAAATAAATAAATAAGAGACACCTCACATGCTCAACTAAAGCTATGCTTGCCACTTAATTGGGCCATGGTAGTGAAAGGAACCCTTGAAATTGATTAATGAGTATCGATATGCAATCAGTATCATAAAGGCTCAACTATATGATACATATTGATGGACATAACAATCTTTTGAAAAAAAGAAAAATCTCCACAAATTTGAGATAAGGGACACATGCAATATGAGTATAATGCCTTAAACACCTTACATAATATATATATATATATATATATATATATATATATATATATATATATATATATATATAGAGAGAGAGAGAGAGAGAGAGAGAGAGAGAGAGAGAGATTATATTTGCTCGATCAATGTTTTCTTGGAGTATGAGTATAATAATATTGTTTTTCATATATTTTCAAAAGCTCATAAATTTTTTAAATTACATATATATACCACCAAAAAACAAAATGTGTGTTGTGTCAAAAGTGGACAAGATCCGGTTTTCGTATATATAAGAGAGGTTGCACACAACATACGGACATTTTGTATTCTTGGTTGTCTTTCTTGTTTATTTTTCTTCAAATACCTTTATAAATTATATTTCTGTTCTCAGTTAAATGTGCAAAAATACAAATGTCAGTGGTATGTTGGAACTCATCATCAAACATAATTGATGAACACCAGTGGCAATTGCAAACAATCGTGGAATGAACTTCAGCACTTGCAACATTTGCCTGCAAAAGCTAATAAATCTTCTGGAAGAAAATGACCCTTTCTTAACTACATTCCTTAAATCTTCCAGTCTTTAAAAAATGGTGACCATATCTTTTATAAAAATCAATATGTTGTCGCCTTTCAATCACATTCAAGCCCTTGTTATTTGCTTTACTAAGTAGTCAAGGCAAAAGCAGGCATCTTTTCATGTCACTTTTCTTTTTCGGAGCCAAAAGTTTTCCCATAGAATACGACTAGTTACTATAGATTGGAATGTCCACTACAAATTTATGGTCATTAGCAGGGGTAAGGTCACTAAGGGGGGTGTTTGATGGCGAGGTCTGGACCACTTCTTGCGGCCCACCTCCAGCCCTGATGGGTTTTGTAGGCGGATAAAAACAGGATCATATAACCTCGCTCTTTTGTTGGGGCAGTCCCGCATTTCATGTTCATTGTTAGTAATGGGGCCGAGAGTAGCCATCCACTACTTACATCTTTACTGTAGATCGAGGTCAGATCGAAACCAAAACTGTAGTTAATTCCATATTCCCAAGCACTCTATGAGGTAACCACCTCCGCCACCCTGGACTTTAAACTCATTATATTATCAGTTCTATAGGCTCCAAAGTTCTTTTGATACTTGTGACATTAGGCCTCAATTTCTTAGGCCACTCTCGTAATAATCAATTTAATATCTGATTTTGTAGGGTACACGATTTTAAGAGCGAGAACTTTAGGATCCAAATTTGTAGGTCGCATATAGTAATAGATTTTTACCATAGGCCCCTACTTGTATGAACTACTCTTGGTCACCATTGTCATGTTCGCATGATTAGGGATATTAATGGGTTGAATTCGTAGGGACGAGCTAGTTGAACCATTTTGTAGTTGGCAAAGGTCTAATAATCCATGGTTCACACCATAGCTTTAATTTTATGTGTACGGCAACTTTGCCTCTCCTAGACATGGTTGGTTTCCGGTTTTCCTGAGACCGTGAACTGTAGCTGAATCGTATCCCAATGGATTCTGGTTATGGTTCATAACAGCCAATTCCAGTCCTAGCCATAAAAGGGGGGAAAGAAATTAAAAGAACAACAAAATGGAACCAGGAACTAAGGCAGTGTGAAAATGAACCGTAATTGAACCGGCAGTCCCTTGTTTGTTGACGATTGGTTAAGCTGGTTCCAGTTGGAGACAGTACGCAGGCTGGTTTAGGTCCAGTTTGTACCGGGTGGTCCGGTTATTTTCTTCTTTTAGTGCTATATCACTAAGGTCTTAATTTATATTGACCAAGATTACTTCATTAATCGATTAACTTTTGGAAACAATACTCTTCATTTTTAATTTCATAAGATACTAACAATTATATATAATGATATAAATAGATTTACCCTGTACTGATGATTTAAAAAAACTGTCATATCCCTCAGTCGCATTCATGTGAGATGGGTTTGTATGCCGTTCACAAAGAATTACACTAAACATGGTTGTTTGGCATTTAACAACCGCTTACTTTTTGTTCTTATTTTTTGTTGAGATCACATAACTTTCTTGAACTGACTGCAGTTGTAGAAGCCAATCCAAAGTTGAACTAGTTACAAGCAAAGATCGAATCAACAAAATAAAGAAAGTTTAGTGCAATACAGTTGGATTTCTTTGCACTTTATAAGGAGAAAGAAATGCACGATTCAAGCATTCGTGGTCAGCTCAGGTAGGTTGACACTAGGCGTGTTCAAGCCATCTGATTGAACCAGTTAAACCGATCAATACTACAGGGATGGAAGTCAGTTGTTGTCCACAGCCATGCATGCAAGAATCTCTTTATCACAATGCCATCTATCTAAAAGTTCCTTCATGATTTTGGCACCAATTCACAGCATCAGATGCGCCCATTAACCACTAAATAGCTTTATCGTAAAAAATTCTCGAAAAACATTAATAATAATATCTAAATAGCTCAAAAGAGCTTGATTTACATTTGAAGGTGAGTATGTGAAGTTTGATAGAATTGAACAGACCATAAGTGGGGAATCTGTGGAAGGGTACACCTTTTGCTTATTGTTCATAGCCTCAGATGCTCAATACAAGAAAAAAACGTCTGGCTTTAGATAGCATCTCGCGAACCTGAGCCCTCGAACTAGGGATGACAGTCTCAACCTGGTTCATCCTGTTCCGACCTGTAGGTACCAATCTGTTCCACCAAATTAAGGGGTACGGGCTGTTTTTGTATTTATCATGAGGGCAAGTGAAGGTCAGGTTTAGGGTAAACCCGTTTCGAGACATTTTGTGATCCCATATGTGTTGAAACACAGATAATTAGGCAAACTTCACTTTAATCATGTGTGGTAGGCCCTGATCCACTTTAATACTCTATGATCATTTCTCAACTAAATCGGTTCCTAAGTGCTTTGTGTGGCAGTCCGTGATCTTCTTGCTTCTAATGAAATTGGGGTTTCAATTCATAATGGCTCATTATGTTTGAGTATTCAGTGTGCACGAAGTATTGCCACACATGGTTGCCAAAGTTCAATTCTCTTGACTACTACTCAATTGCATTGAGAAATCAGATATCAACTTGGATTATGACTTAACAAAGCTTCGAGTTGTATTAGCAGTAAATGAGGCCTTTGATCATCCGGTGTTTACAGTAGCGTTCATTGCTTTTGGGTGGTGGGGCTTTATAATCCACCCAAGGGTGGGTCCTTCATCAGATCCCAGCACAGACAAAACCAGACCCACCTTAGCATGCCGCCGCTGATACCCGGGCAACCAACCCATAAGTTAAATATCCTTCTTACTTGTCACTCTCGGTCACCTCAGGTTAACAACAGCTTAGCCATCTTTAACTATGGTTAGCTAAGAAGCAAAGTTTGTAAATCAAGGTGCGTACCCCACCATTGGGGCCTGAATTATTTTCCTGTCAATAAGCGAAGGTGAGTGATCGTTGGCGAGCGGCTTCATATTTACCGTCATATTAGAACCAAAATATCGATGATATGGCACTTCCTAAACATTAAGTTATATCGAGTGAGAGAGAGAGAGAGAGAGAAGAACCAATTTAAACGTACGAGTTATAACACTGAACCAAACCATGTAATGGATTCCAGCTGGTCCAGTTCCAAGCCATGGTTCATTAAGTTTTGAGTATGCCAAAGTGCTACCTTGTAGTGTATAAATATATGGATGACCATGTGGCAGATAGCTCATTAAATCAGGATTTTTCTTATTTTAACATCGTAAAATAATTTGTTCTAGAAAGGGCCACCACAATATGTAGTGAGCTCGTTTTTGGTTAGTTCGGAAACTAAAACATGGACTAAGAGAAGTTTGAATTAAAAACCAAAACACCTATGGGTTTGTGGCTTAGTATTAATGTTTACAATGTAAAATGAAGCGAAGCTAATTATTTTACGATTGCCATATTAAGTACTAAGCTCTCTCTCTCTCTCTCTCTCTCTCTCTCTCTCTATATATATATATATATATATATATATATATATATATATATATATATATATATATATATATATATATATATATATATAAAAGAGAGAGAGGGGTGGCTTACATTCAGTGGGATTGTAATCATTGTAAAATGGCAGGCCCTAGCTCATTTATTGCAAGGCAAAATATTTCGCTTTCCAAATACCCATCCAGTATAAGCCACTCTCTCTCATATATATATGAGCTTGCAAATGATAATCATTAATATATTCTAATTTGTAAGGATGCATGATACTGCACCGGCTGTGCAGAAAACAATCATTATAATATATACATAAAATTTGTTCGGTTTAATGGAGTATTCATTCAACATTCAAATTGTGAATTGAACAGTAGAATTTAGTTTTGCAAGGCGAACCACATCATGTCACAAAAGCAAACAAGCCAAACCACGAATAACCATCGGTTTGATAATTTTTTATCCGTTCTTTGAACACCACCATCCCTCACCATACCCAAATATTTCTTCTGTACCAATATTACCCACCTTAATATATTCTAATTTTTACAATGAAGATAAATCATAATTGGGAAAAAAATAAAAAAAAGAAGAAAACAAAAATATTAAGAGGCTGCCTAGATCACCAGCAATCACTAAACCACACTTTCTAACCCTCTCAGGCCAGCTTTTATCTTCTTAAAATTGCTTTCCCCTCCCACATTGAAATTATCCTGTGAAGCACTGGCAGCGGATTCTTCTTTCTCTATTTGCATACTCTTCAAAACACCCCTGAAAAGGAAGATATTGGAATTCCTTTTCCTTCAAAACTTTGAATTGGATCCAAACCCAAGCCAAGCCTTTCCCACACTGAAATCAGCTACATGGATGGTGAGTGGCCATTGGGCTTGATCTTGTGTCATATTAGCATTTACTCCTTTTTTTAAATTGGAAAAACATGGAAAAAGCATCTCCCAACTATGAACTTGATGCAAGTAGTGCTTCTGCCCTCTTCTCTCAATCTTCAAAGTACGTTGTCTGTCCTTCAAAAGTGGGGTTTCTTAAATGCACATCAAAGATGGATGTCCCCCTTTGTCATGGGATTGGAGAAGGCAGGAAGCCATTCACCTCTTTACACCCATGCAGCTTTCAATTGGAGTTGTCCATTTTTGCATTTATTGCAAACCTACAACCACCCATATGATATGTTTTCCCACTTGAATGGATCCACTGTGCCCAATTGCGGGCGGCCCCTGCAGAGAATGCAGACACACACACAAACTGCGGCGATCGCAAGCATCGAGTGTAGGTATGGCCGGTGTAGCAACCCCCTTCCACCGGGCAATTTAACTGGTGTCTTCATGGCTGCAATCGAGCACCGTGTGCAAGACTTCTGAGACGATGTTCTCTCAGAGTCTGGTATAATCCACGATTCCTCCATGGGTGATGTCTCTGCAACTGTGATCGAAATCTGGCCATTGGTCTTTTCCAAGATTTTCTTCTGAACCAGCTTGATGTAAGAATTGTGATTCTTCAACAAAGCATAGCCATGAGGAGAATAGCGACTAGCATCTACTGCTGAAGTCCATGCACTCAATCCGACCTACCAACAAAGTTAGAAACACATAAGAAACAACTAATACCTAGTCGTGAGGAAAAAACAAGTCAATCCCGGAGGAGAAAATGAACAAGACAGTATTTTTCACATTTAACAAGCTTACTTCTTCGGGATCATTAGTTAATGCATCAACCATGCCTTCGGAACCTCGAGAGCAGGCTGCAAGATGCAAAGGGGTGATCCCGCCAGGGCCAACTGAATTAGGCATGAAAAGGTAGCCCATAGAATAATTTGAGCCTCTGGAAGGATGATAATGCAGAAGGAAATTCACCATTTTGAGGCACCTCCTCTTAACAGCCCTGTGGAGTAGCTGAATTTCGGATAACATCCCCATCACTTCCTGCATCACTCCTTCCTTCTCAAGGTTTGTCTCCATGACGATGTCAAGGAGCACCCTTACTAGCGTAGTCCAATCCCTTTCAACAGCAAAAGCAAGGAGGTGCCCTAAACGGCCAGAGGAGAAGTCGAGGTCAGTGGTATCAGGACGAGTGCTTCTTCTCTGGAACAACCACCCAAGCTCATTCAGGAAATGAATAATGCCTTTCCTATGGCTGGAAACTACACCATCATGCACTTGACCATCTAACATCACACTTGATCCCCTTGTAATTTGCTCCAATTCGGGTTCAAGGCTTCTTAGTTCCTCACATATCTTGGAATCAGCAATTATGACAGGAAAAGTGTTTCCATTGAAACCATTTTCTACCTGAGATTTTACACCAGCAAGCGTACAAGCAAAGAAAAGGATCAGATAAAAAGCAAAACAAAGACAACTAAACCCACTCCATACTTTCTCCTTGGACAAACAGCCGTAAGAGTGGAACTTACCTCTATAAAACACCGTCCAAGCAGCATTGATGCACCACCAGGAAAGTTAAAACTCACGCAACTAAACTCTCCATCCATGGCCGAGGAAGAATCCTCAGGAACTTCCATAGAAGTGTATCCTCCCATATACGTGCAATGAATTCTATGACAAAATGAATTTCATGTGAGCGTTAAGGATCAACAGAGCAGTTTCTAACTTAAAAGATAAAAATTGTATGTACCAGTTTGTACCTTAGAAGATAAAAGTCGTACATACCTAGTTCCAGTAACTCTCAAATTTTGACCTATCAAGTCAATGGAAGTCTCCTTCCCACTTTGTATTGCCAATGGAGTCGCATAGATGAGCTTGGGAGCATTCCAAGCTCTCCAAGACTTGCACACCCTGATTTTTCCTGAGAATGAATAGTAAAAAACCTCAAATGTGAGAAGAGTGTTGCTTTCTTGTAAATTTAGTATGTTCCGGTTTTGGTTTTCACCAACCATCTTTATAAGATGCGAACTGCTTATCAGTGTTAACCAGAAAACGACCACTTCTCCAAAAGTCTGAAGCAGTGCCGGCAACCAGTGCATTGACACGCTCCTGCAGATCTTCATGGAACTGAAACAAAGAAAGCAGCACTCAATTAAGTATCAAAACGACCTAAGAAAATCTCCGAACTCTAAGCTGGAAACTGTGTGATTGTTACCTTATCCCAGGCAAGGCGAGGCATTGATAAGTAAACGGTGAGAACCACACAACCTGGTCTAATAAAACTTTCCATTTCCGATGGACAATTTGAAAGCCAATCCAGGATCTGAAACCCACAGACCAACACTGGTTATCAACATTAGAAACAAATTGAGTTCCTCAAACCCAGTATCCCAATCAGTCTTACCTGTTGCCGAATGGTATGAGGGAGATTACTAGGGTGCTTGTCAAATAGCTTGAAGCTTATCCTCCCAGTTTGGTCCTATGATAAGTCGGAGAAAGATATCTATCATGTTTCAGCAGCAACACTCCCACTAATTGAAAAGGAGGAATACAAAAGAATAGCACACACTACAAGAGAAGGAACAGGCTTACCAGTGATTCAGTTGAACTTGATGGTGAATGATCTAACCCAGATGAAGATGTGCAGCCTGCCTGCATGACCTGCGAATTCGAGTCCTGACCCCTATGAGCTAAACTAGGGATGGCTCCATTTTCAACTCTCCCGTTTACATCCTTAAAGAGATTAAGGGGCGATCTCCATTTATTTCTATCACAAGCCCCTTCTGTCGAGCTATTATCTCCAACATTCAATGCCTTCTCCTGCTTTGTCATTTCCTTGGAAGAGTGCAAAGGAAACAGCGTTTGCACTGCAGGAGAAGATGAAGGGGATCTCTCCTCTATCAGATTACTGCTATCAGATGAAAAATACCACCTATTTGAACCCATCTTCGAGGGGCTGCCTTCTTCTGGGGAAGAAATAAAAAGTGGCAAAGGCACACTAGGTCGAGAGGGTCGAACGGGCCACTCTGAAATATCAGGGGAAACAAATGACTTGCTTGCTTCTAGCCCAGATGAAGCATCAGCCATGCCCGTATTCTTATGCAATTCAGAGCCCATAGCCTGATCCTGAAAGTTGAGCTTCGTCATGGGAGAGCTTTGCTGATCCTTATGACCAGCAACATTACTGCAATTCGATGGAATTTGGGATCCTCTCGAGGATGCTACTAAAGCAGATGAAAGGATTGATAGGAGGTTCGAGGACACAGCAGCCAGGCCTCTATCAGCCTTTGGTTCACGTTCCAAAGACCCCCAAAACTGTTTAGCATTCAGATCAAGGTTTCCTGGTAGAGGACTCCGGCCACCAGAGTTGCCAGGAACCGTAGTTGAATTTATTTTACTAAAAAACTGAAGAAGGTTGTCTTTGAATGAACCAGTGCTAGTTTTGTCGGCATTAGTTCCTGGAATAGGAAGCCATAATGTCAAATAATATGACACCACAACACCTTTGCACTAAGTCAAACCAAACATGATACAGAAGTCACGAGCACATAACACGGTTTTTTTTCTTAAGCATGAACAGATTACAGAAAGCATCGGGATTCGTCAATTTGCTAACAGGAATTTACATGCAGAAAATCATTACAAACAGGCAATGTATGCAGCATATAGCACGAGAACAGGACCAAAAGGCTAGGATTATGTTTATACCTTGTAGCCGGGCGAAAAGTGTGAGCACATTAACAACGTCCAAGTTCCCACCATTACCATTTTCCGATGGATGCGAAGAGACATCTTCTAGCTGGCCCTTTCTTCTACGCCTGTTATGCCCCGCTAGCCTACGCCTACAGCTCCTCTTCCCTTCATCAAACTCCTGAAGAGGATGAAACCTGCACACAAACACCAAGATATACGATACAAACTGCTTTGGCCAATCCTAGTAATCAAGAATCCACAAAATCAACAAACGTCTTTCAGAACGTTTAAAAACCTGCTACATTGTTGGCAGAATCTCTGCACCAGGTTTCCAACCAAGGCTTTGGCAGTTTTACTATGAAGCTCACAGACTTTGTGACGCCGATGATAATCTTTGGCATTTGATAAATCGGCCTTACAATCATCCACCTGACACATAGGGCAGCTGCCGCTAGGTGAACCAGACCGAACTCGTTTGTTTGGCCGTGAATCCATTCCAGAGTACATCTCACCACCAAGCTTCAGAGTGAGATCCTCCACCCCCTCATCCTCCGAGTTCTTTCTCAGTCCCATCAGTTCATGGCTTTCATTTCCTCGATCTTTCTCGACCAATCCCTCGGCCACTATCAGCCTGCACTCCTCCTCTCCGACAGGTTTTGCGACAAAATTGACGCCGTCCCAACTCCAGGTTTTTTTATTCCAGTTGGTCGACGACCCTGGATATCCAACGACGTTCAAAGGCAGATGTTCAGATTGGTGGCAGGTAGTATTAGCCCAGGGTAAACTCCGCTTCCTCGCCATAGAGGCCGGATCAAAGAACCGTGCTGGAATTGTCTGGTGGACGAAGAGAGGACCGGCAACTTGTGGACCTACCTCTCTTTCCATATATGCTTACAGTCAAATCCAATTCACTTAACCGCTGCAACCAAAACGCACGGGAAAACCCCAGAAAAGGAAAATCCATCAGCCTCCCAATTAGCCGATAAAAAGATTACATAGATCACATTGATCATGTTGATAATCCACAATAAAATTTAAGTACATAAATGCATACAGAAGAAGACTAAAACAAACACATATATTCATAAGATGAACTTCCGGATAATGTTGCATCGAGAAACAAATTGCTAGCGTAGCGTTATTGCCCTGAACTCTCTTGCAAAAACATGTCCTTCTTGCAGTTAACTGAAATCTAACCGGTCTCTCCTAACAGTTAACCACAAAGGGCAAAAGAAAAGGTATTACTCTGTTGGCGTGGCTTTATTGCCCGATGACGCTCAGAAAAAGTAGCCACCATAAAATCAAATTGGTAATCAATCATATCAAAAAATAAAATAAAATTGTTAAGCAAATTGCACAGAATTCTTACACCCACACTTTAGATACAGAAACCTGAACACCAGATTTCAGTACCACAGTAAGCCATAGTCGAAAGATGAGAAAAAATCTCAAAATCTCGTCTTTTTTCGTTTGCCCATTTGGAAAAAACAGGGATTCTGGCGACAAAGACTCAACCGACATGAACTAGATTAGACCATAGATCTAAAGAGCCGATACCTATCGACCTCGCGATACAATCGTTGCTCGATCGATCATCCCAGAGCCTCAAAGAGAAAGAACGCCGACAAAGCACGAGCTAAGCAAAAAGATCCCGTTGCCTGACCCACGGCCGGAAACCGCATCATCATCTCCCGAATGTCATCCATCAAACCCACCCAAGCCCTCCCTCCAATTTCCGGCTGTGACACTAAAAACCCCTAAAACTTAGGAGAAAGAAATGCTAGAGCTCAAAGAGAAGCCAGAATGAAGAAGCCAATGGAAAATGCAATCGACCACCAGAGTCCCAACAGGAATCCGTAAATCCAGCTCTCTCTCTCTCTCTCTATGGGCGTGGCAGCAGAATTCAAGGAAAGGAATGACGATGCGGTTCCACACTCTCTCAATAATTCATTTTTCCCCTTCAACCAAAATGCCAACCAATTTCAAACCGGTGTTCTCTCTCTCTCTCTCTCTCTCTCTCTCTCTTTTACGGTAGGAGGAAGAGAGAGAGAGGACCACACTACGAGGCTCCGGTGGGACTGGTAAATAAACCGAACCGTACGTAGTCCGGCTCATCCCTCCCTCTACCGTGACAGTCCGAGTAAAACATGAATATCAGCTCCTGAAAGCTCTTTAAATGACAACATATAAGTTTTAGCACGTAAGCCGAAAAAATATCAAATATTTAAGCTCAATAAAACACTATTGTTTCCCTTTTTAACTTAACGTTGAAATGTGGCCTAAAAGATATCTCAATTTAAAATAAGTGAGACAAAAAACGATTTAGGCATTATCAAATTAAACTACTCTTCAAGTGACTCTCAAGAAGCTCCACGAGAGTGCCTGGTTCGAGTGCAGCATATCCATGTAACTCATCCTTCGTTAAGTGCTTTTCATGCTCCCTCCCCACTTGTCGCTTCAATGTAGCATATACATCAGACATGCTTGCACACGTTTCAATTCCACATCGCCGCCGGCAAGTTTCACTTCAGTTTGGTTTGGTGGTAGCATCGATGATATCTTAACATTGAGGATTTTTTACAGTACGAGTAAATTGCTTTTAATCAAAAGGAGGCTGTTGCTCTATAGCAGGGCGCTTTAGTGCCGTTGGTGTTGGTGGAGAGTTGGATGCATGTGTGTCTTGGGCTTCGTCCTTCTCCTGTAAATCAAGAAAAAGAAACGAAGGTTGTTGTCTTGCTCAACGTATCACTTAAATTCTTTATCGTTTGCTGTTTTTTCCTTTGAGAAAGACCAAAATTCCTAACATTTCATCCTCGAATCTTCATACCTCTCTTTGTCGCAGAAGAATAACAAAAGAAAACGGTGTAAGTTATTCATCCAGCAGTTAGCTTGACTACTTGTTAAAGAAAACGAGCAGAGAAACAAGTATGGGTTTGCTCGGTTCATTCGGGTCGACTACCAAGCACCGGTCTCAACCCACTCCTGGTTAAGGATCATCGACCTGCATCGAAGCGGAGAGACATTCGCGACACGAGATACGTCGTCACAAGCCACCGTTACGTGTCTACTTGGTGGTACGATGACACGAAGACTAGAGCGAGTGCTCGGTGATTAAAGAAAGTGTCCTTTCTTAGCCTTTTTTATTTAGTAACCGTGGTTAACATTTAGGCCGATCGGGGGTTTCTTGTGAAGGTTCCTGTCTGGAAGAGAGATGACGCTTATGTCCCTGCGGAGTTGCGGTGGGCTCGTGACGGTCGGTCAGCGGGCATAGAGAGTTTTGTCTCTTTACATATAAAGCAGTGGCACTTTAGTCATTGCACACTTCGTTTCTGGACTGTGCACCGCTCATGGTGTGGAGGAGTACATGAATCACCGTGGGTCCCACAATCTCACTTGCCGCAAGATCAGATCCACGCCGTTCAAATCGGACCGTGGCTACGCTGGCAAGCCCATTGTTTTGCCTGGCTCTTTGCGAACGGAAGGAGGACTCGTGTCACTGGCATCGCTGTCCTCACTGTGCGGGATCCTGACCGTGAAGAGCTCGAGATGAATGGTTCTTATCTGTTTTCGTGTCGTGTCCTTTTTCGGAATCTCATTCTTGACAAGTACGAGCGAGGAGTAAAAAAAGGAGAAAACGTGACAGCAGGTTAACTGGGTCCCGCATTCAGTGAAAATAATGGCCGGTTCCTAACCGGTCAGCGGTTTCACTGAAAACGAAACAGGGCCAGGGACGGGTGAAATCATACTCGAAACCAGGAAGTACTCGGTTTGGTTCTGATTTTATGTTTTATAAAATCGGAATTTGAACCAAATAAGAACCCATGGTTCGAAATTGCTGGTTTTGATCTTTTTTATTTTTCTTAATTTTTTAAAATAATTTTATTGGTTCTAAACTCACAGAAGTGACAGGTGGCAAATATAATTTCGAAACCGTAACGAGAACTGGGTCCAGTTTATCTGAAACTGGCCATATCTAATTTGGACATAATCACAGAAGTGATCTCAGGCTATTTTGATATAATGTTGGCCAAAGAAGGTAATCTCAAACAAGTGGCGACGAGAGATCATCCTCCACTGTCACAGAAAGACCGATCTTATGGACCAAAAGAAGAAGAGGAAGAAGATGAGCCCTAAAACCTTTGCTAAGGTGGCATCTTACTATGCTGATCTGATAAGTTGTCTCTGAATCTGAATGAAGGCAAAGCAAGATCTTCGGCATATATAAGAACACCCTTAGAGGAAAGGCAATAGAGATAAATTTAGTGTGAAAAAGTGAAAGCAACTAGCGCTAAGTACCATCTAGTTGTTCCTAAGCCACAAGGCATTGTATTTAACGAAGTTTTAATAGCAGTGGTATCAGCTAAACATATCTAGAGCTAGTTGGTGCGAGTTACTCAAGTTGGTATAAAATAATTACATAAATCTAAGGTGTGATTTGGACATTTGAAAGAGTAATCTTAAGCTCCAACAAGAAGGTATAAGAAATTAGAAGACGAGTAATTTAAAAGAAGCAAAGTGCTCCAAGGGACCAATGAAACTATCTTCCATTTTTAGAGCCAAATGCGATTGAGAGTGTGGACGACTAAGAATCCTCTTAATGTAAGAGAAGGCACTACTGTGTTACCGAACCATCACAAGAGAAACCTTTTGTTTTTCAAATATATGTCTATACGAGAGATATACGAGAGATCTCATATATACTAATGGAGGCCGAATGTGACCATTCAGTTACATACAATAACTTACACATGGATCACCTCTGGATTACTGAGAAACACATCTTTGCAATTCAACTCTCTTTGTGGGTCTTGATGCTTGAACTTGTAAATGCAGGTGATGCAAATACTACTGGACCAAGATTTGAATGATACTAGTCAATGCTGGTGCAAGTGCTAGACCAAACTGTGTTATCGAACCATCACAAGCTGAATGGACCCACTGGGTCTGCCTGTATCGAGAGAAGTAGGCCGAGAACTTGGTTTGACAGCCATGTTGTTCATAGACTGGAAATGCTAGTAGTGGTTTGGATTTCTCTTCTCCTATCACCTACATCTAACCTTACAAGACATGCCTAATTGTTTTACAACAATGGATATAGTTTACTGGATTCATCTTACCTTTCAGAGTTGGTTTAGTTACCCAATACTAGTACAAAAGGCAATTAGTTATTCCAAAAGCGTGGTCCAACGTGGTTGTAACTATTTCAAAAATCGAAATTATTTTAACTTTTGATCATCAAGATTACTTTCCAAAGCTGTTGAAATAAGTTGGTAATTCATTTTAATGGTTAGAACTGTTGAAACATGTTTTCAGACCCATCAAGAAGTAGGCAATGTATCCTATTTTAAATGTTAGAAACATGAATTGTCAAATCTTCAGCCTGTGGGAAAGATGTATGACGTAAAAAATAAAGATGTTAAGATGAATATATAGTCAAACAAGAAAATGTGGTATTAGGATATTAAAAATAACATTGTAGTAGTACCAATAAATAGATAAGATGAGAGAGAT
Source organism: Brasenia schreberi (assembly GCA_036023115.1). Classification (NCBI taxonomy): domain Eukaryota; kingdom Viridiplantae; phylum Streptophyta; class Magnoliopsida; order Nymphaeales; family Cabombaceae; genus Brasenia; species Brasenia schreberi. Next base: position 17,303,938 of record JAYKKT010000074.1, on the reverse strand, counting down.
ACACCTAAGATGGTTTGGACATATAGAGAGATGACTTAATAAAACTGATATTAGAAACTAGATGATGAACACTTTAAAGAGAGGGATACAAATATTATAAAAGTGTTTAAAGAAAATTATTAAATATAATGTAGATTTTTGGTAGTTAACTGCTAACATGATACAAGATTGAGATTTATTGCATCATAAAATCCATGCAATCCACCCCACCTAATGTTTGAAAAGGCATGGTTGTTGGTTACAAATATCAACCATTGCATATACACCTTTTGTCTCATTTTGCCTCATGGCCGCTCTTCTCATTTTCTAACAAATTAACCATCATCCGCCAGCTAGTGTCTCTTCCTTTGGTTTCATTTTGAGCTCTAAACTTCACTTATTGACCATCTCTGGAACTGCTTGAATCGAGCATTGCCTTTTTGCTTTCTCCTTTGTTTTGTTGATTATCACTCTAAACAAACTAATGTCACTTTTTTTTTATTTATGTGTGTGTTCATCTTGCAGAAACTTAATGAGTCATCTCGTGTTGAAACCAAATATGAACAAGCTTGAAACTAGCCAAACCAATCTAAACCATGAAGCACCCAATTTGTTTAGCAGCCTTTTGTCTAATAACAAACTACATACTTACTAAACACACACAATTAATTACTAAGAACACACCTCATTTTCACTTTTACCCTCCCTCTCTCTCTTCTCTCTAACTCCCGTTCCTCTATACTCTCATTTGACTTCTCCTCCCGTCCCCTCTGTCACATATGCCTTTCCTTCTCTCTCTCTCTCTCTCATTTGATTGAAGACACTTCTTATTGGCGGCTGCTTTCCCTGCCTCTCTTCTCTTGCATCTATCACTAGATTTCCCCCTTCTCATTAGTATGCTCTCTCTTCTTTGACCAAATATGGATGTTTGCTGGTGGCTGCTGGTTTATACAAATCAAAGGATGCCCATCTCTCCTAGAGATGAGTGCCCCTATGTCTCTATTATGATAAAGATGGGCACGAAGTGAGACTCCTCTAATATGGACAAGTACACCCTAGGTGAGACACATATCTCCCCTAAATGAGAAGCCCATTGTACACACATCTCTCTTGTTATGTATGTTATGGTTTATTATGCTATGCACATTGAAAAAACAAATGATGCATAGAGGATGAGTAGAAAGTCATAATGTTATTGCATTATTGAGACACCTTAATATATTATAATGTAGAGGACTACTATGAAGATGATTAAGAAAAGAGGATGAAGTGCTTCATACAAATAATCATCATCAGTTCTCGAACCCGATATAGGGACTCTATAATTTTGATATTGTCGATCATTTACAACATGATGATGAAGTTGGGACTTCAAAATTTCATCCTAGTATTCAACAAGATGAAGAGGCAGGTCCTTTATAGTATCATGAAGATGCTACCAATGATCTTGCATAGAGTTACGGTGATGTAGAGGGTGATGACAATGAACTTCTTGATATTCATGAGTTCTTCCTAGTTTTGTTGGTCACATTACTTATAAAATATGTCAGGATTAGGTAAATAATAGTAAAGTTAAACATTATTTGAAATGTTTATCTAAAAATATTTGCAATATTGTTGATGATAATTTCAATTTTGATTAACTATATATATAAAGTTTGCTAAAAATAGTGACAACACACACGTGTTATAATGTTTCAAGTGGATAAAAGTTTAAAAGACAACCTAGAGTGCAACCTGATAGCTGGTTTGATATTGTATGACACAATAGGTTATGGAAGGAAGGAGATTTGTTGTATGAGGTAATGGCTTAAAATGAGTGTCCATGGATCTATATCAATAATGTATAACTAAATGATAATATACCCACATATAGAAATAATAAATGTAAGAATGAAAGAAGTAATAAATCGAAAGTTTTCAAAATAAGAATATTACAACCAAAAAATATCTTCTTGATTCATGATAACTCATATAGCATACATGGCACATGAGAGGTCAATTGATATTTGATACTAATGGCAAGAAAATAGTTGACCCAACCCTAGAAAGCAACACAATTACTACATTCCCATAGATTGCAATTGCAGAATGCATGTTTGGCATCGACATCCAAAAATAAGGTATTCTTTCTCTCAATGTGTAATACATTAAAGAATGACATCAACACTACCCTCTCTAATAAAAACTTGAGAATGTATATCAAGGCATGTTTTGACCTCTAAAAAATATTCTTTATGAATTTATGACCAATACACCTCCACCTTATTTAGATATTCCCTAGTCACTCGATTTATGGAGTTTTCATCTCCCGCAACATCCACTCATTGAGAAACATATGAAACCTTAAACCAAGGTAACTTGATATCATATGATACATATGAAAAGTCTAATCTTTTCAATGTCTAGTGGAGGTTCTAGAGGTTTTGAATACTGATGTATTGAGTGAGCATCAAGAATGAGATCAACATTATTTGGTGAGAAAGAAATTCCATATACATGGGACACCACACAACCATGACCGTGACATGACTTGTGTAGGCTTACCTCAAGTAACAATCATCTCTACATAGTCTCGTGCTGATAAGTCTCTCTTTGTCAATTTTTGAGATGATTAATCTTTGGGATGATAAAGTGGTGGTTCTTGAAGAGTTGTGAACTCGAGATGCAAGCAATCATGCAATACTTTAATTGCATAGCTCTGTCATTTTGAAACTAGATGATTTTTTAATTATTGAACCCATTTAGTCGTGTCACTTATTTCAATATCATCATCCTCAATCATATTGGCAAGCTCTAATTTCATATCAAGCTTTTTCCAAAAGAGATCAATTGGTGACAGTCGTATCGGTTGACCAGATTTTAAGAGTACATTCAGTTGATGGTCACATGATAATCCATGTAATCATAACAACATGCAACCACAAGTTGATAGATCAAAACTCATTATTTCTCCAGGTGAGGAGAGAGTATGCAAAATATATAAGTTTGGACCAGGGAGCCCTAATCCCTTATTTATAGACAACGCGGATCCGATCCAACTGATGCACCTCTCCATCCCATAATTATCCCTGTACATAGATTCATTTGATTGTTAGATCAAAACTTTAATGTCCAAAATATAGACCAAAGACAATTCTCAAACCCAAGCCCAAGCTCGACTTGGTGAGAGTACATGTATGGTCTAGCGTGTCCTTTCCAAGCTCTTTGAACTAAGGTTTATGAGCTACCAATTATATAAAAGAACATTCGTGTTTGTTTCATCCTTCAATATGGAACTAAACTTCTTCTCTTAGTCTTCACATACACAAATCCCTCATATATGACTTTACATATATCAATGATACATCAATTGAATATTAAGAGATACTAAACATGAATTAAATGTTATTAATACATATGAATTTAATAAACTCAACCTTAATTAGCATTAAATCCAACAATCCCATAAGGTTTTAAAGTGTAAAGTGTCCTATCAAACAAACCATCATATTATACTTTCAGTAATGATACACTCTGACTTAAAATTGTTACCAGAGTTATTCAATATTACTCTTAGAAAAACTAGGTGAACATATGTCTTGAATTTGAACCTTAGGTGTAAAGGTGTCTATTGGTAACAACATAATAAAGGCTATGACGTGATACATAGGGGTGATACATTAAAGGCCATGTGTCAATATCCTATATCATAATTGATTTTATGGAACAACCTAATTCTCCTATTATAGCCTCACAATATCAATCACTTAGCTAGGCATCTCCAAGGAAGTACTACTAGTATCTTGTCCTAATACTCAATTCTATTTAGAGAATAATTTCTTGCTAAAGTTGCATCATGACACTTTAAGTTTATAGGGTACAAATACACAGATACTAAAAGTATCACATAATGTTTAGTATCATCCTATTCACCCAATAACTTGTTATTACCATATTGAACCTAATTTGTGGGATCTCCACTCAAATAGGTTAAGTTACTATTATTTATGAATAACTCGCAGGTTTCAGTCTTATCACCAATCTAGATTTCTCGATTAGGACTACTGATAGACCTTTAGTGAAAAGATTGACTGTATTATCTTTGGATCCAACAATATCAATAGCCATAACCCCATCAAACACAAGAGCTATTACAGACTTTAGTCTAACTTGGATTGTCTCTTTTGATTTTGATTGTACTTGAAACTACTGATCTTAACAATAGTAGTCATGCTATCATATTTACTAAAATTGGAAGAAACAACTTCTTTATTATGGATAAACTATATATTAGTCCCTTCAGCCATTCAACTTCCAATCTAATCTTATCCAAATCATATAGTCCTACTTCAAAGATAAAACAAGCCAAAATGATTTGCTTCTTAGATTTTTAAGTAACAACGCCATTGCCTACCAGAAACACATATCCAGTGAACCCAATACTCCTAACTAGTATCACTATATCCTTTAAGAACAAAAAGATATTTATCACAATGCAGCCCAAGAAAAATATTTTCCTTTACATAGCAAAGTATTATATTTAGAGCTTTCCAATGAGTTTTATTTGGATAACTGATGTATCTATTAAACTTACATATGACAAAAGCAATATACAATCGTATACAGTTGGTTAGATACATCAAACTACCGATAATATGAAAATATCATAGTTGAGATAAGAATACTACTTATATTCTTATACAAAGCCTTAGATGAATCATATAAGGTCTTAACAAGTCTACAATTTATATATCTAAATCTCTCTAATACTTTCTCAATATAGTGAGACTAAGATATTACTATATCACTAATAAACCTTATAATTTTAAGCCCTAAAGTCATATAAATTATATTCATAGCTTTCATTTCAAACTTGCTACACAATAATGAATTAGTTTCATTTATTATTCTCATCTCAGAACCAAACAATAATATATCATCTATGTATAGGCATATAATGATGAATGTATTATTGACCGACTTGCATTAGACACACTTATCAAAATTATTAGAAACAAACCTAAAACATGATATCAGACAATCAAACTTTTTATGTCATTATTTAGGGACTTATTTAAACCATATAATAATTTAATAAACTTACACACCTTAGACGCATTCTCACTAGTCACAAACCCTCTAGTTGATCCATATAAATTTCTTCGTGGAGGTCATCATGTATATCTATTTGATAAATTGTGAGAAATAGATGAATTAATATCAAACTCATCTATTCCTTCTTTTTGTGTATATTACTTAGCAACTAACCAGGACTTATACTTATTAATTATTTTGTCTCTATTTAGTTTCTTCTTGAAAATCTATTTGGAACCCTATAGTAGAAGAATAAGAGGCAAATCCACCATTCTCAAGTATCATTGAAAAGAATTGGTAGAATTTCATCATTAACAACTTTCTTCCAATACTTAATCTCAAGTGAGGTCATAGTTTCCCCGAAGGTAATAGGACCATCCTCGATATTGAAAGTAACATGGTTATTTCTAAAGTCTTTTGATATCTTAGGTTGTTTACTTCTCCTTAATTCAATTATTTTTTCAAAGTCATTTGATATAAAAATAATAATTTCAGGGACACCCCTCACATTTGTCATCTATTCCATGTAATCGGGAATGAAATTAGTAGTAGGGTAAGGATCTCTAAAAGATATACTTTGGAGAACTCCAATCTTCATTGTAAACATATTATCAAAGAATGTAACATGACAGAGCTCAACAATCGTGTTGGCATATATGTTAGATACATCAGACCTAATGATCAAGAATTTATATGCATCATGTAACTCAAAAATATGACATCAATTATTTTAGATCACAATTTCTTTTTCTTATATTGCAGGATAAATACTTTCACAAGATATCCCACACTTTGAGATATTTGAGATTGGTCTTTTGACCCTTCCAAACCTCAAAGGAACTACTTTCCTTATGCTCATATAGAACTCTATTAAGAATATGGTAAGTTGTATTCAAAACTTTCTTCATATATAGGTAGATAGCCTATAACTTTGAAGTAAAATATTTACCATCACAAAAGGTCTTATTCTTCCATTCAACTATCATATTATACTGAAGAGAATAGGGAGGAGTAACCTCATGACCAATATCATTGTTTTGATAGTATTCTTGAAAAATATTTGAGGTGTACTCTCCTCCCCTACACACCCTTAATTGTTTAAGTACCTTATCTTATCAATTTGAGTTTTTTCTAAAAATTTGAAATTTTTCTAATTGTCGATTTGTCTCTTGGTAGGATCAATAATGAATGAAATCATCCACTCTGCACAAAAATTCTGAAGTAGAGGTCGGCACACTCATGATTGTTGTAGCCTCTCTAATTCTTATTCATCGTTAAACCCTAATAATACACTTAAGGCTTTATATAAACATATATCTAACTTAAATTACTGAAACACTCCTAATAACTGACTAATCCTACTCGATTCCCAATGAATCAGATTCTTATCCATTGAGATCCAAACTACTTAAAAATATAAACTCAAATACATAACAGAAACATAAACTAATCTTAATCTTTAACTTGATCTCCAACACATCCCCTGAAGTTGGGTCTTGAAGACTTTAAACACCTAACTTGGTAATAGCTTTCTTTAACCCATTAATTGAAACTGGTTTCATGAGAATATCTATCAATTGATCTCCCGAACGAATATGGATGAGGTTAAAGATTCCTTGAGGAATTTTCTCTCTAATAAAATGACAATCTATTTTAATATATTTGGTCCTCTCACGAAAGACTGAATTTAAAATTATTTGAAGAGTTGCTTTACTATCAGTGAAGAAGTTAATTGAAATATTTCTTTTCAAATCAATCTCCTCAAGAAGTGATATAATCCATAGACCTTCACACATGCCGAGAACGATAGCATGATATTCAGCCTCCGCACTTCACTTAGCCACCACATATTGCTTCTTACTTTTTCAAGATACTATATTTCCTCCTAAACATACCATATAATTGGAGGTTGACTTTTTATCGACTTTGGAGCTTGCCCAATCAGTATCTGAATAAATCTTCATATCAAGTAATGAATGTGGAGTATATAATAAATCATAAGTGATCGATGATTTCAAGTATCTAATGATATGGAACATTGTACTCATGTGATGTTTAGATAGGGAGTGCATCCATCTACTAACATATCTGACTGCAAAACTGATGTCAGGTATTGTAATAGTAACATATATCAGTTTTCTCACTAATCTCTGGTATTTACCAACATCTTCATATTGTTCAGCCGGATCATTATTATCTTCCTTCGAGATTTCAATGGAAGTAAAACATATGTGACAATCCTACATTTTAGTTTCTTTCAGTAAGTCTAGAATGTATTTTCTTTGACTTAAAAATAAACAATTTTTACTATAAATCACTTCAACCCCCAAGAAGTAATGCAATCTGCTCAAATCCTTCAAGTCAAATAATGCACTTAGTTGCCTTTTCAGAATAACTATGCCTTCTGCATCATTACCTGTAATGATGATGTCATCAATATATATCAATAGTAAAATAATTTTTTGACCTTGGTTGATAAATAGTGTATGATCACTAACACACCGTTTAAAACCCAAACTCACACCACAATGACTGAATTTTTCAAACCATACTCGTAGAGATTATTTTAAACTATAAATTGATTTCTTTAGTTTGCATACCTTGTTTGGCTTTTGTCCATGATCATACCCAAGTGGTAAGTTCATGTAAATATCTTCTACAAGGTCTCCTTGAAAAAAAACATTTTTCACATCTAACTGTCATAAGTCTCATCCTTTATTGATGACCACACTTAAGATAATTCTAATGGTGTTCATTTTTGCCACTAGGACAAAGGTTTTTGTATAGTCAATACCATATGACTGATTGTATCCCTTAGCCACTAATCTCACTTTGTATCTTTCTATATTTTCATCAGCCTTGTACTTTATTGAATATACCCATTTGTATCCCATTGTCTTCCTATGTAGTGGTAAATCTATAAGTTCCCACATTTTGTTTCTTACTAATACTATAATTTCTTAATGCATTGTTGCCTTCCACTCTAAATATCGCTCTGCCTCTTCAAATGTTTTTGGAATATAAGTGTTATCTGCATTCATCACAAATAATTGATACTCTTTGGGATAATTAGTATATGACACCATCTTCTGTAATGAATATTTTACAATTTCACATTTTTCCTTTCAAAGTGAAACAAGTAAATCACTAAGTTCACTGCCAGAATTGTGAGAGGTTACTTGAGAAGGAGTTAGATCTGATTCAAGGTGAGGATTTTGATTCAAGGTAGTATACTGATGCGGAAAAAGACCTTTCTTTCGCCTCTAGTATAAACTTGCCATTTCTTTTCTTAAGGGAGTTGCATATACTCCTCTTATCTTTCAAGCTCTGGTTGAGTTTCAATTGGTGGAAGTTGTATCACATTAGGAGAATGTATGTCTGATGGGTGAACTTCCTGTATGTTATAAAATAGTGTATCTTCATGGAAGGTAACATCCATTGTAACATATGATCTTTTTATAGGGTCATAACATTTGTACCCCTTCTGAGTAGATGAGTATCCCAAGACAATGCATTTAACTGATATTGCATTTAGTTTATCTTTCAAGCCATAATGTATATGAATAAAATAAGTACATGCAAACACTTTTGCAAGTAGATGAAACTATTTCTGGGAAGGACATAAGGAGTGAAATGGAGTATTACCATTGAGAACCCTACTTAGCATACAATTTATGAGATAAAATGTTGTTAAAACTGTTTCACCCTAATAAAATTTTGAAATATTATAACCAATCAAAAGGGTTCTAGCAACCTTTAGAATATATCTATTTTTCTTTTTAGAAACACCATTTTGCTATGGAGAATAGGTACATGAGGTTTGGTGCAACATTCCATGATTTAAGAAATATGAATGGAGTGATTGAGACATAAATTCACCTCCACTATCGCTGCGAAAATTTTTAATGATATGCTGAAATTGAGTATGCATAAACTGACAGTATATGAGAAGAATATTTCTCACATCATCCTTAGTTTTTATGAGATATATCATAGTAAATCTAGTGCAATCATCAATGAAAGAAATAAAGTACTTGTGGCCATGCAATGAAGTAGTAGAGTAGGGACCCCAAACATCAGAATAAATAATCTCAAATGGAATGGAGGATTTTTCTTTGCTCAAAGAGAAAGAAATACAATGATGTTTTATCTTTTGGTAGGTTTCATAGTTCAAATTTAAGTCATTACAATGAATAAATTCAGGTAATAATATCATAATTTTAGATAAAGGTAAATATCCTAATCTCTAGTGCCATAAAGGTAGCTCCTCCTATTTTTCTATAATTACAATTGATTGCATTGTTGCTCCTTTGACTTCCTCGCAGAAATAGAGGTCTCTCCTCACACTATTCCGACCAAAGATCCTCCCCGTCCTCAGTTCCTACAAGAAACATCTAGTAGAATAAAAAATTATACAACATTTCAGATATTGTGTCATGACAAAGACTGATAATAAATTGACTGAAATATTTGAAACATGTAAGATATTTTTTAATATGGCAAAAGGTGTAATAATACTCTCTTTTCTAACTATATTAGTGTGTGAGTCATTTGCCAACCTAATATTAATTTGTTCTTGAGTCAACTCATAGTTATCAAAAAAATCTCGTCTACTGACCATGTGATTTGTGGCACCAGAATCAATAACCCATATCCTGGAATGAATATATTATCCTTGGTCATAAATGAAAATGGGTATGCCATTATTTCTTGAGAATCAACATTAGAGGAAGTAGATGGAGTTTGTGAATCAATCAGACGAGCCTTGAGTAATTTAATCTCTTTCTTCATATCGACCAATGAGGTTGCACTCCTTTCTATATTCTGTTTATCACTTTTGTCACTGTTGAAGTAGGCTTTATTAGGTCTATTATGATAATAAGTAGGTCTGTCAACTAATTTTTAGTATGTCTCTTTTGTATGTCATGATTTTCTATAATGAGAACAAGTTAATTTGTCCTTCTCTTTAGGAATAAGTAAGTATCTACCTCTGTCACATTCATATCCTCCTCTTCCATGAGAGAATAAAGAGTTAGAAGGGTTCCTACCCATAAATGTAGTAGTGTTGGAACTAATCTTGATTTCTTTCTCTAAATGTTTCTTATCTTCTTTCCGAAGTAAAAGAGAGTACATTGTACTCAAGAAAGGAAACTCTTCTCTGGTAAGAATATTTTTTTTTACAATCTTATATTTTTAAGAGATGCCCCACAGAAGATTAAATATTTTTCATTTTTCAAACTCCTCATTGTGTGCTCTTGTGTGCAACTTTGACATTTTATCTTCGAATAAAGTTGTAATTCTTTTCATAAACCTCAAAGTTCTGCATAATACTCACTTACTGATCTTCCTCTCTCTTTATACTTTATAATCTTCTTAATAAGGTCATATTTTTTTGCTATATTCTTCCTATGAGCATAGGCATCTTAAACTGTTAGCCAAATATCCTTAACTGTTTCTAAAAACATAAATGTACTGTCAATTGAAGGTATCATTGATTGTATAAGCTATGCACTAATAAGTGCATTTTTCCTATGCCATTATAAATAAAAAGGATCGGGAAAATAACGCAACTGCTCGAACCCATTCTTAAATTTGGTATGGATCAGCCGATTTGGATCAATGTATGGATTTAATAGACGGTCGATTTCCTCGACTCTTGAGTCGGCTGAATCGGGGAGCCCAAACTGGGCACAGAAACGATCAATCATTTAAAAGAAAACCAGAATTAGTAATGTGGAAAAAAAACACGTGGTGATAGTGACATGGTAGAGGTATCAGTAGACCAAAGGTCTTTTTGTTAGCTTCCTAAGGACGAACGCAAACCTAGCCCAGGTCAGTGCGAGGTAAACCGGGAGAGCTCGATGGTTTTGGTTCCATCAAAACCTAGAATCAGAACCAAACCAACACCCTCTTAGGTCCAGATCTGGTTTTGCCGGTTCTGAGATCAAATATGAATATAATTCCGAGCCTTTTGGTTTGGCTTCAGTTTCATAAAATAAAGGTGGAATTTGAAATAAAGAAAACAAAAAGATTTGGAAGCGTCTCTTACGGACAGCCACTACCAATTTGGTTCCCCAATAAGTGAAACCAACACTGAACCATGGGGTTCCAAGTCCCGGTTGTTCGTTATGTGAAAGCGGTTCAGGTCCAGTTCAACCCACCGAGCAGGGTCCACCTCTACCCACTTCTTTTGTTCGTCATGCTGCGAGTTCTCCGGTCAGTGAAAGAGGACACCTAGTGTTTGAAGGACAAACCTCCAAACTGAAATCCTTGATTCTTTACACATTTTAGTTATACTCGCATGAGCTATTCACTAATTTCATCGCATAAAGACTTCGTTAAGCTACATATCCATATGATGACATGTTTGGGCAGAAACTGGAATTGAAAATTTTCAGACGATGAAGAGAAGCAGGCTAATAAATTAATGGATATGATAGAAGATTTTAGCCAATAAACTAATTTGGCACAAACGAGTGCCACAATTGAGTTCACATAGAGAAGCACCAGAATAAACGTTACGCTTGGACCTCACACACGGTGGTTGAAACTAAATTGCTCTGACAAGGGCATCATAATGTTTCTCAACTTGGAAGAACTGACGGTATATAATTTTTCAATGTAATGATCTTATTAAATTGTGAAGCAAATCAATGATAAGAGTTTGTGACGGTACTCATCCAATGAATAAAAAGCCTAAAATCTGAAAAATATACCAAGGGTGCCAGGGAACCGTTTGAATGTAGAACTATCTAACCTACTATATATATATATATATATATATATATATATATATATATATATATATATATATATATATATATATATATCTAAAAGTAAAAGTGTTGTAGAACAAACGTCAGTAGAATGAAAGCTAGGGCTCCTATAGTGCCAAATATCCATGGCTGCATTCTCCTCTTTTTCTTCTTCAATGGAGGGGGCACCAAAGACCTTGGTTTAGTTGACTTGGACATCAGGTGGGATCTGATAGGTCTTTTAGCTGCACCAGCTGCTGCTACCTTCTCTTTAATCTCATTTTCCGCTGTTGAGCTAGTTTCTGAAATGGATTTTTCCGATGAAGACGCCCATTCACCTTCCGGACCACCATCTTGTGACCCTTCTGCAGAGGCAGTCGCAGCAGCTGCCACTGCCTTCTTCATTGCCCTTTCTTCTCTTTTCTGCACATTTATACCATAAAGAAAGTTTAGAAGTTGCCTGCATAGTTGTCAAGATAGTAGATCCTATCTACGATAGCATCAGGTCTAAGGATCGAGGATTTTGGGATCTATCCGGATCTTCTCCCCTAAGTTAACCTCTATGTAAAAATGTATCTACACAATTCATCAGAATCATATGATTTATATAATGACGATAATATAATTAATAAATTTCAACATATGGTTATTCTTATGTTGCTGCCTAATATAATAAATTGATCATATGCTTCATCAACTTCATATCTATGAAGCCAATTCTCATGTGGTATGATGGAATCGCCTTTGATCGCGAGACCCTTCCACTAAGATCATGTCCATGAGATCCTTCACTTGGATCTGGCAATGTCAGTCATCACGGGGCAAGAACCTGGGTTTTTAACGGCAATGTCCATGGTATTTCAGATATAGAAACGCTGCAAATAGCCAAGCCATGGAGGCATAGCTCATCTGGCCAGGGGTGGACTCCTAAGCTATTAGGTCAGGAGTTTGATGTCCAGGGTACGTGCATCTGGGAGGGCCAACCTAAACTCAGCCTGCATATCAGAAACAGGCAAGAAAAGAAGCTAAAAGAATAACTGCTGCAACTAGGGTTTGATTGAACTACCTTCTGTTTTTCTTCGGCTTCCTTCAGAGCTCTCGCTTCAGCCCTTGCCTTGGACTTCTCAGCTCTGCGTTGCTTTCGCTCCTCAGCCGCCTTGGCTTTGGCAATTTGCTCCTGCCGGTGCTTCTCTTTCAATCTGGCCGCTTCTTCTTCCTTTCGCTGCTCTTTTTCTCTCAACCGTTGAAGTTCATCCTCAGAAGGCTTTGTCTCCGCTTTCTTACCAGAGAATGATGACGTGCTTTCTGTAACGGTCGATTTGCTTGGCTTCTTGGCCTTGGATGCTGGGCTTTTCTGGTTTGCTTTCTCCTCATGAGTATTTTCTTCAGTTTTTGGTTCTGAAAGAGGTTTGCCTGCTCCCGGCAGTTCTGGAGTTGAAACAGACAATGCAGCATCCTTTTCCACAACTGGCAATTGAGACACACTGGTCTTACCATTTTCGGTACGTCCTCTTAGCACTGGTCGCTTCTCTCCAGGGCCCAATTGTCTTCCATCAAGAGTCCCCAACCTTCTCAGTGTGCTCATCTCATTGTTTCTGATATAGTCTATTCGAAATGGACCATCCTTGTTCCATAGTTCCATTTTCTCTTTCACCTGGACCAATGTTAAGTTTTCAAAGTTATTCCGGAGACACGAGAAAGAAGCAAGAAAACTGTAAGCTAGAATAAATAGAGGGGAGAGATATATACCTGATTGGCACAGTGTTGTTCAAGTGCTGCCCGGTCTTTGACGTTCGAATACTCATGAGCCATCTGAATATCTCTTCTGTTCTCATAAAAAAGTTTGTGCTGCAAGAAAAATAAAATTGTTGAAATACAACATACATAAATGAGAAAATTGATATTTTAACATGCGAATACTGCATAGAATAAGCAAACCTCTCATGAGATTGGACAAATACTAATTCAGTCATGCACTTTCAGACGTCACCATAAGACTCTTTGGGACAATGGCATCCGACCATTTTCAACACAAAAAAAAGCCAATGGACAAAGCCACAGAGACAAACTATAACATTTTAAAATGATTTAAGACAGGAAAAAGTGAAAAACAGTGAACAACCTTGTAGCTGCTGGTGGCTGCATGTTTGTTTAGCAAAAGCCAAAAAACACAAAAGATACAGTTTGAAAATTATCTAAGACAGGAAAAAGAGAAAGAATGAAGAAGCCTGTAATGGCCGGTGGCTGCACGAGAGAGAGAGAGAGAGAGAGAGAGAGAGAGAGAGAGAGAGAGAGAGATTTAAAAACTAATATTGCTATCCTGCAGAGATGTTTCCAATGACAACATAAACACAAACAATCTCAGATGCATCAGATTAGCAGCATCAGTATGTTTCTTTCCTGAAACAATTAATCGCATCCAAAAGCCGAAGCAACAGCTATTTGTGTAAGACTAACTTTATAATGTCAACATTTTTCCTTTGATCGTCAAAGAGTAGAAAGCAGTATATTTCTTTCCTAAAACAATTAATGGTATCCAAAAGCCCAAGCAACAACTATTTGTGTAAGGCTAACTTTATAATATAAGACTAACTTTATAATGCCAACATTTTCCTTTTGATTGTCAAAGAGGAGAAATCAGTATATTTCTTTCCTAAAACAATTAACGGCATCCAAAAGCCCAAGAAACAACAATTTGTGTAAGACTAACTTTATAATATCAACATTTTCTCTCCCCTTGTTCTGGTTATCAAGTTTCAGCCATAGGCCTGCTGCCGCCACAGGTGAAAATTTCTTACATTCCTAATCTGATGAAGGGTGAATCTTGTTCCATCAGAAACAAGTTCCACATGAGCAAACTTGTAAGAGCAAATTTCATGGTCTTTGTATTTATCAAGATCCATCTAATTACAATGAGGAAGTGACCCCAAGAAAGCCCTATGATAAGCACTGCCAGACGAGATAGAAGTGGTAGTCGAAAGTATTTGTGAATATGTAGCACTACAGGAAAGCAAATAGGAGATACAGGTGTTTATAAATGGTCCCTTTGTAGAGGAAAGGAAGAAGAAGGAGAGACTTTTTTCTTTAACTGATTTTTGTAGGATAAATCACAACTTTTCTTGGAAAGGGAACACATTATAATGGAGAGAAAACTTCTTAAGAATTTTTTGTGAACTTCAGTAACTTGAAAGGACAAGCTCGTTTCACTGAAGGGCCTCAGCATTCTCTGAGGTAAGACAGCATAATGAATTGATAGAGCTAAATATCTTTGTTCCTTGTATATGATTGACTTTATCTGCATTCTGTTGTGGAACGACACACTTCCTTACATGGCAACTCCCACAGCGTAAAGTTTCATTATGCACAACAACAATTTTAGACATGACAACATCCAATCCACCTTTTTGGATGAATTACATAATTAGAATTGCTCAAAGGATTCAATTTATCAAGATTTCATGTACTTCTAGGATAAGAACCAAAGCCATTTGACCAATCAATGATGTGAATCCAAAGTAAAAGATAACAAGAAGACACAATACTAACAATGGGAAAAACCAAAGGGCACAAGAAGTGAATTTCCGCATTCATTGAAATGGAGAAGAAATTTCCAAAGTCATGCCCAGAAAAATATTTCATGGAGGAAAAAGTCCATTTTCAAGTAGATCCAACTCCAATCCAGAATCAAATGAGGACTTGAGAAATGAAAATTGAACTACTCTTATATTGATATACCCTCTCGTAATCTTGTTGCTTGAGACTCTTTAGATGCAGATATGCTTCTTGACGAACATCATTTGCAGAAGACACCTGGGATCGTAATTGAGCAATTTCTTTGTTCAACTTAGACAGTTCCTCATCGATGGATTTCACATGAGCATCAGTTTGTGTCAGCTCCCTTCTGAGAGAACTGGATTCCTGCTCTAGTAGCTAGACGAAAAAATTCTGGATCAATTGCTTGACACCTAAAGAAAACTGTGGTATCAATATAAGTTAAGATTCTTTAGCTATACCAAAAGATCTCCTTCAATATCTTCCTTGCGATCAATTGCCTCCTGAAGATCAGACTGGCAACCTATATCAACAGAAAGCTTGTCACGAGCACGCTTCAGCTGATTGATCTCGCGTATCAATTGCTTTTCTTCTTTCAAAGGCACAGTTTCATGTTGTAGTCTGTGTTGCATCGAGAGTATCTATTTTGCAAATTTTTGATGGGATAGTCATTAAGCATTAAGTTCAATATTGTACATCATGCCAAAAAGTGAAAGCCCAGGGGAAAAGAAAAACGAAAGGAACTACTGACCCTCTCATCGTGTTCCTCAACGGAAGTTGCAGTCTTCATTATGTTCATCACTGCTTGAATGGAGTCTATTTGCTTCCTTTTAGCTAGTAGTGCATCTCTAGCAGCCTTCACTTCAGACCTTGCAGCTCGTGATTTTTCTATGGCTTCCTGTCGAACTGCCTGGGAACATCAAAAACTAACAGCAAGTAAGACGATGCCTATCTTAGAATTTTTGAATTAAACATGTCAGAAAAAGATATACCTGCTTCTTTTGTACCAATGCATTTATTGCGTCCCTCTTTTGAGTAAGCTCATCAACTCTTAGTTGTTCTTGCCTTGTTTGTTCTTTAAAGTTGTCATCAATGGGCCTGGGGATCCTCATTATTGCGTAAACTGGCTTCCTTTCCCCCTCAGCATCAACTTTCCGTGCACCCAAAGAAGATGTATGGGCAACTTCTTTGCCCCGTGGAGATGATTCACTACAATTAAATTCTCCATCATTGGAAGCAGTTACATTCATGTAAACCCCATCCTCCAACTGGCTAGAGTTGGAAGCGCTAGACCCTTCAGACAGAGGCCATGATACTCCATTTATTGTAATTACTTGAGAAAAAGAACCAAAAATAAGAGGAACCGCAAGATTGGGTGGCGTGACACCATTCCTATGGACCCGTCTATCCATCTGAGATGCATTTGGATATGCCGTGATGCCATTGCTGTTTAGCTTTTCACCAACAGAAAACTTAGATTCCTTAGCAGGCAGCAAAGTAGCATCTATAGGACTCTCCTCAGACAAGTCAGAAACAGAAACAAGTTTCGTGGAATTCTCAAATGGCAATGGTTGGTCCCGTTCAACCAATTCAGAGATAGAATTAAGAGGAGCACAATCATCAGAAAAGGAGTTCGAGCTTCCATTTGGCTTTATTCCTTCACAGATATTCTCAGCTTCCCTGCTGTATCCATTATATTTAGCTGGATTGATCTCAGCGCTTTCAGAAGCAGTAATTTTGGTTGTTCTACTTCTACCATCATTAAGTATGGTTCCATTCTCAGCTTGCACAGTATCAGAATCACCCATGTCTCTCTCCAAGTTACAGATCACCTGATCCATAACCAACTCTCTATTTCTGGACTCTGCTTCTGAAACACCAATCGAGCATGCTGGAGGATTGCTCTCCTTTAACTTGGTCATACTGTCATCGGCACTCAAATCTGTGTGTTCATAGTGAGACTGCAAAAGATCATCATCGACTACCACAGACTCAGTAACCTTCAACTGGTTCTCGCAAATCTCCGCATTCTGGGAATCAACCTCTGCATGCAATTGTGGAGTTTTCCCAAAAGACTTACCTGATTCACTTTCTACCACTTCATTCACCGTATCATCTGAAGGAAAATCTCCACCTCCATCACTAACAGAAACAGGAGGTTCCATTTTCTCCTTCACCTCGTCCACCTGACTACTAGGATCCACATGTCTATCCTCAGGATTCTGTACATCACCCTCTGCATGCAGTTGCTCAAATTTATTCTCAGACTCCAAAAAAACAATTTCTGGAACGTCATTAATTGTCTCATCTGAAATAGGATCTCCATCTCCACCATGGTTGATAAAAAGAGGAGATTCAGTCTCCTCCTTCGTCTCATCCACCTGACCATCAGAATCAAGATGCGCAGGCTCAGCACTTTGGACATCAGCCTTTGCAAGCAATTGCTTAGTGTCATTTACAGAATCTGCAGATTCAATTTCTGGCACATTATACCCTATTGTAGTATGGTCTTTACCTCTCCCTTTGAACATATTCTCAACCTCAGTCTGCCCATCAGCGTCCAAATCACTCTCAGACTGCAGAGTTTCAATTTCAGGCACTTCCTTAGTAATATCATCTGAACCAGGTTCACTGCCCATATCATGCATGACAGAAAGGAGAGGCTTTGTCTTCTCCTTCCCTGCTTCCAAATGGCCATCACCATCCACATAGTTTGATTTCAGACTATTATCAGCGGGTGCAGGAAATTCCACCTCCTTTCCTTCATCTGAGTTCAACTCCACAGCCTCACTGTTCAATTGAAAACCATAGTTCACGAATACAGGAGATTCAATCCCTGTACTCTCGGCAGAACTCGAATCTGTCTTTTCATCATTGGATTCCGTGCTATGATTCACCAGCACAGGAGAGTCACTCTCCGCCCCATCCAGCTGCACAACAGGATCGAGATAGACAGCCGCAACATTTGGTTCAGAAGGGGACTCCGCCGCCATCTCAAGCGCTCGATCATTAGAAACCAAATCGCCGTTCTCAGAAATCTGATTAACAGTTATAGGAGATTCAATCCCCTTCCGTACGTCAATTATATCACCAAATTTCGGTTCAGCACCTTCTCTATTAGCATCTGAAACGCCACTTCTGCAGACCAGAGACTTGGTCTCTTTCACCTCGACCCCTTGATCATCTGAATTCGGTTCAACACTATCTCCCGCAATGCAGACAATCTCGACCGGCTCTAAGAAACCATTCAATTCCATATCCTTCCCCATGTTTCTCCTACTAATTTCTCCCAGATCCTTACCTTGTTTTTCTCGACGTATACGTACGAATCGTCCGGTAACTCCTCCTTCTCAACTACGACGACGCTCTTAGACATAAGAACTCTGACCCCCACTTATTGGACTCCCTTGTAGCTTTAAAATAATGACAACGCGATTTTCTCGGGAAACACTATCGTCATCTCCTCTGAACTCCAAAAACGGAGGAAAAGATCTTAGGAAACCTCTCTACGGTTCAATAAATGGAACAAAAACAAACAAAAGATGCCGGTCGAGACCCCAAAGCACTCACCTGGAAGAAGGGACAACCCTAACTCGTCCAATACGCGCCAAATCAGATCCAATGGCACGACGCCAAGGGCGTACGTACGAGATCACAGTCACCAGATCAATTTTTGAGAAGGCGGAAACGCTAGTTCTCCGGCGATCCACTATATAGTGACGGCCAGAAGTGAACTAAGAGAGAACAGAGAGGCAGAGGAAGCCTTTCTCTCTCTCCATTCTCTTCTTTCTCTCCTAGGAGAAGGAGACTGCAAATTTTCCAAAAGAAGAAAAGTAATAAGTAATAAGTAACTAGAGGATAAGCATGAACAATTAACAGGAGGGGTAGGGGTGGTCTTTTTACCGCATGCAAACCCCTGTACGTGTGCATATGTAAATAGGTATGAGTCAGGAAAATAAATGAGTTTTCTTACTTTATAAGTTTTAAAATTTAAAAATATTTAAATTAAATCCTATTAAATTTTCGAAATGCAAAATTTTTAATTAGAGTTTTATAATAAATTTATTTAAAAAGACTTCATAATTCATAATTTCTTATAATTGATAATATAATATGGTGAAACCCGTAACAAATTTCAAATAAGACTCAGTATCAAATTCTATAGTTATTTAATTTAAAGTCATAAGTTTCGAGAATGAAGTGATTAGTACTAAAGTTTTGGTAGTATAATAGTAATAATAACAATAGTTTTAGAGAATTGGTTATATATGACTTACAAGTCCCTAAAACTTTGGGGCCTCAAATCGTAAAGAAAAAAGTTGAGACATATGTAACTTGAAATGTAAAAAATATGTGGGGCCTAACAGTAAAAGCGACTTAAAGTAAGGAAAATATAAGTCAAAAAATAATAAACAAAATTAGGTACTACGATAATAACTTAAAAATTCCGGGTCTTAAATGACACACTTTATCAAAGTTTGTTTGTTACTGTGTTTTGCATATAAAAATACTAGATGTGTGTTTGTATGTTAGTATACATTCATACATATATATATATATATATATATATATATATATATGTGTGTGTGTGTGTGTGTGTGTGTGTGTGTGTGTGTGTGTGCATGTATATATTTAATATTGTATATTCGCAGAATAACGATTGCCCGTTATAATTTTATGCTGGCAACGAAAGCAAGTGCCATGTCTGTGTGGGGGGGGTCATGTCTATAAAAAATTAATTAATTACATGATCATATATAAACTCTTCTGTGAATTAAGATAATTAGGTTTATGCCATATTTGCTTTCTTAATAAGTTCTTAGAAAATCGGTTTTTGATTCTAATTTGTTTGATATTGCGCTATATCACTATTGGATGATATAAGTCTAACGGCTAAATTTCTTCTGTAATTAGAAAGAAGTATATACATAATATATTATGAATCCTTTGAATCGATTCTCCAAACAGGTTCAACCTGGTGTATCATTATATTAATAGACAACCGGCTTGTACTTTAGAATAAAATTATTCAATTATAGCATATTAACAGATTTATTTATTAATAGTTTATAACACATATACATGATAATTAAGTAATTAACTAAGCTTACGTACATAAACACAGGTTATCACGCTCTTGTAAATCACTTAAATAAATGTCAAGTCTTATTTAATGTCCCCTGTATAAGAGATCATCATCAGTTACGTCACTCATAATTGTATTTGAAGACTTATATTCAAAATCCATTATGATATAGTTTATCAACAAAATAATATATACATTTCTTTGGTCACTCTTTTACTGCTTAAACTAGTTATATTTTCATTATTATTTTATTTTATTTACCCTCATACCTATTTAAAATAAGTGTACAAATTATCTAAATAATAATAATGCATTTCAGTCAACTTATTCCGATAAAAGAGTACTGTGATATAAATTTTTAGCTTAAGTTGTGAAGTTTAATAATTGAGTTTTTGTGGGCATTGGAAAAATATAATATATTGTCACTAACTTGTTTTAAATAATATATAAAATATGCTAATACTTTATATTTACAGGTCTATTGATATGCAAACTCTAAAAAAATTAGGTTAATATTTTTTAATTATGTTTTAATAAGGTTTAGGTATTATTCATTCGATTTATCATGACTTATGTGTCGTATCTATGTGTACTGTGTACGTGATAGCTGCCAAGCTCGGCAGGTTAAAAAGGTTTTAACTAGCAAGTTGGTGGTGGGGTACTATTTCTTATAATGGCTATTCAGAAATTGGGGATAGTTAGGTTAAATAGATAACTATTAATTATCAAGGCGCTATACATTGGTGGATATTCCACTCGATTACTATTCAGATAATAGGGATAGTCTAAAGTTAATCCAACCTAATCAAGCTGTCTAAGAAGATTACACTCATAGTATATACGCCTGCCTACCATCTTAAGCTCATTACAACTTCATATGCGATATTTGTCTGGTATAACTTGAAGGTGTCATAAAAACTGAGTCTAGATTTACAAGGAAAAAATATATAAAAAAACTCAAAATCATCAATTAATTTTAGAGATGTGGAAACTGATGTCAAATTAAATAATTGAAATATTAGAATCACAATAATTAGCTTAATAATCAAATTATCATGGATGTAATTGATATTTCATAATACATATAACAACAATGAAAAAAATGACATTAGGTCATTGTATCATTAAATTGGTTAAAAAATTACAACTCAATTGACATGTCATATTTGAACAAGTTGAAATGATCAAAGACAACCCACCGACTTCTTTGGACAAGACAAAGGCAGGTTCTTCGTTAAAAGTGCCTAAAGTGGCTTTGTAATCAAACACTGGCCAGCAAATAAATCTAAGTAAATCCCTATACTATTGTAGTTAATGAATCAAATTATTAAACGTCCTTATTTTAAAAATTTGTAATTTAGTACTTACGATTGTTTTAAGAATTTATATGCAATTGGAATATGATGTAAGCTAAAATTACTATTAAAATTTATAACAGTACGTTAGTGGTATAGAGGTTCAATTTATGAATTTTGAGAATATTGAAATCCAACTATAAACCTTATTTTTGTAATAATTTAAAAAAAAATTAATGGGATTCCTAAACCTCAACCAATTGTTATAAATTCATAATGGTGCTTTAATCATAAGGACCTTTCTTTCAATTAAGAAATTTTTAAAATTTAAAGAAATCACTAAGAACAATGTTAAGTATTACTGAATTATGATATACTATGTGTCTAAAAAATTTTGGGGGCTTCAAAATTGATACTATAATGGGTTTAAAGTTTGGAGGGCTAAGGCAGTGGCCTTAACCATACCACTAGATAAGATCCAATCTACTGGTTCATACAAAAGAATGTTACCACAACTAAATTGATTACTGAAAAGAGAAACTATTTTTATAAAACATAAAGTTCTGTAAATGCACGCATGCAACGTAGCAAATATTTGATAATTTCAACTTAACCGTTGGATGGAATCTCATCCAACCAATCAAGATTTGTGAATAATAATCTAGGATTACCTACTGTTAATATGTAAATATAAAATTTGATGTTTATATGCAAAAAGCGTCTCAAAAACTTTCATATCTAAAACATTGGGATAAGGTTCCATCTAACGATTCTTATTAAAGAAATTTGATTTGTTATGAGGACCAAATTTCTTTGGGGTCCATAGGAAACAAAAGATTGACTAACATATGAGCACAACACCTGCTCCACACCAAACTCTAATATAACCTGCCCTGTCCCGTCCAATTTCAGCTACAAAAAGTAACTTAGAAAATCAATTGATATCACATATTTTATCTAAAACATAAAACTTACTTTATGGCATTCTAAATTATGTAATTAAAAGTGATTATGTATAAATACAAATACCCATATTTATATGACACACAAACATATATGTATATAAATATATATGTAAGTAAAATGTGTACTTTGCAAAGATTGGTAATTTAATTGTGCCCTATTGTTAATATAATTTAATTATCCAACTGTTCCTTTGAATTTCTCTCATCTTTTTTGTTGATGTGTATGGACGAAAAGAATCTCAAAACAGCTGCAAGATTAACGCTGAGTAGTTGAAAAGGGAGGACCTCACTATGCAACAGCTAGCGATGGCATGCAATGTGACGCAAGCTTTTGTTGGAGTCAATTTCTTAAATTAAGGAAAAGTGTAGTCATTCAAAGCCAAACACCTAAAAATAGAAGGCCAGATGTTAGCAATTCCAGTATTAACAAAGTCCTTTAAAGAAGGTAGCATGTAAAACATTTCTATATGTATTATTTGGCCAACTGGAGAGTTGGAGATTTGCTTCAAGCTTTCAAATGCTAAAATGTGTACCGGATGGTATCTAGGGAGAGAGAGGCGAGCAATGTGCACGGTGTGCACTCCCCTTATTTCACTGCCTCCTACCACTTTAACCGCCACCCACCTTCTTTACTTCCTAATTCCGGTAGACAAACGGTCAAAATGGCAGTCACCACCCACCACCACCTCCAAAATATACATATATAGTTACGGAGAGAATGAGTTGGTAGGAGAAGGTAGGTGATGATATGGGCAGACAAATTCACAAAGCGGGTGATGAGGGAGGAAGGTGACCTAGAGCTGTGGATGGTGGTTTAAGAGGTGGAGGCTGCAAACCCTCTCTCTTCCTCTCTCTCTCTATGTGTGTATGGGTGGGGTGCTCAACTAAAATTCAGATTCATAACAGGATATTTCAAAATTTTGCACTTGATTTACCCATAGAGACCCTACAAAAAGCTAAACTTGCTTGATGAAAAGAGGCTCCTTGCTATGGATAATACACATGTATACAGGTAAAGGATAATCCAATATTATGAGAAACATGAAGGCTCACCACTTCAAAGTAGGCGATCTTGTGTTGAAAACCATATACCAACGAGACCCGCATCCTCTTTGAAAGTGGCGGCCCAAATGGAAAGGTCCCTATGTTGTAAGAGGGGCAACAATAAACAATACATATTAGCTAATTGATGCCGAGGGAAAAAACTTGATAGACCTTATAAATGCCTAATATCTAAAGAAATATTATGTTTAGTGTCTACCACAAATTCTTTTCGAAATAATTTTGAAAATAGATCTTCTTTAGCTTCTTGAAGAAGGGACTAAGTTGAATATCAGCCTCTTGACTAGAATATTCCTCAAGTAGTTTATTTTTTCAATTATAATTAACTGAGGGAAATAAGTCAACGGAAGCACCACAATTATTGCAGGTCTAGCAAACGAGCTGAACGAACCAAAGTGGGTTGTTTTTATATGGTTGATAATAGGGATGTTCATGGCACTGGAGTGTTCTCATCCTCGTTTCATAGCCTTGTTTCTATTTTTATTTTCATTCTTGTAATGAGTACTGAAAACACCTTCAATTTCGTTCCCATTTTTACGGGTCTCTGCGAGTCTGGAAAAAGAAGAAGAATCAAACACAGATTGAAACTCACTTTATATATAAAATGAAACTTAATTTATGTAAAATGTATCTAATTTCAAACATATTATTATGGATGAAAATATGAGAAATGATGATGAGTTCACAAATTAAAAAAGTGTTAACATTTTTTTCTCTTATAATTTATTTTATTTTTAGATGAACCTAACCTTTTAGAATCAATGGAAGGAATTGCTCACATAATCATCTAATAATATGCTGCTTTTTATAATCCAACTCAAGGCAACGGTTCTACATTTCCTGAAGTAACTTCTTTTTTCAATTATAATTAAATGAGGGGAATAAGTCAATGTAAGCACCGCAATTATTGTAGGTCTAGCAAACGAGCTGAACGAACCAAAGTGGGTTGTTTTTATATGGTTGATGACAGGGATGTTCATGGCACGGGAGTGTTCCCATCCTCGTTTCATAACCTTGTTTCTATTTTTATTTTCATCCTTGTAATGAGGACCGAAAACGCCCTCAATTTTGTTCTCATTTTTATGGGTTTGTGTGGGACTGTTTGTTAAAAGGAGAAGAGTCAAACATGGATTGAAACTCACTTTTCTATATAAAATGAAACTTAATTTATGTAAAATACATCTAAATTTGAACATATTATTATGGATGAAAACATAAGGAATGATGATGAATTCACAAATTAAAACGGTAATACTTTCTTTTATTTATTTTTTTTAGAATTTGTTTTATTTATAGATGGACCTAACTTTTTAGAATCAACGGAAGGAAGAATCGGGGACAGGGACATGGTATCTCCATCCTGATCGGGAATTTCCTTGCTCTCCCATCCCCATTTCGATTTTCACTCTCCAAATCTGCCCCGCTCAAGGTAGGTCTCACAAGAAACGAGGAATCCCCTTACATGACCATCCTTAGTTGGTGATCCATCCATAAACCCAAGATCAGCTCGTAACTTGCCCATCAGGTCACTTGAGACACGTCTAAAGTGAAAACCAAATTTCCTCAAGTTTATGTGATCTAAGCCAAGTGAAAAATACAAGATTCATGTTTCAGCTCTTTGGAATTAAGGAGTCGGCTTGTGTTCGGCTCATTTGGATCACAAATCAAACATAAATGAGTTGATTGGCTTGCGAACCCCAGGCTTCATCAGGAACGGTCCTGCAATAACCTCCTGCTGCGGTGCATGCACTCTTGATTGGAGTTTCATCTCCTACACCAGTTAGCGTACCCAAAAAGAATAAAAGGTCTCATGGTTCTGGATATATTGTGAAGAACCGTAGAACTACATCGATAAATATGTAATATGTAACAAATAAAAACATGCTAATATCAATAAAAGCCACAAATTCATAGAAATCCATAAGTAAACAATGCAAAGAAATTTATCTATTTGAGTCTTTCTCTCAAATTTGTCTTATAGAAATCGGTGCCTCACTATTAAGTATGCACAAGTATCGACACTTTCTCTCACATCATCGTGGGCAAGAGCATGTACCTATACTCAAGTTGCATTCGACCATACCTTAGTTGCCTCACCGGAACAGATAGCAGAATAGAAGCAATCACAACAAAATACAGGAACACAGGGCGGAAAAGAGGGAGGGTACAAAGAGGTTTTTGTTAATCATACTGATTAGGGAGCACTAATCAGATTTTATAATAAAACCAACATATCCCGAATTACTTCCAAGTGATGTGCCTCCTCGGGTCTGCCCTATAGCTACTCCATGTCTTTTCATGAAGAGATCTATTTGACCATTATATTAAAACTCTTATAAGAAAATAATACCAAAAATAATTCCCGAATATGAGCACAACCCAACCTGATGCGCGCATGAATATTGTCAATCATGTCTTCCCTAAACTCTTTGAACTAACATTTATTAACTACCATCATGTGGTTCAATAAACATTTAGAGGTACTTAGCATGAACTAAATGTAATTAATATTACATGAGCTTAATTAAGTTCAACTATCATTAATTAGCTATTAAATCCAGCAGTACCCATTATACTCTTGAGCCTTGCGGATAACTAGTGGATATATTGGCCTCACCCGAAACTGCTCGTGAAATTAGGGAAGGAGGGCCCCTGTCCCATGTTCACGGTTTGCCATTTTGAACTAGAATCAGTAGGTTTTTAATCTCTAATTAATTTTTTTTGTCAAAAATCATCTTCTCTGTTTTAAATGAAGAGGCGTCATCGAGGTTCATGAAGAGGCACCGAAGAGCCCTTCCTCCAAGACATGGACACCAGAATTGAAAACCATATATGGACGGTTCTAGATTCCAACATGAAGCAGTTCAGCATTCGCGGTTGTAGAACTGTAATCGGAACCAGACCTGGTATGGTTCCGGGTTAATCGGAACCGACAGTTTGAAATCACTAGAACCGAACATGTCTAAGTGTGCATGCTTGAAATCCTTCATGCAGAAGCTGGTATAGATGATTCAAGTCCAATTACTCCTTGTGTACCACTGGGCAACTGCATCTACAATCCGGAGTTCTACATCCCCACCAGATCGGACATGTAACCAGTATTCTCCGCATGAGAGGAAAAAGGTAAACTCACAACTTTTAAAGATTAATGCGGCTAAACACCAACAAACCACAAGCTGTGTAAATTATTATCTGTAAACTATCATTTTCTTATATATATATTTCTGATTGCGTGAGGGAGGTAGACTAAGAAGGGAGTGATGGATGATTCCAAGACAAAAGTTTCAAACTCAAAACAATATTGTAATTAAATGCATTATCAGGCTATTTAGTCTACCTTATAATGGAGGGTCAATATTACAATTGGCTCATGGATATTTTGTGCCCAAGCTATCAGGTTCAGCCCTATATCATGGATATTTTGTTACTGTGTTTTGCATGTAAAATTCCTAGATGAGTGTGTTTGTGTGTGAGTGTATATATATATATATATATATATATATATATATATATATATATATATATATATATATATATATATATATATATATATATATATATATATATATATATGTATATGTATATATATATATTATGATAAAAGTAATAAGGTTTCAACTTTCTTCAATAACATTCTTTCAAATCTTAAGCGCTTGACAAGGAAATACAAACGTATCTTGGCAAGGTGAATAACCTTGGCTGCTATCATTGTTGCTTTAGCTTTGTGCAAAGTTCCACAGGCTTTTGGCCTTTCTCATTGACCTTATTTTAACATGACAAAGTCGAGCAGCCCGAGTGGGTTAAGAAAGTGACGCTTAGAACCAAAAGATCAACAGGGGGGTTTACAGCTTCATCTGGTTGATGCAATGATAACTTACCTCATTCTTTCATAATAAAGCTATGAACGAGGACCTGCTCCCATTACTTGGACAAAATTTCTTGGTTTATATATATACACACACATGTATATGTGTGTGTGTGCATGCCTATGTAAGTGTAGTTTTTGTAGAAATAACAATCATATTGATCTGCTTCCTGTGAGTCAAAGACCGCTGCCTGGTGAGCTAACGCTATGTGTTTTTGTATAAGTGCATCAGATTTTACAAGAATTTAAAAATGAAGGACTCTTTTATCTTATAAAATTCAGTCTATATAGCCAAAAATGAACTCACACTACATGTAAAATACAAGACACTTTTCCTTAGGTGCACGTGAGTGTGTATAAGAGAGAGAAGAGAGGGATCTACATTGAGCGAAGGTGCGGAATCCGCCCCATCAAAATTGAAAACCAAGAAAAGAAACCACATCCGGCCATGCAATTTGCGCTCTATAAAATGGTACTCACCCCACCACAAAGGGTTTTGTACAATATTAGCTCCACTGTAAAGGAATTTCTGTATCTGCCACTGATTGTGGATAGACTCGTCCAGTTCGGAAGCAGACCGGCAGTTCCAACCAGAACTGAGATGGCTACAAACCATCAAAACCGCCGCTGCTGTCTTCCTTTTTGAGAATTTGAAATTTTCTTGGTTTTCAATGGTTTCAAACTCAAACCGAAACTTGAACACAGTTCTTGTCCTGAGGTTGGAGGGTAATGAGGCAGACCAGCATTCCCAAAGAGATCTGATTCCGGGATACAAAGAGAGGGAGAAGGAAAGTTCTAGGGGGGCTCTCCCCAGACTGCCCAGATCCCACGAGTGAATAGAAAGTTGGATCTCACCTGAATCGCTCCACCTCCTGAGAAGAAGTTTGGTTTCAAACTCCAGTTCGAACAGGAGTACGGCATCTAGCCAGTCATCTACAAAACTTGACACTGGTTCCATCGTTGATGACCCATTTTGATTCTGCTTCAAAGTGCATGCCAACCCTTACCCCTACTGACACCCTCCCCGTGGTAGCTGTGGTAGAGACACTAAAGCCCTCTAACACAAAAAGTAAGCCCATTAACACAAAAGACCTTAGCTGTAGACCGACCATATATCATATCATGGGTTGTGGGCTGCCATGAAAGGAGTAGCTACTAGAAAGCACCAGCTTGGCCAAAGGTGGTTGCGGTGAAGGTGGGTAGAGGCTGGCACAACTAAGGCTTATACGCTTCAAGTCACATAGCTGTCCCAACCTCCAAGGGAAATTGGAGCCCCCATTGTTCAGGTTCAATTCTGGTTCCATATATTTACAGAATTGGAACTGGTGATTGTTACACCTTGGAACTAACCACCGGTTACTCCTTCTGTTTGTATGATTCTCCATGGATAGTCTAGAAGAGGCATCAAGAAAGACGCTTTGCATGTGTTTCACCCATAATACTTAGCATGCATAACTTTTCATACTGGGTGGCCTAGTGGTCTATGAGGGTGCAGCCATGCTTGTGGCCACACCAGGATCCAATACCCATGATCCAAGATTATACTGTGTAGACTCTTTTGAATATGGACCACTCACGAGCTTATTTCATTGTGCAACAAAGATGGATGCCAACAAGCTTCAATGAGCATCGATGCTCAAATGTAGATGGATCAGGTCCATAACCCGATCCATACATCACAATGTATCTCTAGCTGATGTTTCTTTTTCTTTTGGTACAACAGGGAGGCCAAAGTTTGATGCATACCCTAGCTATTGAACTCATGACTTGTGACTAGACTTAACTCCCTAGCCTGGTCTTTGTGCCATGCATATGCTTTATTTAGCACATTAAACCAAGTGGTGCCATATAAATATGGCCAAGTTTGGGATATTCACTTAGATTCTTGAATTTGGTAGGTGAAAAGTTTAAAGTTCAGGATTAAGTTTGAAGTCGAAAGATTGTAACCACATCAAAACACTCAAGGTAAGGCGAAATGAATAGAATTTTAATTGTGTTTGCACTTGGAAAGCACATTCAAACCTGACACTAAAACTTGCTCAAGTAACTTGTCTTTGTGAAATTCGTGTATAGGATGCACTTAGCATCCAGAGGGTGTACACTTCCATCCTTATAAGGGTTTCTTAAGGCTCTAGTGATTCTATAGGCCCCTGCAAATCCTTGGACCAGTATCTTAGTTAATTCTCGTATCCTAGGAAGAGAGTAGAAAAAGGGGGTGTAGAAAAGAAGGAAAGAAAAAATGATCCTTTCAAAGAGAAGATCTTATAAAAAAAGGAAGCTACCAAGTAAGGTAAATCTAAGAAAAAGTAGACAATTTGAATGATTGGCAAATTGATTTCTTCAAATGGTTGATTTATTTCTCCTTCTCTTGCTTCTTTTATATAAAGCCGTAGAGGCGGTTCTAGAGGAGGCCTTTCAAATTTTATTGATGTCCTTTAGCTGATGATATTTCGACCTCTAATTTCCCTTATTTCTACCGTTTGTTTCTTTAATTGGTTGATTGTGAATATGATCTGACATCGTTATTTCCTGTAAATCCATTTTCATCATAAATCTTTTTTATTCAATGAGTCACGTGGCTTTTGTGCAGTGCCTTCAATATCATGGCTTAAGGGTCTAGGATAAGGTTGGTGATGGCCCTAACATATGCGGATTGAGGGCAAAACGAGCACTATATTGATTATATAGTGGTTGGTTGCTTCATAGTGGGGTAGGTATGAGCCTACTTTGTGAGGCATAATATGGGCCTTCCACTTGTCATGGATCTAGATCACCCTCTCTCTCATAGATGCTAATCCAACACTTACTGCGAGCTGAAGCAGTCTCAAAATATTTCCTTTCTCAAATGGAGGACCAATATCAAAAGTTTGGCCTCAACCAATTTAACTCTAACATGACTTGATTCTGCCTTGGTTCTCTAGACTTTCTGACTGCTTTGGGTTTTTGGAAAGAACTAACGATAGTTCCTTGTTTATTGTATCATAAAAGTATACGAGACCATGCAAAGAGGGTACGCTAGAGCAAGCATCAATGAAATATGCCAGAATAGGAAAAAATGATTGATGTCTACACTAAGCTCTTTGTCATGTAGCTTCAACATCCTTCATCTCCTTTTAAATCATGTTAAGAATTTGATGCAAGCCTTTGGCTCATTCGTATGTGCAGATCTTTGAGAAGGATATTAAAGATTTGTTCAACTTTAAATATATTGAAAATAAAGGATATTTATTACGCAAAGCTTATCTTTTCCTTTGGGAGGTTTCATGGCTATGCAAGTACATGAAGGAATTAGCTTGGTGGCCATTATCTGAAGATTCGGGTTCTTCCCAACCTGATTT
Source organism: Brasenia schreberi (assembly GCA_036023115.1). Classification (NCBI taxonomy): domain Eukaryota; kingdom Viridiplantae; phylum Streptophyta; class Magnoliopsida; order Nymphaeales; family Cabombaceae; genus Brasenia; species Brasenia schreberi. The sequence continues at coordinate 17,272,965 of JAYKKT010000074.1, read as the reverse complement.
TTGTATGATATTTCCAATATAGGATATTACTGATTGTCTTTAAAGGGTTTGGAATTCCCATCCTATCCAAGGATTTTAGGCATCTTGAACATCTATAATGTACTTGACCTCAATGACATGGTTGGCAAACTGAACAAGATTTGGATAGTAATTACCAGCCAACCCTTTTTTGATCTTTTGTTAGAAGCAATTTTTATTAAAGCAATGTATTGTGCATAAGTAAATTGTATTTAATAATGAATAATCATATCCTAAAACCTTTTGAATCCACTAATTCGTTGAATTTTTGTCAAAAATTCATTAAATTATTAGCTTTATTTTGTTGTCTTTTAAGGAAGGCCTTTTGCATTTGTTCCAATGTTTGAATAAATCCAACTTCAATAATATATATTATTCATGCGCTTGGCCAGTAAGGAGACAACTTATGATGTATACTTTCCCTAAGTTTTTTTGCATTCAAAAATGAATCGGGAAAGATGTTCCTAGAGTACTTTCCTTCTTATCCCAGGAACATTGATAACTTTACCTTAAAGCCTCTAAGGATAGGGGCAAGCCCATCTGCCTACTAAGGGTAGGGTTCTCGTTCTACTTTAGTACTAGATGCCTCAAGAAGAGCATTTTGTATTGGCTCAATGATCCATTCTTTATTGAGGAATGCATTATTCAGATCAAGTGATGGTCGAATTTGATTATGTGAAGAGTAATTTTGCTAATTCTCCACTTGAGGAAAGAATGGTCAGGCATGTGAAATTAGCTAATTGTGATTAACCAAGAGGAGTTGGTTGATACGAAGGAGTCACAGGGTTTGCCTTCAGATGATGGAGGTGGCAATACCTGTGGGTAACCATTTCCTCGTAGAACTAGCAAACCCTCAATCATTGGTAGAGCCCAACATACTTGTCAGCATTTAGAGGTGATTCCAAGTATTTGCATGTGGAAGAAAAATTCTAGTAGTCATGCTCCATTTTATTGTTGAGTCAAACATCATCAATGGCCGAATGAAGGTTTGAGGCATTTGTGGAGCTCCATATGATACTTCTAATTGCTGTCTTGGTAGCATAGGGAAAGGTTGGGAGGTGATAGATGTTTCATATTGCATCTGGTACAGTTCAAGCCATGTTCACATACCCATGTTGATAATTAGGAGTAGAATATAGAAGTTGTTTTAAGGGGAATTGGAACCCTTGTAAATGTCCCGAATATTGGTATTCACATTGGAACACTTTGTTGTATGACATAAGGTGATTAATGGCTATCTAACTCTGTCATTCTACCAACCATTTCCCTTTTCTTCATGTTGTTCGCTGATTAACAACAATCACCAACGTGATCTCTCTCATGAGTTGGAGTGATAGGTACCCTTCTAACATGAAATATTTGGACCACTCTTAAAGAGTTGGACTGAGTTGTTCTATATTAGCTGTACTACTAAAAGATAATTGAAAACCGATATGCAATGGGATAGATGGTAACCATCATGCTTGTATGGTTTGATAATTTGATATTGGAGCTATACTATTGTGGATTATTGTTCTCTTCTTGACATTAGGAGTACATGATTAGTTTGAAGGATTATTGCTAGCATACACAACTTATTATTTGCCTGATCAGGTCCACATACAACAACTAATAATGGGATTGAAAAATTATAGCTTTCCCAAAGAAGAATGTAGTGCCATCGAGTGCCACAAGACCTATTCTTGCGTTAAAAAAGCACATGCAAATTTGGCATTGAAACTCATTTTGGTACTTATCTTTGTAGAATTTAGGTAGAAGATGCATGGGTGTGTTAGAGGATGTAGATCTTCATCCTTAATGGGATATTTATAAGGCTCAAGCAATTATGTAGGTTATTGGAAATCCTTAGGTAAGTATCCCAGTCAATTACTCAGGATCTTGAGAGAATATTCAAGGTTTGGAGCATGCGGTCCCTACTAAAATAATAGGCATTGAGAATGAAAATAGGTGTAAAAAAGAAAAAAAGAAAATATTATCCTTTCAAAAAGATCTTACCGAAAGGAAGCTACTAAGAAAGTTGAATCTAAGCTACGGAAGAAAATGAAAAGTAAGTGAAGTAAATCTTTGATTAGTTGATTGATTCCCTCCTTTGACCTCTTTCTACTTCGTTTAGATAGAACCATAGAGGCGGTTTGAGATAAGACCTTGATTATATCTTCCTTTCAAAAATGTCATTTTGATCTTATGTCGCCACTTTTTGCAAACTCATTTTTCTCATACATCTTTCCAATTAAATGAGTCACTTGGGTTTCCATTTATAGCCTTTGGTGTCATGTCTGATTTTCGGCATTAACAAGCTAGTAATGTAGTCTTACATTGACTCATAAATAGGTTTGACTCTAAGAAATTTAAACTATTTTCTTCATTTTGATCAAGTTAATTTATATGTTTATAAACAAAGTAGTATTCAAATAAGTTGATTGACTACCAAATCATTAAGAATAATGTTAAGTATTAACTAATAATCCTTTGTGTTATCTTGGTCAAAAGTCACACAGGCATATCTTTCCTATGAATATCATCTTTTTTCATGTAATAAATCACATGAAATGCCTCATCGGGCTAGAGGGCCGACTCACAAGTCAAATTTCTGGATTTTGCCTCCCCATTGTAAAAATAGAGAAAATCTCGATGAAAATCAGGTTGTAGAGGCCTCAATGCAAGCTTTAACCTATAAAAAGTAATTTAGGGAATCAATTAATATCATATATTTTGTACAACACATAAAACATACTTTATGCTATTCCAAATTATGCAATTAAAAGTGATTATATATAAATAAACATACTTATATTTATATGTTATATAAATACATATATATAACATATACATACATGATAAACATATATTTTATGTAAATACATAAGATACACACACACACACACATATATATATATATACATTAGGGCAGGGTAGGTTTACCTTAAACCCTACTCGACCTACGTCGGTCTTCAGTAGGACCATTTTTTTACTTTGAGAACCCACACCATGGATGGGCAGGGGGGAGAGAAATTTCCGTCCCTACAATTTGCCCTCGTGTTGGCAAGAAGTCAGCAAGATTGCATCAACACATGAGTCACAATAGAAACCCAGGCCCTCAAAGGAGCTTCCCAATGTCAACAATAATCACATCAGAAATGAAATTTGGGTATCATGACAACTAAATTGAATAAATGAAATAAAAATTCATTTTTTTGTAAGATAAAAAGTTCTCCAAATGCACGTGTGTGAAGTAACAAATCTTTGATTATTTCATCTTATTCATTATTGGACAAAGTCTCTCCCAACTAGTCTAGATTTAAGAAATGGTAATCTAAGAGTGCTCTATCGTTAATATGATTTAATTATCTAACTCTTCCTTTGGATTTCTCTCATCTTTCTTGTTGAAGTGTATGAGTGGAATGCATCTCAAAACAATTGCAAGATCAATCTTGGGTAAAAAATCTAGCATGTTCTTGAGTATGTGACCCTAGTGTGGAAGACCTTTGGTCATCGATATCCTTAGCATGACTATCCCATCAGGAATGTGTATTTCGTCAACCCACATATTGTTATGGCAACAACCTTTAGCATATGCAAAGAGTCTCTCGAATATAACAAGTCTCTCTCAATCGGGATAGTCACCATCACGTATACTTGAGGGTCTGGGATAAGGTTGGTGCTAGCCTTAATATCTGCATAATTGAGGTTACAACGACCACTATATTGATCGTAGAGTGGTTGGTCACTTCATAGTAGGGGTAGATACGAGTCTAATTTGTGAGGCATCATTTGGGTCATCCACTTGGTGTACTCTTTCATAGATGATCATCTCAAACTTGTGGGCTGAAGCAGTCTCAGAGTATCTTCTTTCTCAAATGGAGGTGTGATATCAAAAGTTTGGCCCCAACCAATTCAACTCTATGTACCTTGATTGTGCCTGGGTCTATAGACTTTTGGTTACCCAGGGTTTTATGGAAAGCATACAATAATCACTCACTTATTGTATCGTAAAAGTACACAAGATAATGCAAATAGATGGGCTAGAGCTGGCATCGATGGGATCTACCAAAATAGGAGAAAAGGATTGACATCCGTGCTGAGCTCTTTGTCAACTAGCTTCAGCATCCTTGATTGACTTCCAAATCATATTACAAAATTTGAGGTAAGCCTTTGGCTCCTTCATATATGATGACCTTTGAAAAAGATATCAAAGACTTCATCATAATTATATCAAAAGAGAAAAGGATCTTTATTACTCAAAGGTTCTCCTTTCCTTTGGGAGGTTCCATGGTTACGCAAGTATATGAAGGGCCTACAATTAGCAAGTATAGTTGACTTTACAGTGCTTGAAATGCCCTCCTCTCCAAGTTTTTTAGGCATTAGGCGCATCTACAATGTACTTGACCTCAATGACATGGTTGGCTAACTAGATGAGGTTTGGACAATAATAACCAACCAACCCTTTTCTGTTCTTTTGTCAAAGGTATTTTTTTTCAAAGCAACATATTGCGCATTGGTAAATTGCATTTGATAATGAGTGATCATATCTTAAAACGTTTTGAAAAAAAATTTGACTGATTCGTTAGATTTCCATCAAAGATTTATTAAATTGTTAGGTATTTATTGAGGCCTTATTTTGTTGTATCTTTTGAAGAAGGCCTTTTGCATTTCTTACAATGTTTGAATAGATCCAGCTTCAACAATAAATAATTCATACTCTGGGTTGATAAGAAGATAACTTATGATATTCACTTTTCTTGAGTTTTTTTACATTATAAAATGAATCAAAAAAGTTGTTTGAAGGATACTTTCCTTATCATTGAGAACTTTACCTTAAAGCCTTTCAGGATAGGGGCAAGCATATCCGCCTACTAAAGATAGGTTATCCATCTACTTTAATACTAGGTGCTTGAAGTTCTATGCTAAGAGCATCTCATACTAGCTCAATGATCTATTTTTTATTGAGGGTGCATCATCAGGATCAAGATGTGGTTCTTAAATTTCATTTGGTGGAGAGTAAGTTTGTTGATTCTCCACTCGAAGATAGAATCGTCAGACCAATGAAATTAGCTAGTTGTGATCAACAAGAGAAGCTTATTGATACAAAGGAGTCACGAGGTTTGCCTTCAGATAACAGAGGTGACAATATGTGTGGGTAGCCATTTATGGGTGGAACTAACCCCACCCATTGATGGAGTATGGAGAACAGTTTAAGTGAGAGACGATGTGCTCCCAACAAGAAACATCAATCACCTCTTTACCTTGCCCTAGGCTACATTGAGTATGCCACCGAGGCAACAAGTAGCTCCTCCAATGCCTCAAACTTTCATTTTGCAATTGATGATATTCGTTTGTAAAGACATAATGGAGCACAACTAATGGAACATATCTCCCACACATATGTAGCCTAACATATGTGTACTCATTGTTATAATGTGAATACCAACATTCAAGATCTTTATAGGGATTCCACTTCTCCTTGAAATGCTAACATGCGAGTGACACTGAAGATTGACTAACATGCGAGTGCGATGCCTAAAGCATCTCTAAAAAATGATAGGCCTAACTCAATCAAAGGGGTCTCCTCGACCATCAAATCATGACTAGAATTTGCTAGGAATGGCAAGGGGGTGGGGCAAGGTGGATTTTCACCTCTCTTGGACCCACCCTGCACTGAAGATCCCATTAGATCCCACCCCACGGTCTTGGGGATCAAACCTCACACCCGTCCCACACTCACTCTAATATCGTATAATCTTACTTGTCCTGAATTGCTTCAATCCATAAAAAGAAATTCTAAAAAATCAATTAATATCATATATTTTGTATAAAACATAAAACTTACTTTATAGAAATTTAAATTCTGCAATTAAAAGTGATTATATATAAAAATAAATAAAACTTGGTATTATATATATGTGTATGTATGTATCTATATCTATATCTATATTTACATATATAACATATATATACATGATAAACATATATTTTGAATAAATTCATAAGAGCACACACAAATATATATATATATATGTGTGTGTGTGTGTGTGTGTGTGTGTGTGTGTGTGTGTGTGTGTGAGTGAGTCAAGGTGGGGCGGGTTTATTTTAAATCCTATCCAGCCCTTTCCTGCTTGCTGGTCTTTAGTAGGGTGGATTTTTTCTCTTGAGAACCTGTCCCATGGAGGGGCGGAGGCAGAGTCAAACTTCCATCCTTACAATTTCCTCCCATGCTGGCTAGAAGTAAGCAAGCTTCCATAGACACAAGGCCCTTCGAAGGAGCTGCATAATGTCAACAATAAGCACATCAGACATAAAATTTGGGTAGCATGGCAACAGAATTGATTGCACAAATGAAAGATAAAACCTTTTTCGAAGATAAAAGTTCTTTAAATCTTTGATTATTTTAACTTACTCATTGTTAAATGAAATCTCCCCCAACTAGTCTAGATTTAAGAACCTGTAATAGAGTGGCCTATTACCACTTTAACCACCACCCATCTTCCTCAATCACCTTCTTCTTCTTCCTACTTCGGGTAGACAAATGGATCACCACCGACCACTATCTCTCTCTACCTATATATATATAATTTGAGAGAGATTGAGTGGTAGAAGAAGGTAGTTGGTGGTGACATGGGTGGACGGATTTGTGAAACAGGTGATGAGGGTGGAGGAAGGTGGCCTAGGGCTATGTATTATTTTATATATATATATATATATCTTGTAAAGAAAAGAGTCATAAAAAAAAACTATTGTTAAAAGTAATACACTGATCAAGTAGCGCTGGCCCAAACCTTATAGGTTGTGGTTAGGGTTATGCAAACTGACTAGAAATGAGTTTTATCACGGTTGACCTGACTCTTGACGGCATTTGCCACCCTAATTAAAACCCATATGGAAGGAAAGGCGTTCAGTGATGTGTTTCAAAATATTAAGAGAGATTGTTAAGATTTCAACCCTCAAAACTACAGAATAAAGATTTCAACCCTCAAAAATACAGAATAATAATGCAACTTAAGTGACAGAATGTTTTAAGAGAGGAAAGCTTTAATTGTAATTAGGTAAGTTGAGGGCGGGGGATGGTGAGGAATGTGAGAAATATTTTCATTGTGTGGATATTGTTTAATGTGGTGGATCCATATTTGGATCCGAACCACTTTTCAGGGTCATTTTGAGCACCTGTCCTATTGGCAACCAGAGGTCTCGTTTCTGGAAACAGAATATAACTCGGCATCAAATTGTTCAAGTGCACAAGTTCATGGAAGGACTCTCGTTCGTTCATGGGGTTAGACTTTTCACTTTGACTAACTTCTACTTGAGTAGAAGCCTTGTTAGGAGGTTGTACGTGTAACTTTGGTGATTTGTTCTTCTTAGAATGGTGTGGGTAGGTCCTCATGAATTCTCTTGGTGCATTCGACTAGGAGGTATCTCGTGCATTAACAGAGACATTAGTGTTTTGTTTGTTGATCTGCAGTTGCTCTTGGCCGGCTGGGGAATCCTTTTTCACAACGATTTTCCTTTAGAGTTCACTTCTTTTCTCAATCTCTTTCTTCTGAAATTCCCTATGCTTTCCTTCATTTTAACAACTATAGAATTCAATGGAACTGATCGTGGTAATGGGAGGGGGAAAATCATTGGTGTTGAGCCCTTGTAGATGACATGGTTCTTGAATCATCAGTACTTAAAATTATCACCTTGAAAAAGAAGGTTAGGATATTGCTATTCTTTGATGCATGATAAATACTAATCTTTCGGTTTATTTGCACTACCAATATCAAATAACCGGATGCAATGGACTCTAACAAACATCTTTAAGATACAACGAGACCTTCAATTCAACTTTCATGAACAAAATTAAATCTTAAACAAACCGATAAAACAAAAATGATAATGTTATAAATCTAATTAGTGTTATAATAAGGCTTGTAAACTCTCTTAAAAAACTAAGTATGAAAGGACACACACCATAGGAGAAAAATGGGATAAATCTGCTTTAACACTACCATATATAGACATTGAAATGTAACTCATCATATACTACTAATGAGCATAATTGTCACTCAAGAAGATTGTTATTAATGCCTCAACATGACTTCTAATTACAACCACTATCAAGCAATACTAATGAGCACAATTGCTACTCAAGTAAGTAGACTCTTATTGTCACACCATGGTTACTAAACAGTTATGAGTTATACCTACTATCAAGTGCTCTTAGTAAGCATAATTATCACTCAAGTAAGTGGTTTTATTGATACAACATGGTTACAAAATGCTCATGAGTTACAACCACTACCAAGTACTATTAATGAGCATAATTATCACTCGAGACGTTACTTTTAATGCCATAACAATCCCTACAACCATAACCCTTCACAATATATTTTGAAAACTACCCAACAATCCCTCATCATTTTCAAAGTACATTCAAAACATCATCACCTTGAAAATCTTATAGTTTTGGTAAAGGTATCTCATTAATGTTTGTATTTATCATACTAAAATTAACATATTTTTATAATCCTTGTATCCAGTATCCTTTTTTATCAGTGTTTTAAGAGTCAAGCCAAGACTCTAAAAAGGGGTCCTATTTTCCAACTCACATAGGTAGACTCCATAAAAGGTTCTCCCATTTAAGTTGTTTAGTATATTATATAATATATGTATTATATATATACATGTATATACTTATGCTATAAGTCTATTAAGAATAAAGATCGACCTCTTCTTATACTTTATGAGACCAAGTATCTTTTTCTTGATTTATTTATTTTCTTAGTACTTACAATTAACCTGCAAGACAGGAATACAAAGTACATAACAATTTACTCCATATATACTGTAGGAATCTTCCAGAAGTTTAACCCTTGAGAATTGAGTTTGTAGACCAAGCAAGCCTACTTAGTTGCCCAAAGGAAATATGCTGCGCTGTAAAAGTAATAAGACACTGCAATGCAAGCAACGAAGAACATAGAGACATCAAAGTTCGGTGGACAGTCTCATCAGCCTTAAAGTTGTATGGCGTGGTACAGCCGATCCAATAATTCCTATTGGTGTCAGTCATTTCGTTCTATGAGCCTACATCATCCTACATAAAGCAGCTTATTGGATTCTCAGAATCTCAAGTGCTCGAAGAAGAAGCCAAGCAAAGTATTGTAGTCTGACCACGGTCAGTTTAATTTTGAAAACCACTGTAGCAAACAAAAATATCATGCACTTTTTCCATGGAAAGAACAAAAAAACTTCTTCAGATAAATCTTGAAATCAAGAATATTCTCCAATTCCATGTAGAACAACAATTGTTACATTTAAATAAAACGAATTACCTCCCGATTTACCCGAACCAGCATCATCACCTGGTTCCCCAAGTTAAGACTTTCTTACTAGAATACTTGCTGATTGGGGGGCGAGGAGAGAGAGAGAGAGATCATAATTCCATCTATCGACATGGACAGCTATCAGAGGATAGAGGACATAGAGCAGAATCTACAACGAGCATTCCCGTCTCACTAGCAAGGGATTCCTGCCTCACAATCCAGTGATGCAACAGACATTAAGCATTGAATGGCGTTCTTTGAAAGTAAACGATATCTTGCACAAATTCATCGAGAAAAAGAGTGCTTCAAGGGTGGAAGATGAACCATGAAACGAAAAGGAGAAACAGAAAAAGAGTTGTTACTTACCTGCTATGTTTGATGTTGAAGTCCAAGTCTGCGTCTCTCATCAAACCCTTTGGACAAATGTCAACTATCATACAATCAAAAGAACAATGATTACCAGTGCAAATAGGTAGAAATATAATGAATATGTTGCTGGGCTACAGTGGTGCCATTCAGATCCAGATGTAACCTTACTCCCACGTAGAAATGCCAGCGCTCTTACAACCTAAACAGATAAATACAAACTTCCCCACTCAAAACTATTATTATAAAAATCAGATATTGTGACAATATCTCAATCTTGAGAATCAGAATCTGAACGCTTCAACAGTAAATTTTACACTACAATCGTACACATAATGGTCGAGCACAATGATGAGTACAAAGAATATACGTAGATGAGCCCACTTAGTGTGGTTAAAGGCTCAGTTTTGATTACATACACAAACACGCATGGAGATGTAATGGAAATAACATGACATTGCTGAAAGAAGTACATTTTCTTTGGTGTCTCTCGACCAACCGGCTCAATATTATAATTGACATATAGACTATGCGAGAGACACGATACAATAATTCCTAAGAAACTGCATTTTGATTGGTCAATGTCCAAATTTCCCTAACCAGTTAACGTCATTAGATCCATCACACGTCTCCATATTCTCAAGACATGGCATTTTGATTCAAATTGCAAGAATTAAACAGCAAACACCTCTACAAAGAATAAACTGCTCATCCAGTACTTCAAAAGTATTCATTGAAACATCTTATAGCATAAAAGGTTCAACTTTCCCAACCAATCCCTATAAGAAAGCAGAGTCAGAAACAAAACAGAAAACCACGAAAGTGGAGCCAAGTAAATTCCGATCACAGAACTAGGTTAACTTTCAAGATGACAAGACCCAAGTGCAACACTAACCCTCCCAAAACATTTGGACAATCACCAGATGCTAAAAGTTAAGAGATTTTCATGCTTATGAAGCGGAGGATATTCACACTTTCATAAAACGGCAAATACTGTAGTGCAGAATGTCCATTCTCGGCTGTAAAATGTTACATACAAAACATATATATGATTAAATGTATATGTTACAGAAATAAACACAACAACAGCTTGTAATGGAAAGCCCAGATGTGAAAACCAGAAAGATGAAGACAGACTCACTATATAAACACTGAGAATACAGAAAGAAAATAAATAGACATAGAGAAACAATTTGAATCTTTCCTGAGTAAAGTAGTCTGTAGGAAACCATAAACCCATCCATCTTCTTCTTTCTCCCTATCTTAGAAAGGTGAATACCATGTTTCTGGCCCGATCCTCATTCCGTTGCATCACTAACGTTGTCGGCAATGAATCGGAGTGCAACCTTTCACTCTTACACTGTATAAGTGCCTAGTTCATTTGAAACCTGAAAATTAGGTAAAACAATAAAAAACAAAAAAATAGGGAGAAACATAGAGGTTGACAAACATTTTTTAAAAAGGAACAAAACATGCCGATATAAGAAGAGATACCCAAAGGCAGAGATCAGAGAGAACCAAAGGGCAGAGAAGAAGAGAAACATAAAGAAAGATAAATGCCCAAAGGCAAAGGAGCAAAGAAGCTAGAAGGCCAAGCGACAAGGCTCGAAGGCTGAGCAGCGGAGAGCCCTCCTCTCCTTCTCCCCCCTCTTTGTGTTGCATCTCTTTCTTTCACCCCCATTATATCTCTCTCCCTCTTCTCGAACTGTCGAAAACCGAAAACCATGGTGGACTAAAAAGTTTATTCTACCCCTTGCATTTTTTATTTTTACAAACTGCTACTGAGCGAAATTATGAAAAAGTCGAGATATTTTTAAGTAAAAAAATGGTTTTGCCCTTAATGGATGAAAAGACAAAACTATTCTCTAACTATTTATAAAAAGTACAAAATATGGGCCTATGAAATTACACTATTACCCCTAGATGAATGTAATTTCATAGTTTTTCCGGTATATAAAAAAACAATACTACAACTATCTTTAAGAAAAAGTATGGATTGAGATTGAGGGATAAAATTATGATCTTACCCTTGATTAGTCATGAATTTTACAGAAAAACAAGATGTCATTTTACTATTTTGCCTCGAGTCTTTTGTAAATATAACAAACCAGACAAAAGGGTAAAATTTCTGGTTTGCCACTAACATTTTTGAGAAATTATAGTGACAATAAATAAAGAGAAAAATTATTGTTTTGTCCCTAGTTTGGTTCTGAAATAACAAAATCAATTGAAATTGCTCTTAGGTACTTGGAGATATTTCTAGTTTAGTATCTAGATATCCTTACAAATTGCATTTTATCAGTCTAGTGTCTAACATACGTGGTTGGTTGTTTTTCTCTTTTCTTTAAACCATCTTATTGTTATTTTTTGACAAACAAACTAAAATGAACTCCAGAATTTTTGTATCAGGGTTGGCAAAACTAGAAAAATTGAATGGTCTAAATTTTCAAGTATGAAAAAGACATATCTCGTTGGTGTTTACACTTGAGAGTGTAAATTATGTTCTAAAGAATATAGTTTCATCGCCTACTCCAAATGCAAAGAAGATGAAAATGAAGCATATAAAACATTCCTTAAAGATAACACAATAGCCAAAACAATAATACTGACATACATGGAGCATGACATCATTAGGGTATTTGACGAATATGAGACTGCCAAAGAGGTATTTGATTCTATAACAATTAAATATGATACTACAACAAAGTTACATGTTCAACTATTACTATAAAAGTATAACTCCTATAAAATGAAAGAATGAGATAATATAGTAAAATATGTGAACCAAATGTTGCTAATGGCTAGAGACTTAGTTGTAACAAAGTCAGTCATCCCCGAGGTTATGCAAATATTTACTATCCTAAGCAGTCTTCCCTCTTCATGGAACATGGTTGTCACAGTCTTGAGATTAGGAGCTGAAACAAACTTTTTTGAGTTACTTGTTAAAGTAACAATTGAACAGGAACATATGAATAGAAATAAAAAGGATAAGCTGTTAATAGCTCAAGAAGAGATTAGGACAAACTGTAGATCAAACTAGAGAAAAAATAAACCAAATAAGAAGTTGGGAGAAAATAACAAGAAAGATAATCAAACTTTAAAAAAACACAAGAAATCGCTTTTCGGGTCAAGTGCTTCAATTGTGGTAAGATTGAGCTTTAAAAGAGGGATTATTACAATAAGAAGACTGATGGTGGAAACACACAATAGTGCAGTCAATAAGAGAAGCATGACATAATTTGTTTGGTTTCGGAATGCTTCTACATGGACCGCCTAATATCTAGTTGGTGAATTGACTCTACAGCGATGAGACATTTCTTGAAGAGCAATTAAGGGGCTATGGACCTAAAAGAACATAAACCAAGAGAATATAGGGTGTATATAGGAAATAAAACCTTTTCAGATATCCTTGGAGTAAAGTCCTTTAGGATTCATGTACAAGGCATACCGGTTGTTTTAACTAATATATTTATTGTTCCAACTATAAGGCACAATTTGGTCTTAGTCCCTGCTTTGGTTAAGAAGGATTTTGAAGTTAGGTTTGTACCTTGCAAGGTAATCATAGGGAAACATGGAGGGGTAACTTTTTTAGTCTTGGTCCCTGCTTTGGTTAAGAAGGGTTTTGAAGTCAGGTTTGTCCCTTACAAGGTAATCATAGGAAAATATGGAAGGGTAGCCTTTTTTGGTCTCAATCACTGCTTTGGTTAAGAAGGGTTTTGAAGTTAGGTTTGTCGCTTACAAGGTAATCATAGGAAAACATGGAAGGGTAGCCTTTTTAAGTTTGTTCGATGAACAAAGATTGTTTAACTTAAACATAAATAAAAGAGAAGGCTCTTTAGCTTATATTAATTGTGCCTTTAATTTTGATGTGAGAGTGATATAAACACCTAGGGCATATAAGTGTGAAAAAGTTGAGAAACTTGTATTCAAGAAAAACACTTTTGGTAAATGTGCAACCTGTATACAAGGAAAAATGGCAATAAAAATATTTCTTAAGAAAATAACAAGGGCAACAACTCTGTTGGAAATCATTCACATTGATTTATGTAGATCATTTAGAGTAAGATCACATTGAAAAAATATTTATTTTATAACCTTTATTGATGATTATTCGAAGTATAAATAAATAAATATATATATATATATATCTTAGCACATAAATCTGATACACTTCAAGTATTTAAAGAATATAAGCAGGAAGTTGAGAATCAACTACGACATATAATCAAAATCTTGAGATTAGATAGAGGTAGTGAGTATACCTCTTTAGAATTTTTATAATTCTATAAAGACTTTGGTATTTCAAAGTAAAATATAATGTGTAGGACAACTCAATAAAATGGTATAACAGAAAGGTATAACATAACCTTACTGAATATGACAAGATCTATGTTAATAGATGCATCTCAACTAAGGGTATTTTGGAGAGAAATAGTAAGTACAACTATACATATTCAACAAAGTACCATATAAAATTGTATTCTCTATACCATATGAGATATGGTTTGGGAGAAAACCAAACCTGAGACATCTCAGGCAGTAGGGATCTATCGGTCATGTAAAGATCCTTTGTCAATCTAGAGATAAGCTAGATAGTATATCTTAAAGATGTGTATCCATCGGATATCTTAAAGGATCTAATGGATATAAACTTTATCACAAGGACCATGGACTCATAGAAAGCAAGGATGTTGAATTTCTAGATGATACTAATAATGACATCCTTGAAAATAAAGATGAGTATGTTGACAATATAGTAGATCTAGATCAATTATCTTTTGAACCCATATATGATCTTCTTTAACAAACCAAAACTTTAAGTGGACATAAAATACCTAGGGTCATACCGTGTGGGAATTGACTTAATGTATCGGTAGGCTATTAACTCATCTGAATTAGTAGATTGGTTAAAAGTCATTGTTGAGGAAATTGAATCCATTCAGAAAAATCAAGTGTGGCGATTGATTGATTTGCCTATTCTGAAAAAGAAATATAAAGTTGATAGGACATTCGATAAATTTAAAGTAATATTAGTAATAAAGAGATTTTCACACAAAAAAAGATAGATTATGTTGAGACATATTCCACTGTTACAAAATTTGCATCCACAAGGATAATCCTAGCGATATCAATATATTATGATTTGGATTTATATCAGTTAGATATAAAGACTGGTTTTCTAAATGGAGATTCAAATTAAATCATATATATGCAACAACCCGAAGAATAAAGAGTTAAAGGCCAAGAAGATAAAATATATAGGTTAAAAACTCCCTATATGACCTTAAACAGTTACCTCATCAATGGTATTTGACTTTCCAAAATGTCATTCTAGAACTTGGATTTGTGGCTAATGAACTTTACTACTGTGTATATGTTTAGACTAGTGGGAGTCACTTTATCATCTTATCATTATATGTAGATGACATATTGTTGACTAGAATGACAATGAGATGATTGTTAAAACCAAGTCATTATTAAACTCAAGATTTGAAATGAAGGATATGAGAGAAGCATGCTAAATCCTCATTATAAAGATTTCTCAAGATAGAGAATCTAAGCTCCTATGTTTAAGTCAGGAGAAAGATATTGATTATATCCTTAAGAAATTTAAAATGGATGAATGCAAGTCTTTATCTACACTCATTGCGAAAGGGGTCAAATTTAGTAAGGTTGATTGTCTTGGTGAGGGAAACGATAATCCTAATGTTCCAAGTTGTGAGTAGCTTGATATATGTTATGTTGTATACGATACCAGATATTAGCTTTGTTGTTGGTCTTATGAGTAGATATCAAAGTAATCCTAATTGACACCATTGGATAGTTGTGAAAAGGATTCTAAGATATATCAAAGGAATACAAAACTTGAAACTATGTTTTCAAGCAAATGAATTGAAAGTACTACGATACTCAAATGTTGACTTTGTTGGGATTAAAGATGACAGCAAATCAACCTCGAGTCAAATATTCTTATTTGAAGGTGGAGTTATTTCTTGGGCGTTGTGCAACATTGCATACATAGGAGGCTAAGTATGTGGCTTGTTGTATGGCTGCAACAAGTATCATTCTGATACGCCGCTTCATACGTGATTTAAAGTTGGTATAACCAACAACCCAATTGTCATTCATTGTGACAACAATACAACAATTACTTTGATTAAGAGTGAAGTTGATAACTCCAAAAGCATGTATATAATGGTGAAATACCACTATGTTCATGATATGGTTTTGATAAAGAAAATATCCACCTCATATATGTCAATTAATGATATGTTGGTAGACCCCTTGACTAAAGGCATAACATAAGGTCTTTTCTCAAAGCATGTTACAAACATGGGTTTGAGATATGTAAGATTGTTGTGTAAATAAGAAATCAGACAATGAGTAATGATTACAACAAGCAATCATACTTTGATATGACTAGGAAAACCCTACAAAAGACGGAGGCAAAACTAGTATCTTAGAGTACTTGGCTCGAATGGCCAAGTGGGAGATGTAATGCAAATGTCCATTCTCGGTTATAAAACGTTACATATAAAACATATATATGATTAAACATATATGTTACAGAAATAAAAAATGGCTTGTAACGGAAAACCTAGACGTGAAAACCAGGAAGATGAAGTCGGACTCACTCTATAAATACTAACAATATAGAAAGAAAATAGATAGACATAGAGAAAGAGTTTGAATCTTTCATAAGTAAAGTCGTCTGTGGGAAACTATAAACCCATCCATCTTCTTCCTTCTCCTGATCTCAGAAAGGTGAAGACCGTATTTCTAGCCCGATCCTCGTTCTGTTGTATCACTGACGTTTCGAGCAATGAACCGGAGCACAACCTTTCACTCAGACAAATATATATTAAGATGCACAAAAAATGCTATTACGGAGGCACCTTTAATGCATTTAGGCAATTAAAGAATATTGGGCCACCTGATAAAATACTAAATTGTTACAACCCAACAACCAAAATTATATTTATGAACTATATGTATATGTGAAATTCTAGCCTCTCCTATACTTTTAAATCAAGAGTGGTATTTAAAAATGAACAAAAACTACCCGTATTTACTACAAGCACGAGAAGAAGAACCCAACTCTTTCCAAAGGAAGAAAGAAAGCATAAGCACTAGATGACTTGCTGTCTGCATTCAAAGCAACAACTCTTCTGCATCCTCATGTTCTCACTAGTCCCTGTGAGAACATGTCAAAGAAAAGAGGTATGCTCAAATAAAAGGTGGAGCTCACTTTTACTTATCAAATGAAACCTAATTTATACAAAATGCATCTAAATTAGAACATATTATTATAGATAAAATGTGAGAGAACGACGGTGAGTTCATGAACTCAAAGAAAGGTAAATTTATTTATTTATTTTCTCTTATAATTTGTTTTATTTTGAAATAAACCTGACTTTCTGAAATCAATTAGAGGGAGGGTCAGGATCGGATTTGCGGGCCTATCTCCATCCTCGCCCTTGATCCCCATCGGGGATTTCCTTACTCTCCTCATCCCATCTCTGTTTTCACTATCCAAATCTGTCCCGTTCGGGGTGTGTCCTTGCGGGAGCCCGGATCTCCTCCCCATGAACATCCCCAAATGTGTAGGCTCACTGGAGAGAGCCTACAGGTTGTGTACTTGGTAATTGAGTTATGTCAATGAGTCCACAACTTGGTTAGAGAGTGGTTGTTGGACCACTATCAAGGATCCCTTTGGCTTCAACTGGGCTTTCGGCTCTCCATCCAAGGTTGAAGAAATGAAAGAAACCTATTGGCACTTTGTTTATCTTTAGCGTTTGGACAAAAGCAACTTATGCGTATTTCTTCCAACTTAATTAGTTTTCTTCTTGATATTTGAACGGACTATTTGGTCTCTTATGTATGTGGTTGTATGGTTTGTTAGACACTAAGTTGTATCTCTTTATATGATTATGATTAAGATATCTATGTTATGAATGATTACATGTCATGTTATGGTCACTTTTTAAAGACTTGCGTATCTATTATTAATCAAAAAAGTTTGAAGATATATTAACAATTTTTGTCAAATATTGTATTTTTTATATAGGACAAATTTTCTTTGTGTTGAAAAGATTTTTAAAAAGTTATTTAAATTGACTTTATAATGTTGCTTTGGTTGATTATAAATTTACTTATATGTTTAAAAAAATTTATCATCTTATTAGATTCTCTTATTGTTCTTGGATTCATATTGTCTTGTTCGGGCATTCGAGTGTATTATGAGCACCTTTGGGTCGGTAGACTACTTATAGACGAGGCATTCTTTCATTTCAAATCGATTTTGATCTATGTTTTGTATCAGGTGATGTTATTTTAGCACCTTTGGGTCGGTCGAGTAACTTATAAATGAGGCATTCTTTGTTTTCTAATCAATTGTGGTCTATGTTTTGTATTAGGCGATTTCATTTAAATAAAATGACAGAATGCTATATTTTGCACCTGTAACAACAAGGTCACGATGATGAAGATTGTTCAAATATTTATAAAAGTAACTGCCTGCGAGGTCTTTGTCTGCCCGAGGAGAAGGAATATCCAACCAGCCATGGTCTGAATGTTGATCGTTAAATTGCTGATTAAGAAGACTACAAGAGATGGCAAGGGGACAAAATGAAATGCCTATGTTTAATTTTGTATGAAGATCAGTTTCTGTTGTAAATCATGAAGGATTTATTAAGTTGAATAATATATATATATATATATATATAGAGAGAGAGAGAGAGAGAGAGCACCAGAATGGCTGCGAAATTCTTGGTTATGGGAAGCTCGAATACTGGCATACTGACGGATAGCCCCTCAGTAAAGATGACTTACAGCGGCGGAAATCATCTGTGACGCATGTAACCGTCAGCGAAGCGCATTTACGCTGGCGGCCAACGTGTGCGCCAGTATGCGGACGACTCCTCGCGCACCTGCCCGCCAGCAGGCAACTTGATTGCATGGACTTCTCTCGTACGGGGACACCCACAAGACTGAGTTACACCGATGGAGATCTGAAAAGAATTTCACATCAAACCGGAGAACCCTCTCGCTCATATATCGTGGTCTTTCAGTATACCCGACAGCCAGCCGAAGATTCTTTGGTCAAACAGTCTTCTGCCCCTTCACTACTAAGGGGAATGCCAATAGGATCGCCTTTCGTTCTAATGTTTTACCGAACCAAAACACATTAGCCAAGAAGTCGAAGTGGAACTATATTTCATTAACAGTTGCTTACAACTTTCACGAGTATATATATATATATATATATATATATATATATATACACACACACACACACACACACACACACACACACACACACACACACACACACATATATATATATATATATATATATATATATATATGTGTGTGTGTGTGTGTATATGTGTATATATACGTATGTATATGTGTATATGTATGTATGTATATGTATATATATGTATGTATATGTGTGTGTGTGGCTATGAAATTCCATAGATATGTGCCATCAAACTTCCCATGTGAGTATCGCGACAAGCTAATGAGTACTACAACAAGCTAGAAAGACTTGAAATCAACATAGAGTTGAAGGCTACAAACCTTACAAAGCCATACTGAAGAGTCGTTTCACCTGTCATGGTTACTCACAGGTATCATCTGCAACCAAGAATTAGTTTGTCTACATCAAATAGAGCAATTTAAATAACTAGAAAAGAAACCTGAACATGGTCATAGAATATGGAAAATGTAGGTTTTGCTGT
The DNA here is from genome assembly GCA_036023115.1 of Brasenia schreberi. Lineage (NCBI taxonomy): Eukaryota > Viridiplantae > Streptophyta > Magnoliopsida > Nymphaeales > Cabombaceae > Brasenia > Brasenia schreberi. The sequence goes on along the minus strand of JAYKKT010000074.1, from coordinate 17,253,542 downwards.
TTCTGCATGCTATTCATTCATTGACTACGTGTAATCCTACCCAGCTGGCTATCCAGTATGAACAACATACAGCATCAGTCAATGCATAAAACATAACCAAAACCCTAAAAGTAAAGAAAATGAACTTACATATCTCCGCAAATAGCAAAACATAGATCAACCATATCCCGTGATGGCCAAGTTGGTGTTTAATGGAACCCCTACCATATACTCATCCTAGTTAAATAAGGTTGATGCTAATTAAAGGTATGACAACTGAACCCAACTACCAAGCACTTAGCATATGTAAAGCCGAGGTGGCCATTCTCGACAACTTTATCACAAAAACAGTTGGACTGACCATCCAATTGTTACTTGAGGTGGTGGTTACGGAGCTAATCCATAACAACCAATTATAAGGGCTCTAATAAGGAAAACCCAGCAAGAAAATTTGGGAAGGAAGGAGCAGGGACTGCTCTATAAATACAGAGCAGCACATAGTGAAAATACATAGAAGTAGAAATACTGAAATCCCTCTCGAGAAAACCGGTTGTGTGGAAATGAGAAAAATAACCAAAACTCTTACCTATTACTTGTGAATCCACTGGTCAAAGAAGAAGAATGTTGGTTGTTGCTGTGTACCAGAAGAAAGGAGGTTAAAAAATCGCCTCGGGTCATTACAGAGATCATGAGGGCCGTAGAATGCGGGAAGAAGAAAAACTCCCTATGAAAGAGGGAAGAAGAAAAACTCCCTATGAAGTCCAAACGTAGGTCGGTCGATTTCTCCCAACAGGTAATGTAGGTCAACCGACTACAATCCTAGCCAAAAGCAAAGAGTTGGATAGCCCAGGTCAAGATAGGGCAAAAGCAAAGAGTTGGATAGCCCAGGTCAAGATAGGGTAAAGGCAAAGAGCCATAGAAAGCCTGAAAAGGCCTGGCTAGTGGCCGTCGGGAAAAGAACTTAAAGAGGTACGATCATTGGCCATTGGAAAAAAACTTAGAGGACGAAGGGAGAGGCCCCACCAGTGGCCATTGAAAAAGAACACAAAAGATGGAGGCAAAGACACCTTCTCTCTCTCCCTCTCGTTGCTCTCTCTCTCCCTCTCTCTTCTTTTATACTCTCTAGAAGCCGCTAAGCGATTTCAAAAAATTGGTGGTCTTCTGAAATCTCCTTGATTTTGAAAAACTGTCTCGAGCAGTGGACTGAAAAGTCCATTTTGTGCCTTAGTCGGTTTTTCGATATTATGAACTACCACAGGATAAAAATACCAAAATATCAAGATATTTTTTATATAAAAAGTCAATTTTACCCCTAAACTGACAAAAAGTTTGTTTTGCCTTTTGTAGTTTATAAAAATTACGAGAAACCGAGAGTTTGAATTATTTTCCTATCCTTACCCGATAAAAGTCTCATAGTACTGCCTGTCAAAAGACAAGGTTGCCCCTATCTATTGTGAAAATTATCAATTCGGATTGAGGCACAAAATTCATATTTACCCCCAATCAGTGATAAATTTTATAGAAAAAACATATATCAAGTTTATTGTTATGTCCTTCGTCTTTTTGAAAAATTATAAAATCGAACAAACAAATAAAATTTTTACCCTAGTGTTTTGGGAAATTACTAAAGACAAGAATTTTTGAGAAAAATTATAGATTTATCCCCAATTTTCATTTTCCAATAGAATCAGGTTATTAAAACTCAAAATGATATTTAAAACTTTTATAAAACTAGTTTCAAGTACCATGAGTTATTTACACTTCAGTATTTGGATATTTTGTATTATGTTAATCAAAATTCTATTATTTGTTGTTTGTTGCTTGTTAAATATTTTTCTTTTAGACCATTTATTTGTTAAGTTTGTCAAACACATAAAAATTGATTACAGTGTTGAAGAATATGCTTTTAGTGTAGTTTTAGTAATTTTGATGTTTTAAGTATTATTATAATTTTCCCTAATACTAAAGGCATTTTAGTCATTTTGTGTTCAACATCCCATTATATAAAGGTTGGACTTCTTGTATTAGGGTTAAGAGAGAAAGATTAACAAATAAAGAAAGAGGAGGAGGAGGCCTCCATTTGAGGGTCTGTCCCCTCCTTCGATCTCTACATTTTTTATGTTTGTGATATTTAATCTTCCATTATACTTTCATGTTTTCCAACATGGTATCAAAGCATTTGATCGATTGAAACATCGGTATTTAAAAAAAGAAAAAATCATTGCGGTTTTTAGAAGAAAATCGTAGAGATTAGCGATGGAGTACTTCGAAAACCCTTACAGAGGTGACCATGCATTCCGCACAGTGACCCACAATGCTTCGCGAGTATCTAAATTGAGTTTGTTGCCTTCTCCATCTTCATGTTTTTTAATCCCTGCCTATGACAGTCACTCTGAGAGAGAGATCCAATCTTCACTAAGTCATTATCATCATCGGCATTCCATGTTTATTAAACACGGCCAGTTCTATCAAGAGGTGAGCAAGAAATGGATGAAGATTTCGAGCTACCCGACACTGGAGAAGAAATAAACGAAAAATTTGATATGACTGACGACAACCCTATTTTGAAAGTCGGGGAAGAGAAGGAGATCGAAAAGTAGGATCTAAAGAAGAAGCTCCTTAGGGAAGGTGAAGGATGGGAAAGACCAGAAGATGGCGATGAGGTCGAAGTGCATTACACAGGAATGGTATCAGATTCATTGAATGGTAAACCCAATCCTTGTTTGAAATGGTGAAGAAGAAGGAAAAAGGTACCCGAAAAGGGATGGCCTTAAGAGTGCCCTAGAGTCGATGGCGATGACTTTGACGATTAATCGTTGGAGCACCGAGCAATCACCAGATTTGTGTAGCTTCTTTGATGAGGAATAGAGGAAAGAGAACAACAAGGCAGAGGCGGCGAGGGAGCATAAGAGCACGGTGGAGTCCGAGCGAAAGATCGAAGGAGACGCACAACAAGGAGAATGATTACTAGAGCGAAGCCAACGAAGGGCAGTGCGATCAAGAAGAAGGAGGAGGATGCCACGAAGTGCACCAAGGTGGCCGCGCATCGGGCAGAGGTCCGACGCCTTGTAGAGATTGAGGAGAATGTGCTTAAGAAGGCTAGAAAGAAGCCAAACAAGAAGTCCATGCGGGTCTCCATTCCCATCCCTAAGGTCATTGGCGTCGAGCTCGAACAATAACAGGAGGAGGAGCATCGTCGGATCCTCCTCAAGGCTGAGGAGGAGAGGAAGTGCCAGAGTCGCACCATCGATAAGGAGTACGAGCACGTGTATTGTTGTTGATGATCGTGTGAAGGAACGAGAAACCATCATCATGTCTTTGGGGAACGCAATGAAGGAGAAGAAGAAATTAGGGGCACAACTAAGAGTGATGGAGGTATATGAGAAGTTGGAGAAGGTGGGCGAGGGGAGTTACGGCAAGGTGTACCGCGAGAGGGACCAGCGAACAGGGTGGATCGTGGCCCTCAAGAAGACGCACCTTTGAGACAATGATGAGGGTGTGCCGCTCACTGCCATTCATGAGGTATCCCTGTTGAAGATGCTCCATCGATCCCCACATCGTCAGGTTGTTAGATCTTAAACAAGGCCAGAACAAGGAAGGGAAGACTGTTCTTTATCTCGTCTTCGAGTATATGGATACAGATTTAAAGATGTTTATTCGCAGTTTTCGACAAATAGTGAAAATGATGCCAGCCAAAATTATCGAAAGTTTAATGTACCAGCTGTGTAAAGGTGTCACCCTCTATCACGGGCATGGAGTGATGCACAAGGTTCTCAAGCCTAAAGATAGCAAACCTTGGTCTTAGTCGTGCGTTTATAATCCCACTCAAGAAGTATACTCATGAGATCTTGACACTGTGGTACAAAGCTCCTGAAATCCTTTTAGGTGCTACCAACCACTCAACTCCAGTAGATATATGGTTTGTCGACTGCATCTTTGTCGAGCTCATCATGGATCAAGCATTGTTTTCGAGAGATTCAGAACTTCAGCAGTTATTGCATATATTCAGGTTGTTGGGAACTCCAAATGAGGAAGTATGGCCTAGCGTGAGCCAATTCAAGAACAAGAGGATGTTGCAATATCAACCATCAAAATGAACAATCAACGGGTTCATTACAAGCAACAGGTAGGTCAAGAACTGGAGGATGTTGCATATATCCATAATCGAAGTCGAAGAGTTTATCAATAGTAGTTTCTTACTTGACCCAGCTGGTCTTGATCTTCTCTAGAGGATGTTGCAATATGAACCATCAAAATGAATCTCGGCAAAGAAAGCAATGGAGCATATGCTTACTTTGATGATTTGAACAAAAGGCATTACAAGCAATGTGTTGTGATCTATTTAAGTGATAAGCTTGTTGGTTTGCTTTTCTCAAGCATTTGATATTGTAGTAAGGTAGAAAGTGAGCAGAATAGAGGCAGAAGATGGTGGCATTATAGGAGAAAGTGAAGTGTTGAGCTCTGCTAACGCCATTGATGCTAAGGAGACAAGCGAAATGGGCAGAGATTGTCATAAGATCATCCAAGTGGCTGACAGTGACAATGGATGCAAGAAAAATGTAGGCTTAAATTTGCATTGGCTCGCTTATGAGTTTCTAGACTGTATCATCGGGCACAGGGATGCAGGAGTTTTTTCATAGCATTCTTGACAGCTAGAGGAGACCTTGTTACAGAAAACTGATCAGGAAGCATATTGATCTGGAAATGATATAGAGATTCACATATGAGAAATTGTACACCACAAGCTTGGAAATGTTGAGGGATCTTTTGTTGTTACTGAACAATGCACTTGTATACTACCACAAGAACACATCCATGTATAATTCACATGTCCCTTTGCAAAAGTTGGTGACTAAAAAGTTTAGAGAACTTATGGATAAGGATCAAGTCATGAAGGTGATCAAAATATTGCAGCCAAAGAAGCTGTTGAAAATGATCGGTTAGAAAGGCTGAGTTGAAAATGTTAAAGCCAAAAAAGTTATTGAAGATGACCAATCATGAAGGCTGAGTTAAAGTTGTTGTAGCCAAAGAAGTTGCTCAAGATGACCAACCATAAAGGTTGAGTTGAAGTTGTTGCAGCTAAGAACCTGCTAAAGATTGGTGTAGCCGTGAAGCTACTGAAGAACAGTCATGATGGCTGATGAAAAATATTACAGTTAGAAAGGTTGCTAAAAAGCGAACAACCAAGAGGGCTGGGGAAAAAAAAGAACAAGAAAGAATCAATTTTTTGGCAAGTTTGAAGTTTGAAGTATCTCACTCCCAACTTTAGGGAGGTGTTGAAGAATATGCTTTTAGTGTCAATTTTAGTAATTTTAATGTTTTAGGTATTATTGTAATTGCCCCTAGTATTAAGGTCATTTTGTGTTTAATAACCCATTATTAAGGGTTGGACTTCTTGTATTAGAGTTCAGAGAGAAAGATTAACAAACAAAGAAAGAGGAGGAGGTGGCCTCCATTGGGGGGTTTGTCCCCTTCTTCGATCTTTACATTTTCTCCTCACTTGTTCTCATGTTTGTAATATTTGATCTTCCGTTGTGCTTTCATGTTTTCCAACATATAGAATATATGTATCTGAACTAGCAAAGACAAAAAAGTTAAACAGTCTAAACTTTCAAATATAGAAAAGATGAATCCCGTTGGATCTAACACTTGAATGTGTAGAGTATGTACTGAAGGAAACTGTGCGTCCACCACCACATGATACAAGAGAGAAAAAAAGAAATGTATAAAACATTTCTAAAAGATGACACGATAGCAAGAACGATCATTTTAACCTACATGGAGGATGATCTAATTAGGTTTTGAGGCGCAATCTGGTTTTGGTACTTACCTTAATGAAGAAAGGTTTTAAGGTTAGGTTTGTTTCTAAGAAAGTGACTGTGGGGAAACATGAGAAAGTATTTTTTTCAGAGGTTCAATCAAAGTTTTAATATCAAATAGAGGTGGAGAATACAACTCTATAAAATTTTTGGAATTCTACAAAGACTTTGGTATTTGAAAGCAAAATACAATGCCTAGGACACCTCAATAAAATAGTATAGAAGAAAGATATAATAGGACCTTACTAAACATGACAAGGTCAATGTTAATAAGTACCATATAAGGTTGTATTCACTATATTATATGAGATATGGTTTAGAAGAAAACCCAACCTAGGTCATCTAAGGAGGTTGGGATATATTGATCATGTGAATATCCTTGATCAATCTAGAGATAAGTTAGACAACATATATCCTAAAAGCTTAAAGAGATATTGGTTTTATTATAAGGATCATTTATTAATAGGGAGTAGAGATGTTGAATTCTTAGAAGATATTAAGAATGACATCTTAGAGAATAATGATGAGTATGTTGATGATTTAGTAAACCTAGATCAATCATAATTTGAACCCATAGAAGATCTTACTGAGTCAACTGAAACTTTAAGTGGACATAAAAGGCCTAGGATCACACCGTCTTACTTAAAGGATTATCACACTTGTCTTGTAGAAGTGTACAATTTAGTAGATTTATATGAGTTGACTAATAACTTAAATTATCAGCAGGCTATAAACTCATTGAAAGCAATAGACTAGGAGAAAGCAATGGATGAAGAAATTGAATTCATTGAGAAAAACCAAGTCTCATAACTGACTAATTTACCAAAAGGAAGAAAAGTCATAAGCGGTAAATAAGTTATGAAAAAGAAATATAAGGTTGATGGTTTAATCGACAAGTTTAAAACGAGGTTGGCTGAAAAGGGTTTCTCGCAAATAAGAGGATAGATTATGTTGAGATAAGTTTCGTTGTTGCAAAATTTTCATCTATCAAAATAATCCTAGCGATATCGACATATTATGATTTGAACTTACATCAGTTAGATGTAAAGATTGTTTTTCTAAACGGAGATTTAGACGAAATCATATATATATAGCAGCCCGAAGGATATATACTTGAAGGCCAAGAAGATAAAGTATATAGGTTGAGAAAATCTCTATATACCCTAAAATAGTCACCTCGCCAATGGTATGGCTTTTTAAAATGCCATTATTAAACTTGGGTTTGCAGCTAATGGAACAATGGGACCCAGTTTGTCATCTTATCTTTATATTTATATAACATATTGTTGACTGGAAATGACAATGAAATGATTGTCAAAACCAAGTCATGTTAAACTTAAGGTTCAAAATAAAGGATATGGGGAAGCATCCTATATACCATATGCATAATTGTTGGACGCAATAATAGGTAAAGCCATACCATATGTTAACAATCATATTTTATGCGTCCCACAATCATATATATGCGTCCCACAATCACATATATGAGATGATATTTCCTTTCTCATAACAATATTATGAACATAGTGATATTTTACTATTATAATAGAGTAATAGAGATAATAGCGTATGCTTTTAGAGTTGTCAGTTTCATTCTTAATTAGAGTAATTGTTGGCATTGTTGATTACATAATAGCGTATGCTTTTAGAACAAGCCATACCATATGAAAGTGATATTTCCTTTACCATTATTAAAAGTAATATGAGAAAATAGTAAAATATCACTATGTTCATAATATTGTTATGAGAAAGAAAATATCATCTCATATATGTCAACTCATGATATGTTGGCATACGCTTGACTAAAAGCATAACAGAGGATCTTTTCTCAAAACATATTATAAACATGGGTTTGAGATATGTTTGATTGTTGCATAGGTAAAAAATCACACAACGGATAATGATTGCAGAAACAATCATGAAATGACATTACTAAAGGTTTCCTTTGCAAAATAAGTTATAAGCGGTAAATAAGTTATGAAAAAGAAATATAAGGTTAATGGTTTAATCGACAAGTTTAAAACGAGGTTGGCTGAAAAGGGTTTCTCGCAAATAAGAGGATAGATTATGTTGAGATAAGTTTCGTTGTTGCAAAATTTTCATCTATCAAAATAATCCTAGCGATATCGACATATTATGATTTGAACTTACATCAGTTAGATGTAAAGATTGTTTTTCTAAACGGAGATTTAGACGAAATCATATATATATAGCAGCCCGAAGGATATATACTTGAAGGCCAAGAAGATAAAGTATATAGGTTGAGAAAATCTCTATATACCCTAAAATAGTCACCTCGCCAATGGTATGGCTTTTTAAAATGCCATTATTAAACTTGGGTTTGCAGCTAATGGAACAATGGGACCCAGTTTGTCATCTTATCTTTATATTTATATAACATATTGTTGACTGGGAATGACAATGAAATGATTGTCAAAACCAAGTCATGTTAAACTTAAGGTTCAAAATAAAGGATATGGGGAAGCATCCTATATCTTGGTTATAAAGATTTCTCGACATAAAAATTTAAACTCTTATACCTAAGTTAGGGGAGATATATTGATTATATCTTCAAGAAGTTCAAAATAGGTGAATACAAGTCTACTATTACACCCATTGTAAAAGGGGTCAAATTAAGCAAGGTTGATTGTCCTGGTGAAGGAAACAATAAGCCTAATGTTCTTTATGCATAAATTGTGGGCAACTTGATTTATGTTATATTGTGTAAAAGACTTGATATCAATTTTATTGTTGGTCTTGTGAGTAGATATCAAAGTAGTCTTGGATGACAGCATTAAATAGTTGTAAAAAAGGATTTTTAAGATATCTCAAAAGAACAAAAGACTTGAAATTGTGTTTCAAGCAAATGAACTAAAAGTGGTAGGATACTTATATGCTGACTTTGCTAGGACCAAAGATGACAGCAAATCAGTCTTGGGACAAATATTCTTATTTGGAAGTATTGTTGTTTCTTAGGCATGTAAGAAATAAGGTTGTGTAGTATTGCATACACAAAAAGCTTAGTATGTGCCTTGTTGTATGGCTACAACAAGTATCATATGACGAGTCAATTATCATTTATTGTGACAACAATGCAACAATTACTCTAATTAAGAATGAAACTGACAACTCTAAAAGCATACGCTATTATGTTTGAAAAATAATATCACTATTACTATTTTAAAAAGCCATACCATATGGTATTATGCGTCCCACAATCACATATATGAGATGATATTTCCTTTTTCATAACAATATTATGAACATAGTGATATTTTACTATTATAATAGAGTAATAGAGATAATAGCGTATGCTTTTAGAGTTGTCAGTTTCATTCTTAATTAGAGTAATTGTTGGCATTGTTGATTACATAATAGCGTATGCTTTTAGAACAAGCCATACCATATGAAAGTGATATTTCCTTTACCATTATTAAAAGTAATATGAGAAAATAGTAAAATATCACTATGTTCATAATATTGTTATGAGAAAGGAAATATCATCTCATATATGCCAACTCATGATATGTTGGCATACGCTTGACTAAAAGCATAACAGAGGATCTTTTCTCAAAACATATTATAAACATGGGTTTGAGATATGTTTGATTGTTGCATAGGTAAAAAATCACACAACGGGTAATGATTGCAGAAACAATCATGAAATGACATTACTAAAAATAACCCGCAAAAGTAGAAGGAAAACCAGTATGTCACATCATTTGACTCGAATAAAGTGGGAGATGTAAAGCCGACGTGGCCATTCTCGGCAACCTTATCACATAATCACAGTCCACAACGAATGGGGATCTCACAAAAATAATACCCAATGGATGATGCAAAATAGCTCACTAAATGTAACTATCCAGAAAGCATAATGATTCCATAGAAGCAAAGCATCTTTCAGTTCCCACACGACTAGGGGCATTCTGATACACGCCCATAAAAGGCATCTACAGAAACTTGGGAAGAGCAGAAGACTGGGATCTAAACTTCTCCCGAGTGAAATTTCCATATTTCAGAAATCTATTAAGGATCAAAACCGAGGGAAGAATCTTAATCTTCTCATCCAGTGTTGTGCATCATGAAGAAATAAGCTTTTCCCACAATTTACATCTGATAATCAAGTTCAATAGATGTACCACGAGATCTGGATTAAAACTCCCACAGAGATCTGGATTAAAAGAATTTCACATCAAACTGGAGAACTCTCTCTCTCTCTCTCTCTCTCTCTCTCTCTCTCTCTCTCTCTCTCTCTCTCTCTCTCTCTCTCTCTCTCTCTCTCTCTCTCTCTCAGGACAGTGGTCTTTCCATATACCCGACGGGCAGTTGGGAATTCTTTAGTCACATGGTCTGCTGCCGGGGAATGCCCAGTAGAGCCCGCTTTGATTCTAATGTTTTACCGAACCAAAACCCATTAGCCAGCACCAAGAGCATTAGCTCAACAGCAGGGCGCTCTACAGCCGTTGTTGCTCGTGGGGAGTTCGACTCCCTCAGGATGCATGTGTGGGTGTTAGGTTTCAGCCTCCTTTTGTTAACAAAAAGAAGCATTAGCCAAGGAATGTAAATGAAACTATATTTGCTTACAACTTTCACGAGTGTAGGATGTATAAATAGATTAACTCGTTCGTATAGCTATTACAGCACACATTTATGCCTTCATTTTGCCTTTTAAGATGTGTATAATTTAAAATTTTAAAAGTGTATTCTCAATATATATATCATGATTATGTCCAGGTGCAGCAATCTTTGAAGCTTGCATATACTGATTTGGGCAAGATCCAATGTGTGCATTATTTAAGGGATAAGGTGATCCTGAAGAAAGTCGATGTTTCTGCAGGCCGAGACACCTTTGTAGGGTGAGGTAAACTGTGTGGGATATGCATGATACCCCACTGTCTGTTGTGCTATTGATTGTTCGAGTGAGGTGATGTTGGAGTGGTGCGCAAAATCAGTGAATGGTATTAACTTTTTCTTTCATTGGGTAATTTCTAATACAACGGTGAGGTAAAACCTTATTATCCATCCATAATCCATTTCCTCATCCTAGCAGCTTTGACCCGAGGCAAGCGTTGTAAGTTTTGTGTATGCTCACTTTTGTTCACCTTTGTGAATATTGGCAGATAAGTTGCTTAATTCCGATTGGAACATGAACTTGGACATTTTGCAGCAATCTCGACAGATTTCTGTCAGGTATTATATGTTCAGCTAATTTTTTACCAAACGGGTATCAGTCTACCGTCAATCGTGCTATGGTTCATCGCCAGAGGTTGCTTGAGTCACAACTAAAGTGAATCTAGCTCAGAGGGGAAAAGAAAGGTGATGTAGTTGTATATTGTTTCCCTCAAACACCTTATGCATGGAAGATGGTTTCATAATATTTTTTCATTCCATATATTTATAAACGGTTTCTTCTCCCTCATTTTTATGTTGTGCTTTCTGTTATAAGTTATTTTGTATTTTTAATCTCTATAACATTACTGTTTCTAGTTTAATTTCTGCAACGTCACTATTTTTCTTTTATGTAATATTTTACAACCTAAGAATGACCATTTTTTGTTCATCTCCCACTTGACCATTCGAGCCAAGTAATATGACATACTGGTTTTTTCTCACTTTTATAGGGTTTTCTAAGTTATATTATATATTTGTTATTACAATCATTATATGTTGTGTTGTTTCTTACCTACGCAACAATCAAACTCACTTAGCCATTCGAGCCAAATAATATGACATATTGGTTTTGTCTCTTACTTTTGTAGAAATTTCGAAGTTATGTCATCTATGATTATTATTGCAATCATTACCTGTTGTTTGGTTTCTTACCTACATAACAATCAAATATATCTCAAACCCATATTTGTCACATACTTTGAGAAAATATCCTTCATTATGCCTTTAGTAAAGGGGTCCGACAATATATCATCAGTTGGCATATATGAGATGAATATTTCCTTTCTCATAATTATATAATGAACATAGTGGTATTTAACCATTATATGCTTGCTTTTGGAGTTATTAGCTCTACTCTTAGTCACAGTAATTATTGCATTATTGTCACAATAAATGACAACTGATTTATTGGCTATATCTAGCTTTAAATCATGTATGAAGCGGCTTATCCAAACGACACTAGTTGCAGTCATAGAGCAGTACTCAGCTTCCTCTATATGTAATGTTATACAACCCTATTTCTTGAAAGCCAAAGAAACAACTCCATCTCCAACTAAGAATATTTGATCTGAGATTGATTTGTTATCTTTGCTCCCAACAAAGTTAGCATTTGATTATCCTACCACTTTCAATTCATTTGCTTGAAAATATAATTTCAAGTCTTTTGTTCTTTTAAGATTTCTTATAATCATTTTCAAAACTATTCAATGTTGTCATTGATGATTACTTTGATATCTAGTCACAAGACCAACAGCGAAGTTGATATCAAGTCTTATGTATAACATAACATACATCAAGCTTCTCATATCTTGTGCATAAGGAACATTAGGCTTATCGTCTCCTTCACTAAGACAATTAACCTTACTCAGTTTAACCCCTTTCGCAACACGTGTAGATGCATACTTGCCTTCATCCATTTTAAATTTCTTGAAAATATAATCAAGATATCTCTCCTGACTTAGGTATAGGAGTTTAAATTCTCTGTCTTGAGAAATCTTTATACCCAAGATATATGATACTTCTCTCATATCCTTTATTTCAAACCTTAAGTTTAGCCATGACTTTGTTTCAAGAATCATCTCATTGTCATTCTCAATCAATAATATATCATCTACATATAATGATAAGATGACAAAGTGGCTCCCACTATTCCAGACATATACATAGTGGTCAAGTTCATTAACTACAAACCCAAGTTCAATAATGACATTTTGAAGAGTAAAATACCATTGACGAGGTGATTGTTTAAGGCCATATATAGATTTTTTTTTAACCTATATACTTTATCTTATTGACTTTTAACTTTGTATCCTTTCGGTTGTTGTATATATATGATTTCATCTAAATCTCCATTTAGAAAAGCCATTTTTACATTTAATTGATATAAATTCAAATCATAATATGTTTATATCGCTACGATTATTCTTATGAATGCAAATTTTGCAACAAGAGAATATGTTTCAACATAATTTATCCCTCCTTTTACAAAAAGCCCTTTTCAATCAGCCTCACTTTGAACTTGTGGATTGTTCTATCGACCTTATATTTCTTTTTAAGAACCCATTTACAACCTATAGTTTTTCTTTCTTAGGCAAATCAATCAATTCTTATACTTAATTTTTCTCAATGGATTCAATTTCCTCATCCATGACTTTTTCCAATCTGATGATTCAGATAAGTCAATAGTTTGTCTATATATTAAGTTATTGGTTAGCTCATCTAAATCCACCAAATTTCATACTTCCTCTACAAGGTAAGTATGATAATCCTTTAAGTATGACATTAGGACTCTACGTCTTTTACGTCTACTTAAAGTTTTAATTTGTTTAGAAAGATCATATATGAGTTTAAAAGATTATTCATCAAGATCTACTAGATCATTACAAATTTATCTTCATTTTCAAAGATGGCATTCATAGTATCTTATAGGAATTCAACATCCCAGCTCTCTATGAGTCCATGGTCCTCATAATAAAACTTAGATTCTTTAGGATATCCAAATATACATCTTAAGGACCTATTGTCTAGTTTATCTCTAGATTGGTCAAGGATCTTTGCGTGAGCTATAGATCCCCATATCATGAGATGACCTACGTTTTGTTTTTTTTCAAACCACATCCAAAAATATTTAGGTACTTATGTAAAAATTTCTTTAAGTACTTAAAAGTAATTTCAATTGATACTTTGATACCAATTTATGAAAAACTCTTAACTTGATTTTGCTATTTCATAACCAGCCTAGGGACAAAACAATAATTTTTCTCTTTATTTTGTGCCACTATAATTTTTCAAAAATCTTAGGGGTAAAATAGTAAAAAAACCCTAGTTTTTATGTAAAATTCATGACTGAACTAGGCTAGAACTGTAATTATACCTCTCAACTCACTTTTTAAAATTATTAAAAAGATAGGAAAAATACTGCCTTCTTGCCTAGTGGCAAAACTATAAAATTTCAACCGTACAAGGGTAACTTTTTACTTTCACAGTCTTGTATTTCATAATTTTTAAAAATTACCAAATGAAAGTTTTGTCTCTTCGTCCGTTAGGTACAAAATTGTCTTTTACTTGAAAAATATCTAAGCATTTTCGTAATTTCGTCCAATGATAGTTTTGTAAAATAAAAAGCCGATTTCTGGAAAACCACCAGCTGTTTTGTAGAAACCATCTCGGCCACCCATGGTTTTAAAAAACTATGAGCTGGAAAGCTTCGAGAAGGGAGAGAGAGGAAAAAACAAATAGGGTGATAGAGTGGATACATACATTGAGATAGAGGAAGAGAACGACGGGGGAGCGTGAGTTTAATTTCTTTAACGTTACCGTTTCTCTTTCATGTAACGTTTATCCAGAGAATGACCATTTTCCGTAACAATGGACACGATGTTCAAGTATTGTTTAATAATATAATACACATTGAGATCTTAAATTGATCTAAAACTAATATTTGTTTCGCAACGATCACTAAATGTTGTCCTCTACAAAAATTTGCAACTTTGTTAGAGAAAGGATGTTGGTAAGTCGTAAGTGCCATCAAATTTGACATTTAAAACTTTGGAGAAAGAGAACATAATGGTCGGACAAAGGTAATGTGGAAGATACCATGAAGCAAAAAAGGTACAATATTATTCACTTTGAAATATATCGATGAAATCAATACAGAATAGGTGAAAGATACACGTAACAAGGTACAATTGTCGAGCAAGACACTATAACACAGGTCAAGAACCACTTGTATTGACAAGATCAGAAATACCGATGAGAACAACAACAAACAAAACAATAAAAAGAGAAAAAGAAAGGCGTAAATGGTTGAAAGGATTGTGGCTAGACTTTCACACTACCCACCTTCAACCGCTTTTAAGGGGAACAAACAGTTCTTCTTTAACCCACACAATCGCCTTCAAGGAGAGAGAGCTCTCAGCAACGTCTTTCAACATCTCTGGGCTTGAAATTTGAACGCATTGAAAGCATATCTGCTGAAGACGAGTATAAAAAGAGTAGCAGCAAAGCTTCAGAAAGAATCTCTCAGCCCAAAAACTGCATATCTCACTTGAGAGATCTCTTCTTGTCGAGTGCTTGATCAGTTGATTTCCACAGCTTTATTGTAAGAGCCGATCCATCTCTCCTCATCATAAAAGTCTGTCTACCCTTCAGAGATCGAGCCTTTTTCTTGAGAATCGAGCAACTTAATCGCTCATGGTTGTATTCTTGCAAAGCAAAGAAAGTCTGAGAAAATCGATTCATCCCTCTCTCTGCGGTAATTGTAAATCAGTCTCTCTCTCTCTCTCTTACCAGACAACTGCGCGCCACGATCTGCCTGACTGC
Source organism: Brasenia schreberi (assembly GCA_036023115.1). Taxonomy (NCBI): domain Eukaryota; kingdom Viridiplantae; phylum Streptophyta; class Magnoliopsida; order Nymphaeales; family Cabombaceae; genus Brasenia; species Brasenia schreberi. The sequence continues at coordinate 17,238,249 of JAYKKT010000074.1, read as the reverse complement.
CTATCCATGTGCTTCACCATAGCCGATGAAACCCCTTGTCGCCGACGCAACCAGCCTCATCTCCTTGTCGCCCTTCATCACCACCCGGCCGGCCGGCCTCCCTTCTTTTCTCCTCTACGCCTCTCTCCCTCAATCTGCATCAAAACCCTTCCACCGTGTTCTGTTTTCCCCCCTCTAACAGTTGGACCAGATCGGGTCCGATGAAATGAACCCAATCCAGATTATTATCCAGTTAACCTGATCCAATGTAGCTTGCCTAAATCAGATCCCATCCAACCCATTCTAAGTTGGATCCGCCTGAGTTCATCCAAACCTAAATTCCACCCATTTTGATGTCCATAACCCAATATGCCTTATATTGGATTTGATTCGATCCATTTACTTAGAGTCCATTTTGAATTGGATCCAATTGAATCGGACTCAAAAACTAAGGCTCCATCCACCTTGAACCAAGACCCAATTCATTTCACCTAGACCCAACCATACTTGCCTCACATAAAACCAAGGAATATGAGCGGCAAGACTACTATCCAAGGCTCACCAGGCATGCGATTTAATAAATTCTGATTTTTTCAAAGAGTGCAATTTAGTAGCACGAGAGATTCATCCTTGCTCGGTGGAGGAAGAAGAATTTCAACAAAAAGAACCTATAAGGGTTCACACTGCACAAGAAGCGTTCAAAGATAATAATCTTTTCTAGTTTTATTTTCTAATTTATGAGAATTTATTTTAAGAAGATTTTGTCGTAAGTGTAGGTTCCTCAAAGATTGTGTCGCAAGTGTAGGTTTCTTTTAATAATCTTTTCTATTTTCTAATTCTAATTCTCGGTCATCTCTTTTGATATGCTCGGTGAGACCTAATGGGTTTATCAAAATTATTTGTTTATTACAAATCTGAATTATCTTTCATTTGATAAGCATCAAAGTTAAAAGTTGGCATTTCCACACACTATACACATAGTGTAGAGTATTGTAACTGCTTCACACACTCACATATACATATTCATGCACACACTCCAGATTCTTCTATATATTTTATTGTATGTACTTGTCTCACTTTTATACACAAGCACTTGGCATTTCTAGGTTTGTTTGAGAACTAGCTCAAGTTCTTAACATGGCTCCACATGATTGATATTAAAGGTGGTCTAGCGAAGAAAATGATTTTGATTATTCAGAATCTTCAAGTAGCATGAATCACAAAAAAATAGAAATGTTAGCATGCATTTGGGGTAAAAGAACAAAAATAAAAGAACAGAAGCGATACTTTGAGTGAATTAGAATATTATGAGAAAGAAATAAAGAAAATCATAAAATATTGCCTAAGTCGTGAAGAGAATGATGAATTTAAGAATCAACTCCATGAGGAAAAAAATAAAGTTGAGACAACTTAGGTAACCCTCTTAAGTTTTATAGAATATCTAGCACATGAAAATACCATCACACCGACAACCTGCCTCATCTACCAAGACCTCACGGAGATCATTGGTGGTCAGTAGACAGGCACCACAAGAAACCAAGAAAGGCTAAAGAAAATCTGGATAAATCTAGGTTGTCTATGAGAGCTTCGGAATGAAGTCAAAGCATATCCGACTCCCCTCAATTCCATAGTCACTTGTCTCTGTCAGGGAGTGGCCTTCTCATCATGCCCTAAGAAAATGGAAGCCCTCAGGTACAAGTTTTAAATGTGCCTCGAGAAATTAGTAAGATTGTTTCATCTCTCATCTTTAAATGAAAAATAGCATCGCTCTTCCAACAACTAGCAAAACCACAATCCTACTACAACGAAGAGTTGGAGGATCAGAGGCCTTGAGCATGCTTACTCAGAATGTGTCTTATGTTAGTTGGCCTCCTTCAGAGATCTCCTGTAAGCATCTCAAAACCGGGAGGCACTAGAGAAATTCCAGAAAAGTTGGGAGGCCAGTGGTTGTGATGAGCTTGCCTGGTCTGGTCTGGAGCTCTTTTTGCCTTTAGGAGAGGCTTTACTTTTGGCTTAGAGGATCAGCTTGTGATGTTTATATTCTTCGATTCTTTTTTATTCATTCAATAATTTTCCTTTCAAAGCAAAACGATAATATTTCTTCAAATATTTTCTATTGATGCTTTTCTTGTTCTAGTCCCTTTATCTTTGTTAGTATATAAGTGTCGTCAGACAATACCTTCAGCACAATGTACGACCCCTCTGAATTTGGGGACCACTTATTGTGTTGGGGGTGAAATCAGTAGAATTGCTCTTGAGACTAAATCCCCTTCTTGAATCGTTTAAGCCTCATGTACTCATTGTAAGCTCAACCTACTTACTTTTCATTTCTTTGCCAATAGGTTCTTTAGAGCCGTTAAGTGATCCTCATAGACATGATGGGTTTTGAACTGGCACCATGGTTTCAATTGAAACTCAACCCTCACAGAAAATGGAACCATCGGAACCATATCCAGAATTAGGGAGGACCCAATTTGGGTCCAATTCAAGCTTCTACGAAACCAAAACCTGAACTAGTGAACCGCCAGTTCTGTAATTTTTCAATATTTTTCTTGAAATTCAAATTTTTGTAATATTTTCTTAGTTCTGAAATCGGTACCAACATATCCAAACCAGAACTAGAACCTGCCCGATCCTTGTTTGGTGCCGATTCCTAATTCCAAGCAAACCATAATCAATGATTTGGAACCGTTAGTTCCAGTTTACCCGAAATCGGTCATGCCTAGATCTTCATCCACCAAATCCAACTCTATTGCCATTGACATAAGATAATCAATGGATTTAAATTATTTTGTTTAGCCACACGCAGTGACCTAACATTAATCTCCAACGGCAACACTACTACTTGTTCATATGCCAAATGGAATGGTGTTAAGCATGTCTCCATGTTCCCTGAGTTCCAATAGGCCCACAGGATCTTAGATGAAGCCTTCGTGCCATCTCCATGGATTGTCCTCAAGAGACTTTTTGATCGTGTGGATTATTATTTTCTTTGTGGCATCCACATCTCCATTCACTTAGGCATAATATGATGTTAAATAGACTAGCTTGATACCAAAATTCTTGATGAAAGACACCACCTTAACACTTGTGAAAACTATCCCTTGATCGGTGATAATGGTTTAGGAAATGTTGAATTAAACGATAATCTGATTATTAAGGAACTTGATCACATCGTCTTGTGTAATTGCCTTCATGCGTTGAGTCTTCTTCCTTCATAAGTTGAGCCTCTACCCGTTTAGTGAAGTAATCAGTTGTTACTGTGATGAATGAGTGACCTTTATAAAATGAAATGGTTCGTGAAATATAAAAGGGATTCCTCCTTACTTATTGCATGACCGTTATTATTAAGGCCTTATAGCCATTTTCATTACCAGAAGTTATCATCTTTCACTTATCTATATGAGCCGAATCAATGGTTACCTCCTATTTAGTATCTTTCCCAATTGTATCATTTTCTTGTTGTACTTTAAGTGTAACCTCATGAGTTATGTTATTATGCGGTTTAAGTAATGAATATGCTTTTTTCTGTATAACAACTCATATTTGTATTTTCATATATTTAGAAAACCTAAAGATGTCTCACTCCCTTACTAGTGGCATGTTTAGCAAACAAGCCTTCAAATATACCCTTCGTCAAGGGAACTACTCTCATATCTTCAATAGGAAAATAAGTGACATATATTTCATTCTTTTGTACCATGTCATTACATAATAATATTTTATCATTATATAATTGCTTCTTGAGTTATCAACTCCATTCTTTATAAGAGTTATGGTTGTTGTGTTGTTACAATAAATGACAATAAGTTCATTGACTATATCTAGCTTTAAAAAATGAATGAAGCGGCTTATTCAAACTACACTCATTGCAATCATACCGTAAGCAATATATTCAACTTGTTGTGTATGCAATGTTATACAACCTTATTTCTTACATGAAAAAGAAATAACAACACCTTCAAACAAGTAGATGTGCCCAAAGGTTGATTTGTTGTCATCTTTGTTCCCGATAAAGTGAACATTTGAGTATTCGATAATTTTTAATTTATTTGCTTGATAACATAATTTTAAGTTTCGTGTTCCTTTTAGATATTTCAAGATCCTCTTTATGGCAACCCAATGTTGCCAACCAGAATTATTTGGATATCTACTCATAAGACCAATAACAAAGTTAATATCAGGTCTCATATATAGCATATATTAAGCTTCAATTAACTTGCTTATAAGGAACATTTGGTTTTTCTTCTCCAATAGCTAGACAATCAACTTTAGTAAGCTTCATCCCTTTGGCAACTGGTGTACTAGCAAATTTGCAATCACACATTCTTAATTTTTTGAAAATATAGTCAATATCTCTCTTGACTTAGACATAATAGTCTAGACTCTCTATTATGGGTAATTTTTATACCCAAGATATAGGATACCTCTCTCATACCTTTCATCTCAAACTTAGAGCTTAATGGTTACTTGGTCTTAACAATCATATCATTATTGTTACCAGTCAATAAGATGTCATTTACATATAATGATAGGATAACAAAGTGGTTCTCATTGTTTCAAACATAGACATAGTGATCTAGCTTATTAGCCATAAACCCAAATTCTACAATGGCATTTTGAAAAGTCAAATATCATTGACGAGGTGATTGTTGTAGGCCATATAGGGATTTCTTCAAACCTATATACCATATCATCATGACCTTTAATTACATAGCCTTCTCATGTTTCATGTAAATTATTTCATTAAGGTCACTATTTAGAAAAATAATTTTTATATAAGCTAACTAGCTGATGTAAATCCAAATCATAAAAGACAACAATTGTCAAAATTATTCTTGTGGATACAAATTTTGAAACTAGGAAATATGTTTCAACATAATCAATTTCCTCCTTTTGTGAAAAGCCTTTTGCAATCAGCCTCGCTTTAAATTTTTCGGTTGAATGATCGACTTTATATTTCTTTTTCAATACCCATTTGCATCCAATTGCTTTTTTTTTGGCAAAATGGTGAACTCTCATACTTGGTTTTTCTCAATAAATTCAATTTTTTCATACATTGCTTTTACCCAATCTTGTGATTCAGATGAACTTATTGCTTCTTATTAACTTAGGTTATCAATTACCTTATTTAAATATACTGAATAATATGTCTCATCAACTAAGTAAGTTTGGTATTATTTTAAGTAGGATGAAAGACTTGTGGTCTCTTATGACCACTTAATGTTTTGGTATGCAAGAGAAGACTACCAAGTTTTCTTTCTATGGGTTCAAATAATGATTCATCAATATCAAAAAGTCAATGTATGTATTATCATTACCTATAAGGATATCATTCTTAGTATCCTCTAAGAATTCAACATCCTAACTTTTAATCAACTCGAGGTTCTTATGATAAAATCGATACCCTTTTGATCTTTTTGGGTATTTGATAAAGATTAACCTCAAAGATCTGTTGTCTAACTTATCCCTATAGTGGTCTAAGATCTCAACATGTGTTACGGAGCCCATCTCTATATGTGACTAAAGTATAGTTTTCTACCAAACAATATCTCATATGATGTAGTGGATATAATTTTACAAGGAACTCCGTTTAAAATATGGATAGTTGTAAACATTACTTCTCTTCAAAATATATTTTATAGAGAAGTATCTCCTAAAATAGACCTTGTCATATTTAGAAGGATCTTATTATATCATTCATCTATACCATTTTGTAAAGGTGTCATAGGTATTGTATTTTGCCTAATTATAACATGTTCTTTGCAGTATTCTAAAAGCTCAGGCGAGATGTACATTCATCTCTATCGAACCTCAACACTTTAATAATGGATCCTAATTGATTTTCAAATTCTTGATTATATTTTTTGAATATATCTAATGCTTCTGATTTATGTGACAAGAGTTAAATATATCCATAGTTTGAATAGTCATCAATGAAGGTTATAAAATGAACCTTCTCATGATAAAATATTATTTTAAAAGATCCACAAATATCAATGTGAATGATTTCTAATAAACTCGTGGCTCCTCTTACTTCTTTGAGAAATAATTTTCCCTTGAATGCAAGCCTCATATTTGTTGAATGTAATTTAGTCAAATATAGGTAATAAGTCAAAAAATTTTAATTTCTTTAACTTATTTAGGTTAATGTGTCCTAGCACTCTGTGCCATGCATTCACATCAACAAGCATTGCACTTTCAAGATAAGTAGAAGAAATAAATGATGCTTCATTATTTAATGTATTAAGTTCAAATATACCATGATCAAAATAAAAAATACACAACCATATTTTCTTATAGTCACATTCTTAAGAAAAAACATAACCTCAAAGCCCTTTTTAACTAGTATAGGTACCGACACTAAATTTTGCCTTATAGATAGCACAATTAGGATGCCTACTATATCAATCATAAAAAACCAAACTCCTAAAATATCAGAATAGGTGTTGTTTCCCATGTAAACTCGATGTTCTCTAGGTTAGTACTCTTTGAGGTCCATAGCTTCATCCTTGTTCTTCATAATGTGGTGCATTGCTCTAAAGTCGATCCATCAACCAAAAATATTCTAGATGAAAATACTCCGAGACCAAGCAAACTACTTCACGTTTCCCATTTTGACTACTTATTATTGAGTGTTGTTGTCACCCTTCTTATGATGGTCTTTTTTATAGTGCCCCAATTTTCTACAATTGAAGCATTTTACTCGAATTAGATCCCTACTATTTCTTGAATATTGAACCTTTCCTTGTATTAAATTTACCAAAAATTTATTTTGTTTTTTCTTGTTCTCGTGATTTTGGGAGCATGAGCTAAGGTCATCCTGCACAATGATCAAATTTTCTTTTTTGACCTTCTTTAGGTGCTTCTATTTAATTGTCAATTTTGGAGGGAGCTAAGCTAGGTAACATTAGAGTTAACCTTAATAGCAGTGATAACCATATCCCATGAAGAGGGAAGGTTGCTAAGTATGGTTGAGATTTGCATAAGATCAAGAATGAAAGTTTTAGTCATAGCTACATCTCTAGCCATTACAAGCATTTTGTTTATATGTTCAACAACATTTTTGACTATTTCATTTTATATGATTTGTACTATTGCAATAACAGTTGGACATGCAGTTCAACATTTTATATGATTTGTACTATTACAAGCATTTTCTTGTAATTCAAGTCATGATTTCTCTTATGGCCTAATCAATGCCCTCAAGAGTCAAGACCAAAGGGATTCATCTTTTCCAAGTTTGAAAGTTTAAACTATTCAATTTTGGGTCTTGAGTAGTTTAGGCACACACACTCTTCAAGTCATTTTCTTTTGTTATTTAATATATTGGCAAAAATTCTCAAAGAGTTTAGCAACCAAGTCAAACTAGCAAGAAGCACACAATTTTAATAAGTAAAAGGTTAATATAGACAAGCACAAAATTAATGCTAATATAAGTACCTTAATAGTAATTTTAAATTACTTGTACCAAATTGTAAATGTCAACCTACACCTGTTTGCAAATAGTAAACTCTTCAAGTATTGTTTAGAAAATAATGCAAATCTTAGCATTGAATCCATAAAATGCTGTAGAATTTCCAGGAACTATTATGAGCCGAACAGTAAATTTCTATAGTAGGCACTATTCTGCAATTTCAGAAAATGAAAGCTATCTAATTGTAAAAAAATAGAATACTACAACTCCGTAAATACTAACAATTTCATGCAACTTTCTGAAATATCACAGAAAAGATGAGTTCAATTGTAAATCACTTTTAGGACAAGACTGAAATTCCTGAAAAAAACTATGGCCAAGGCTGGAGCGGTTTCTGAAAAGGAGATTTCCCCTTCGTGGTTCGTAAACCAGAAACTACTGCTTTTGGTGGCTTCGGATTTGTTGTGTTTTACTCGGAGAGAGAGCGACAGAGAAAAGAAAGAAGTCTGGGCTATAGCCGAGACTCTCCTACTATGATGTTCTCTGCTTCGCAGCCGTTTCCTTTGATTTCTCTTATCTATTCACTTATCAGCAAGTAAAGGTTTCCACAAAATAAGGAGGAAAAAAATCATTTTCTTGCTCTCTCGCGTTTGATCTCTCAGAGTTTTTGAAAGAAGAAGGAACGAGAAGGGAGAGTTAGAAGCGAGACAGAACGATTTCTGTCCTCTGTTTATAGCACCCCCCCTCCCTTTTTAAAAAATAGTTCTTGTAATCTCCTTTTCTGTAAGTTTCAAATTCTGCTACAGATCTTGTTAATATAATGCTTGGAACTAATGATTAAGGAATTCTATTTCAGGGATGAAGGTTCCAAGGGAGAACTACGTAGATTCTACACTTTTGGTTTTTAAGTAGATAAGTTTCATCTTTTTCTTTTCCTTTTTGAAGTTTTGAAGAATTTTGACCTTCTGTTCTTTCAAACTATCTTAATTTAATTCAGAAGAACTAGAAAGACAACGAGAGAGGGGATTTGATCAAATCGATATTTGATCTGATTTAATTCTTTTCTACTTTTGATTTGAGAAAAGGTTCAGATCTGTATTCAATATACTATTTCTTTATTTTTAGTAGACCTGCATAGTAGAGTTAGATATTCTATGTTGTAGACGTAAATCAGAAATGTACCTTCAATCAATCTGATAATAATTGATCAAATAACTTTTAGACGCTATTCTGGCACTGTTAGGAATTGAAACTAATCCGGATACAGATGTTATATTTGTGTTGTTGATGTTGATTTGCAGCGGAGTGTCGTTAGGCTTTGAATCCCCTAGCACGACCTCGTCAAGAAGGATTACAGACGTGAAATAGAAAAGCAGAGAGAAGAAAGGAGAGACCTCGATATCGATAAATCGATAATCATACTTATCTTTTCTGTTTATATCTCTGTATACTATATCGTTATTGGAAAGGAGTCCTCCTTCCTTACCCCTTTCATATGCAACCGTAATTATTAAGGCCTTGTCGCCATTTCCATAACCAAAGGTTCAGTTTCAGTATTTTGAACCACACCATGTCACCCACGTTGAACTCACGAGAATGGCAACCATGGTCGACGTACCGGGCCATCCAACATTTGGTGCATCCAAAGGATTCTTGGGCCTCGACTTAAACCTCTTGTTGGTCCCGAACCTCGTGTATTGTCACTGGAAAACCCTACTCTAACCTTATTCGTGCAACTTCATGTGAGGCAAATGGATGCTACCCATGATTAATTTGATTTAGTTCCTCCCAAATGTTGAGCTTCTATGCAAGATTTGTGAAAATTGGGTCATCCCAGCAAACTTACCCAACTTTTTGCTCTCTGAACATAATGCCAAAGGTACTTTATCAATGCATTCAACCTCTCGGTTTGACTATCCCTTTGAAGATGTTGGGTTTGGTGTATAACTTAACCAAAACCAGGTTGTGAAAGAGCATGCCTCACGGTCACTTATAAAGTCTTCAGGTAGGCCATATGATGTGATGGAAGAAGAGTTTAGCCATCTCCTTTTGCCGAACACTAGGTCAAAGCAGGGATGAACATAGTATACTTAGGAAACCGATCAACCACTACTAAGATCATCTACATGTTGACTGAAAATAGACCCATGATGAAGTCCATAGAAATCAACACCCAATGGTGTTACAGGTCTTTGGAAGGGTTTGAGGAAGCCCTGCTTGCTTGGCTCTGTCAGTCTTTTCTAGAAGTTGGGACAAGACTGCACAGTCTTCCACATCACCCGTTATGCGACTCCTCTCAAGCAAAACTAGAATGTGCATCCTTATTGAGCTTCAAAAGCAACACCTTGGTAGATGGTACATAGACTCATCACCCTCTCATCTCAAGATTTTACTTTTGAAGAGCAAACTCAGCAATCTCAAAACAGGTGTCATTAAGGAAATCTACTAGATGAAGGAGAAGCAAGATTCCTGATGATTATATTGTATATGTTCAAAAGCATGAGGTTCATATTGATATGTTTAAAGATGATTCAATCAACTTATGTCAAGTTATTTGAAAAGCTTAAATTCTCAAAAATAGGTAGATGCCATAAATGAAGAAATTAAGTCTACAAAAGGAGGAGGTTTGGGATTTTGTCTCATTGTTTGAAGGTGTGAAACCTATTGGTTGTAAATAGATATTTAAAACCATGACAGATTCAAGGGCAATGTGGATAGATATGAGGCCCATTTTGTTGCAAAAGCCTTTACTCTAAAGGAAGGCATTGAGCACAAATAGACTCTCTCCAGTTTCTTCAAGACTTTTAGAATCATATGACGATTGTGATCATCATTCATTGAAATACCACTAAAGTTAAGTAGATTCAGAGGCACTCGCAGCTACTTCAACTATTAAAGTTAAGTAAATAACATATTTTGAGGCATCTAATCATGGAATCTGATTGCAAAACTTTATAACTAGGCTACAAACTTTTAGACAACATTGAAAGACCACTAAAGTTAGTACCTTGTTCCCATAACAGCAGGGACTCTTCAAGTCTAAGCATATTGACATTAAGTTTTGGTTTTAAATAAAGGATTCAGAGCAGACAGTTGCATATAGAGCACATCTGTACAGCTTCCATTATTGTGGATCTACTTACCAAAGGCATACCACCCATAATCTTTCATGATCATGTAACTCATATTGATATCATATTATGTGATGATATGATGGTTTAGTGGGAACTCGTATATGTTATTTACTTATGGTTACTTGTTATTTATATTTTCTGCAAAATAAAGTTTAAGACACATTCAACTCTGAGTTAGTTGTTATTTCATCATCATAATAATTGTTCAATCTGGCTTACCAAAAGATCAAAAGTCGCTTTCAAGAATGCATAAATTATTACGTTCTATAAGGAGCTTTTACTACTTCAACTTCTAGAAGCAAGAAATCATTATATTTGTTAACCTCCTCTGTGCAGCCAATGACAAATTTAGGGTAAGCAGGTAGCATATGAGGGATATGCTAGCTGGTGAAACTAAGTACTTCTCTCCTATTATAAGGTTATAACATGGACCAATTTGTGTTCTTCTTGGAGATCATGATCAAGGAAGTTTAAATAGAAAGACGACACCTAGTGTTAGCTTTCTTGGCAGGGGATTCGACTCACAAGATGAACTTTGTGAGTTCTTTACCTAGGGTATGCATGTACATGGCTTCAACCTCCTTCCCATTCTAATCCAAAACCCTAAATAGAAGAAGAGAAATATAGAGAAGTTGATATCGTACGAAAATTCTAGTTGTGAAATAGAGGACTCCATGAACTGGAAGGAGAAGCTTATGCACCCCAGGGATCGAACTCATAACCATCATCTTGTGAGAGGAGACCTCATCAAAACCACGGGGTTACTAGTTCTGGTTCCGGTAGATTCTACGGGCAGTTCTGATTCAGTTCAACCCACAAGACCTCATCAAAACCGAAAAAGTCTACATTCGGAGGCATGTCCTTGCAGATTGGCACAACTTACAATTAGGGGACTTAATGTCGTCATTCGTCTCTAGGCCTTGGCCCTCTTTGATCCGAAACATGAATCCGGATGGGTTGACCTGCTTTTGATCCGGGTGGAGGTGATCGCCAACCCGACCCGGAGGGTGATCATACAAAGCAAAGGGCAGACACGAAAAGCCGATTGCATTCTAGAAGCATCCAGGGAAATCAGTACGTTAAAAAGCAGGTAGAGCCCGGCATTAGGGGTTGCCCTTCGCCCTTGAGTCTCGTCTAGTTGAGGGTTTTAGGGTGGTTTTCCTGCTGCTTTCTTTCTCGTCTTCCTTTTTCTCGTGCTCTCTTAGTGTCTGCAGCACGCACCGACGTTCCTCTCGAAGGGGGAGAAAGAGAGAGAATGGCGATTGGTTTCGTCCTTGTTTCTCGTCTAGCTCGTTCCTCCTCTAGGCTTGCTGGTACCGGTTTCTCTCAGGTTTGACTCTCTCTCTCTCTCTCTCTCTCTCTCTCTCTCTCTCTCTCTATATATATATATATATATATATATATATATATATATATATATATATATGTGTGTGTGTGTGTGTGTGTGTGTGTGTGTGTATGTGTGTTGGGTCCGGGATGGTGAATTTTTTCGGACTCCATGGGAGTATTTTCTTTGTTCAAGTGATGGTTCCGTTTGGTGATTTTTGTATATTGTTATGTGTGAACTTTGACGCAGGTAAAGAGCGAAGTTTTCCTCATCATTGTTAGGACCATAGGTGTCCCAAACATTTCTTATAGGACGATCATGGTACATACCAAAGATTGAAATTTAGGATAAATATGAATGTTTTTCTTCAATAAGATGTACTCTTTTCTTCAATAAGAATAAAAAAAATGGGCGAATGACTAACTTCTTACTAGTAATAATCTTCACTAATTCCTATTTCTCAACTATCTATGTATATATAACTGGTTGGCGGAGGTTTTGTTTGATCAAGCTGAGTACTGGAAACAAGCCATAGTGTTTAACGTAGGCGACTCACCGTTTGTCCCTGTAGCCAGACATTATTGAGGAATGAGAATGGGTTTTGTTCAGCGTCCATTTTGATAATTCCTTGAAGAAAAGCGTTGATATTGTTCCTTTACTGGTCAAGAATTTCAATCTTTAGAATCGACTCCTTGATCGGACTTACATGAACATTTCAAGCAACACAATGTGTTAAAATTTGTTACTAGATGTTAATAGGTGTTTATTTCGCTGTTTCTTCGACTTCTTTGCATTCGTTTTCTGTCTTTCTTCTTTTCGCTTGCTTTTGTTTTAAAAGGTAGAGAGGGGAGGAAAAGGTTGGTTTGGTGGGCATTTGATTTTCTTGATTTGGGGTATTCCGAGAGAACATATTTTACGTTTGGTTGGCAGAAGAATAAGTCAGATTGACAAATATTATGTGAAGGATGCATTCATTGTGTCCCTTTGACGTCCTTCATCCAATCTTCAAAACTTGAAAGGGACATATAATTACAACTTGTGAATAGGTAGGTGGTTACTTTTTGAATTATGCGGTGCTGGTTCATTAATTTAAATTTGAGGATTGAAAAGAGTCCATGAGTCAAATCATTAACCGTCGATGTATCTCCTTCATCGTGCATGAATCAAAGATTGTGGTGCCAGGATATTCGTATTGGAGTGCATGAACTCCACTAGAATATTAGTTTCTCCTTTCTTTAGTGCTAATCTGACTGACACACTTTCTACTTAAATAGGTTAGTGCTAATTCTTCCCGTCATTTGCTTTTGACAGTGTAACTCGTCTTGTGATTTTGGCAATTCCCGATCTTGATCTTGAATACAATCTTGTTGGTTTTGACAGGCTTCTGGTTATCTTAAGACGACACAAGGTGAACCATTTCTAGGTCAGAGATGCACTGTACAAGGTACAGCCTTGTTAGGCAAGGGAAGGGCACCTGCTTTTAGAGCTTTCAGGTATAACTGGTTAACTAGATCTCACTCTTCTTTTATGAGAAGGAGATGAAGATGGTACCATTCAAGATTGTTAGAGCGCCCAATGGAGATGCATGGGTTGAAGCTAATGGGCAGCAGTATTCCCCTAGCCAAATTGGTGCTTTTGTTCTCACCAAGATGAAGGAAACTGCTGAATCATATCTTGGAAAGTCAGTTTCAAAAGCTGTAATTACTGTACCGGCTACTTCAATGATGCCCAGAGGCAGGCAACAAAAGATGCTGGTAGAATTGCTGGTCTTGATGTGCAGAGAATTATCAATGAGCCCACTGCTGCTGCACTTTTGATAATGCTCTTTTGGAGTATCTGGTGGGGGAGTTCAAGAAAGCAGAAAACATAGACCTATCCAAAGACAGACTAGCCTTGCAGAGGCTGAGGGAAGCAGCGGAGAAGGCGAAGGTGGAGCTATCTTCGACAACCCAGACAGAGATAAATCTCCCTTTCATTACTGCAGATGCATCAGGCGCAAAGCATTTGAACATCACACTAACACGGTCAAAGTTTGAGGCACTGGTGAACCATTTGATCGAAAGAACTAGAAACCCTTGCAAGAATTGTTTGAAAGATGCAGGAATATCGGTCAAAGATGTTGATGAGGTTCTGCTTGTTGGAGGCATGACCAGGGTTCCAAAGGTGCAGGAAATTGTTACGGAGATCTTTGGAAAGATGCCGAGCAAAGGTGTCAATCCTGATGAGGCTGTGGCCATGGGCGCAGCCATACAAGGAGGCATTCTTCGAGGCGATGTAAAGGAGCTTCTTCTTCTTGATGTCACGCCATTGTCGCTTGGTATTGAGACACTGGGCGGCATCTTCACTCGGCTCATTAACAGGAACACCACCATACCCACCAAGAAGAGCCAAGTTTTCTCCACAGCTGCAGACAACCAGACTCAGGTTGGTGTCAGGGTTCTGCAGGGTGAGCGTGAAATGGCTGCAGACAACAAGCTTTTGGGAGAATTCGAACTAACTGGAATTCCTCCAGCTCCTCGTGGGATGCCGCAGATAGAGGTGACTTTCGACATCGATGCCAATGGCATAGTCAAGGTTTCAGCCAAGGACAAAGCGACTGGTAGGGAGCAGGAAATCACCATTAGATCATCGGGTGGTCTCTCAGAGGATGAGATCGAGAAGATGGTGAAAGAAGCAGAGGCGCATGCTCAGAAAGACCAGGAGAGAAAGGCACTAATAGACATCAGAAACACTGCTGATACAACAATTTATAGTATTGAGAAGAGTTTGATTGAATACAAGGAAAAGATCCCTGCAGATGTTGTATCGGAGATTGAAGGTGCTGCTGCTGACTTGAGGAAGGCAATGGGAGGTGAAGATGCAGATGAGATCAAGGCAAAGCTCGATGCAGCGAACAAGGCTGTGTCAAAGATTGGGCAACACATGAATCAGGGAGGTGGATCTGGTGGTGCTGCTGGGTCCCAAGGTGGAGACCAAGCCCCCGATGCCGAGTATACAGAGGCTAAGATGTAAACGTTTGTTTCTGGGGACCGGTCAACCTAATTGTGTGCGTGGTGTATGAGTAATATCCTTGTTTCAGGGACTTCAATCGTTGTAGGCCAATTTTGTGAGTCATAACGTTTATGTTGCTGTCGGTGGTAAATGATGCTGAGAATGTTCTAAACAATTTCCAATGTTCACATTTCTGCTAACACAACCTTTTTGGGCCTCTGGCTTTGCTTCTTGTTTGTTGTGTGGAAATTGGAATCTGTTTTAGTCACGGCTATTGAGAATGTTCGACAAACTGGTACTGTGCTCTTATTTACACGTCTAACGTAGAAGGATGCTAGTTTGCTATTGCATGGAGTGTTTGATGATAGCAATACGAATAACGGTTTTGTCGCAGTACACTAACGGTTTTGTCGCAGTACACTAAGACCTCTAATTCAAGTAAGCCTTGTTACTGGTGTCGTCACCATGGTTGCTATGGATAAAAATAAATTTCCTTCGTTGTTTCCAACCCCTCGTCGGCGTAGAGGAATTGGGCTTTCTTGTATCTTTAGGTGGCCAACTCCCAAGTCTGCAGGGAAGGACATGTTCGATTCACGTGTGAATTTGATTTTTGGATTCCCGAGTCTAAATTAGAGTTAAAACTACGTTGGATTCACGCTCTCCATGTCCAACTTCAGCAGCCCTTTGGAGAATTGAGATCTCTTTTCTTGGGGCTTCAAAATGATTTATGCAAGAGGATGGATACATCTTGAAGCTAAGCTTGTGTTATAGGAAGCATGGGCAAGAAATTGAGATCCGGTAACGTAAGGATGCTTACTCGGCGGCCCTCAACCAGCCCCAGCTGAGAGCTAGGGTCTCCATCGGGTATGTGTTGGATTAATGTTAATTATAGTTGAGTTTATTAAACTTATGTGCATTAATAATATTTAATTCATATTTATATCCCAAATATTGGCTACTTGAGAGGACATAGAAATTAAAATTGGCACACATTGCATTCCCCAAAAGGAAAGTTTTAAATACCTAGGTCAATTTTTCAAAGTGATAAGAATTGATGGAGATGTTACACATAGAATTAATGCTGGTTGGTTAAAATGGAGAGGAGCATCAGGTATTCTTTGTGATAAGAAGATACCATTAGAATTAAAAGGTAAATATTATAGAGCAGCAATTAGGCCTGCCATGTTTTATGGTTCTGAGTGTTGGGCAGTTAATCATCAACATGTACAAAAGATATCTGTGACAGAAATGAAGATGTTGAGATGGATGAGTGGTCATACAAGAAAAGACCGTATACGTAATGAGGTTATTAGAAACAAATTAGGAGTGGCACAAATAGAGGATAAAATGAGAGAACATCGTTTAAGATGGTTTAGACATATAGAAAGAAGATCAAAAGAAGAACCTGTAAGAAAGTTAGAAAAACTAAATTTGGAAAGTATTAAAAGAGGTAGAGGACGACCACAAAAGTGTTGGAAAGAAACAATAAAGAATGATCTAGCTTATTGGGAGTTAACTGCTAACATGGCACACGATAGGGATCTATGGAAACAAAGAATCCATGTAGCCGACCCCGTCTAGTATGGGAATAGGCTTAGTTGTTGTTGTATTTATATCCCAAATATTCAATTGGTGCATCATTCATATAGGTGAAAGTACTAAATATAAAAAGTCACATGTAAGAGACTTAGCAAATGATGACCAAGAGAAGACAAAGTTGAGTTTGATATTGAAGAATGTGACAAACTATATATTTGGTACCTTATAAACTTTAATTAAAAAAGTTTGGGGAGAACATGTCAGACCACACTCACACGTCGGGTCGGACTTGAGTTTGGGGAGATCAGGTCGAGCTTAATTCTTTTGATCTAATGGTCAACAGTACATGGGGGAACGGTTACGAAGCAAGAACGGTTATGGAGCAAGAACGATTACAGACCTCAATAGTAGTAATGATTGGATTGGATGCGAGATTCGTGATCCATCATGCGCACTATAAATCGGGGATTATGGCTGAAAATCCCGCCACACGCTCTATGCAGACTCTCTCCTCCCTTGGTTTTATGCATTCTTTTTGTACGTGAAGGTTTCCATAATCCTGCCTTCTTTAACAAATAGGTTACTGTTTTATCATGTGACGAAGGTACAAGTATCCCCATCAGGCGCGCTTATTTGTGGTTGTTCTTTAGGATTGGGGCATGTTTACGTTTGTTGCTGTTGCATATTATGCATTTATGTCTATGGTTTATTATACGTGATAGATGGAAGTTGTTTGGTGTTGTTTTAGGATCGTTTTCAGACGACCATGCAGTGATGGCAGACAGATTATAAGGTCCTACTCAACGTAGTCCAAACGGAAAACGTTTGGCACTTTTGAGACGGAGTTCGGCCAGTTGCAGGATGTGTGATGTTGAGGGACAGTCATCCATGTCTGGCTGGGTTTGCTCAGCCCTAGTTACCAAGTAAAAGAATGCCTTCTTTAGCTTACCATGATTTGCAGAAAAAATTGAAGAAGATGCATGTGCTGAAGGGTGCTCTCAGGGGTTGCGTAACCGTGTATATTCCCCCTCCGCCGCGCCGGTGAGGAAACAAACACTGCAGAATCACCCGTCACCGTGGAGCCACCAAAACACCCTCTGCCTCTTGATTTTGGAGCCACGACCTCAGCTCCCCATCTTGGCAGCTGGTCCCAGGTGGTAGGAGGGGGAATCCAATCTCCCATCTTCCCTTCAGCAGATTTAGACATTGAGATTCAAATGGGGGGATACCAATGACAGGTTAGTGATAGGCAAAACTACGGTAATCTCTCTGACTAATCCAGTTAGTGACGAGGAGATACGATGCAGTGTTTCTGCTTAGTAAGGAAAGCTCTCTTGGTCCAAATGGTTTTTCTAGAATGTTTTTTCACACTTATTGGGACATCATCTAGAAGGATACATGTTGGGCCACCAAGCACGTTTTGATCAAGTTTCGAGTAGAAAAGCTTCAGTATGGCTTCGAGCAGGAAAGCTTTCTTCGACAGATCCAAGAAAGCATCGTTTTGGCTCATGACCTAGTGACTTATATGAATGCTTCAGTACTGTTCAAGTCTGACTTTATCAAAGCGTATGATCGTGTGAAGTGGGTTTTCCTAAAGAGCTCGCTCAAGTACTTTGGTTTTGGTGTGGCTTACAAGTTTGGTCATGTCTTGTGGCTTTGCTATGTTAATAATTAATGGCCAAGTAGGAAATAATTTTAAGAGTACCTGTGGTATCCGTCAGGAGAACCCACTATCCTCCTATATAGTTCTTATGGAATGACTCTCGCAAGCTTGCTTAGAAGGAAAAAGGAGGTGCCATCCTAGTTAATATTAGAAGCTTTCTGTGGAGTCAACGTTTCTATGCGGATGACTCCTTATTTACATTCACGAACATCATCACTCTATTATCTTGAAGTGTGACGTCACTTTGGAAGGGTATCATGGTCAAGATCATTTAAGAGATCCATTTTTATCTCATTTTCAATGTCCAAATCCCTTGTTCAGGAGATTTCATCGCATGTGTGGATGGACAGAAAGCTCCGTCCCAATACAGTGCCTGGGGCTTCCGATTTTCGAGTTCTATCTTTAAAATGAATTGTGCATGCCTTTAGTGCATAATTTCAAGCAGACATTGGAAGGATGGAGCGAACACCTCCTCAAGACGGTTGGTCGACTAGTCCTGGTAAACGCCTTGCATCCATTCCAATTTACTAGATGATGTCTTTTGTACTATCCAAAAGCACCACTGCATCACTCGAAGAAATCATGAGAAAATTTCTCTAGCATGGTAATGGGAGACAATATGCAGACCTATCGGGGGGAAACAAAAGTGATACTAATCGAGCACTCTTAACTAAACTAGCTTGGACGATTGCTAGCAAGAAACAAAATCCATGGGTGTTGTTGACTCAAGCAAAATACATGAAATCCAAATCTCTTTGGTATCTGCGGATAGAAGGCTCGTGGCTGACGGTGTAAGTCTATGCAGAGAGGCTTGAGAATAGTTGTAAATGAAGCTTGCTGGGAGGTTGGTGATGGTCCGAGGATCAAATTTTTGGTCCAGTCCATGGATGGGCAGTTCTCCACTAGTGATGCTTATAGAAAGAGGTCTATCTAAGTAGCAGTATAACACCCTCGTAAAGCATACTATCTTTATTTCTTTTTAAATCTTACATGATTATCTTGATAAATTGTTTCTTACAGGTCCCAAGCTTGGCATGGGTTCTGTGAGGAATGCATGTATCAGTTAAAGTGGCAAGGCAAGAGTGATCTGACTGCGAAGATGGCATGGCAGCATACCAAGCATTTAAGACCACATTTCTGTACAGCAAAGATGATACAGTGTCCAATGCAAAGCCCAAGAGCAGATCTAACCCTGCAACTGGCATTGGATGGTCGGCTTTTAACTGCAAATAGAGTGCATAACTTCATCGTAAATGTGGAAGTTGGGTGTCGACTATGCAAAATGCAAACATGGGAGAGAATCCCATGCACACATTTTCCTACATTCTGCGCAAACTTGGCATCTCTGGATTAAAATTGCCTGGTTTTGATTTCCTTGAAGAAAAAGATAGCAATCTCAAGGTTGCATGTTCAGATGTTGCTATTACAGTTGGAAAAGCAAGAAAATTCGTGAAGCCTTCATGGTGGCATTCCCACTGATGATAGCTGCATGGGACAAAAGGAACGCATTAACCTTTGATCCTCAAGCCTTCAATGGCATAAGTCTATGTTAGCAAATATTCTTCAAGCTTATGCACTTTAGCCCATAGGGTGGCCATTTTTAATAGCAAGTAATAAATTCTGTCTCCGGGTTGGGTTTACCACTGAGTGTGCATCATAGTTTATATTATAAAGAACAACAAAAGAATCACTTGCATGCCAAAAGGCATACACGAGAAAGCTTACACTCGGTCCTTTATATAGAGATGAGACAAAGAAGAAAAGTTGGCAACAAGGCTGCCAAAGGCTAGTCTAGCTATTGGCTGCAAACCAACGGCTAGTTAACTAGTTGTTGGTAGGTAGCATGATGCCATAATTAACACAATACCCTGTTGCTCCTAAATGCATAAGTAAAGAGAAATTACATAAAAAACTATAAATTGTATTCAACACTCCCTCAAACTATTGATGCCATTACCAAAAGTTTACTAATTAAAAATTAAAATCGAAGAGCATAAACTAATTTGGTAAAGACATGTAGGTTGATACTCAACAAATAAATTGAAGAACTATATGCTCCATTGGCAATCCATCTCAATATACTTCATGTGTTTGTAGAAGGTGTTGTTGTTGGCAATGTATATAGTACTTTTGTTATCTTAGTATATTGTAGGAGTAGACTTGAGATGCACCCTAGATCTTAAAGAAGTTTTAATCCTCTGGTTAGTTTAGTTGTTGTACCAACCATGCCTTTGTATTCAGCTCATGTTAAGAAAAGAGAGACTTTATGTTGTTTTTTATGTTTTCATGAGAAAAGTGAGTTGAACTCCGCCCATGTAAGGGATCACCCTTGCATGGCCAGTCCCAAGCCCAGATAAAAGGGGAGGGTTGCGTTAGGCTTCCGACAATCAATGTAAAACTTTGTAAGACATACCATGGATTCCACAAAAAACAAAGAATTTATGTAGGTGACCCCATCTAGTTTGAGAAAAGGATAGGTAGTAGTTGTAGTAGTAGGATGAGATAAGTGAGTTGTCAAGGAAAATGCAATATCAAGTTGTTGAATTCTTGTCATTAACATCACCTCTCCAATTTGTGTTAGTATAAGCAATTAATTTATCAAAGAGAAAACATGTGGGAAAACTCTTTTGCTATTATCTTATGTATCTCACTATTCTCATTACAACACATATCCATTACAGTATGTGCATGTTAAATATGACTTACTAAGTGAATAGTATGAGTGATGTGAAGATAAATACTAGTGAGATAAGTCAAAGCACCAACCATTTGATGACATGGTGTAGGATCACTCACCAATTCTCCATCTAAAAGTCTTATCTTTTGATTGATAGCTCTAAAGTCTCAACAATAGTGAAAGATTTGAGAGTTGTTGTGGATTGAAAATATAATATAAAAGACTTCAGTTTTGAAAAGTATTTTGTGACTAAGTTTTTAAAATATCAAATGATAGAGGAAAAATATGTGACTCAACAAGCGCATGAGTTTCAGTTTCATGGACTTAAGGATACATACATAGAACTTCTTCGTAAGTTTATTGTTATATTTATTATTAAAAAAATTCTTAAGTTTTGGAAAGGTTTTGGTCTAGATCTCAACCATAAAAATGGTAAGATGACCTTCGATAATCTTATGATATAGCAATATAGGAAGAGCATAGAAGCTAGAAACCATTTATGCCTCTTGATAGCACACTAAAACTAAGCATGATGGTCAAAAAGAATGGCTAGTGATCCTAAAGAAAAATAAGTAAAATATAAACCAAATGTCAAGATCTAGAAAAAACTCAAAAATAAATCATGCTAGTGATGAGTATCTATTTCTTAAATATAAAATCTTATCTATTTATGAGTCATATTACTAGATTGTAGACACTAGGGTAAATGTGCATCTCTATGATGATCAGTCTACATTTGTGTTTTATAATATAGTTTATGATAGAACGGTGACCCAAAATCATTTGATTGTAAAGGTAAGAGTGAAGGACATGTGGATTTGAAGTTTTCTTCGAGAAAAGTCTTGACTCTTTTTTACTTTTTAAGGAGTTAGTCATATCCGTACAATTCATCGGAGTAACGTAAGTGGTCAAGTCTTATATGGGGAGGGTTTAAGATTAAATTATAAATATTAAAAATTATAATTACACAACTTAGTACTAGGTGTTTCTTTAGAAAGAGCTATTTGTATGACATAAAAGATCTGTTTAAAATTCATGTTGAACTTGTAATTGATTTTTTGATGAATTTTAATGATAGTAAAACCTTTTGTTCTTCTTCTATTATTTTCAATATTGAATCACCTCATATATAGAATGAAAGGTTGGGTCATGTTAATTTTTATTCTATAAAATTAATGATGTCAAAATATCAATATTGTTCTTGAGGTTATTGCTCCATATTTACTAGTGTCTACTGGGATAGCTAAACGAAAAATAGAACTATGTGTGATATGTGATTAATGTTTTACTACAAAGTTTAAGACTACTTATATATATATGTGTGTGTGTGTGTGTGTGAGGAACCTTTCAATATGGTTTTTCATATTTTGAATAGAGTTCACTACAAACATAAGTAAAGTAGTCATTTAAACTTTGGAAGGGTTGAAATGTCAGTATCAAATATTTCAAAATGTGAGAGTATCTTACAAAAATACTAATCCCTAAATATAAGAAAAAGAAATTTTGAGATCAAACTGTGGATGTCACATTTCCGGATTTAGTGGAGACTAACTATAAATATACATTCATGGTGAAACAATATAATGTATTTGGCACAGATGTCAACACAATTATAGACAACTATGATGCTATATTCTTTGATAATGCGTTTTTCATGAAGATTGGTGTGCCTGAAAATGTCCTTTGGAGATCTTGACCCCAATATTGGTTTTATTTCTAATTATTTAGAAATAATGGTAAATATGGCGGTGACCTTGAGAATGTTATTTTTAAATCAGAAGACTCTAAGGAAATAACTAAACCAAGGAGGAGGAGTAAATGTGTTAGGGCATGCAAAGATTTTCAAAGTGATTTGTCACATTTAATGTTGAGGATAGTCATGTCACTTTCCAGCAAGTTATAACTTCATCAGAGGTTAAGTTTTGGAAGGAAACTGTTAATAGTGAAATTCAATCAATTCTTTCGAATGATACTTAAGAATTGGTTGATTTATCTACTATAGTGAGTTTCAAATAAATTTTTAAGAAGAAATTGAATGTAAATGAGATAATCAATAAGTATAAAACTAGGTTAGTTGCCAAAGAGTATATATAAAAAGAAGGAATAAACTAATTTAATATATATTATCATGTTTCTTGCAAGAAAATAATTTGAGTGTTTATAGCATTAGTATCCATATATGATCTCACAATTCATCAAATAGATGTGAAAATTGATTTCCTACATAGTAACCTCCATGAAAAAATTTACATAAAATAGTCAGAGGGTTTTGTGACTCATGAAAATGAGTCAAAGGTGTGTAAACTTGTTAAATCATTATTTAGATTGAAACAAGTCCTCAAAAAAGCATGAACAGTTTGATTATATTATATCATCTTTTAGGTTCAAATTTAATGAATTTGATAAGTATATCTACTACAAATATGTTAATGATACATTTTTCATTTTGTTATTATATGTAGATGATATCTTACTATTTGGTTTTGATATAAGAGTTATTAATGAGACAAAAGTATTTTTTTTATGTAAATTTGAGATGAAAGATGGGTCCTACTTATATGATTTTAAGGCTTAAAATCATAAGGTTTACTGATTGTACATTAATCTCTTGGTCTCATTATATTGAGAAGATTTTAGAGAGATTTAAATATATAGAATATAGAACTGTTAAGATCTCATGTGATCCCTTAAAAGCTCTCTATAAGATGAGAGTTGTATTCATATGACTCAATTAAGACACTCTCATATTATCAGTAGTTTGATGTATCTTATATAAGTTGAGTAGATACACCAATTATCCTAATACAACCCATTAGAAACCTTTAGACAAAGTACTTCAGTATTGAGAGGAAATATTCTTTTGTTCTTAAAGGATATAGTAATTCTAGCTAGTTCACGAAAAACTCTCTGAGTAATGAGATCTCATGATATATGTTTCTTTTGGGTAGTGGTGTTGTTACTTGAAAAACCAAGAAATAGAATATTGTCTCATTTTACCTTTGAGGCAGAATTATATATTTTGGATGAGATTGAAGTAGAAGTAGAGTGACTTAAAAGACTTATGTCTAATTTAGCTATTATAAAAATATTGCTTCTTGTCATTTGAGTTAACTATGATAGCATGACTACAATTGCTAAAATTAGAAGTTTCAAGTACAATCAAAAGCTCATATTAAATTAATACTCAAGTCGATAAGGGCACTTGCATGTGATGGGGTTATGACTATAGATTTCGTTAGATCCAAAGATAATACAATCAATCCTTTAATTAAGATACTAACATTAGCCCTGGTTGAGAAATCTAGGTTGGAGATTACACTGAAACTCATAAGTTATTTACAAGCAATAGCAACTCAAACTAATCGAGTGGAGATCCTACAAAGTAAATTCAATATGATAATTATAAGTTGTTGGGTGAATAGAATGATACTTAATAAAATATGATATTTTTGATATTTGTGTATCAAGTACAACAGAGAACCAATTTGGATTCATGCTAGGCAAATCTACTGTTGAAGCGATTAACCTTTTGAAACGTCTTATGGAATATTTTAGAGCAAAAAAGAAAGACCTTCACATGATATTTATTGATCTAGAAAAAGCTTATGATAGAGTATCGAGGGATGTTCTTTGGAAAAAAAAGGTATCCCATTGACATACATTAACCTTATAAGAGACATATATGATGGTGCAAAAACATGTGTGAGGACTCATGAAGGAATGATAGATTTCTTTGAAGTTAATATTGGGTTACATCAAGGATCAACTTTAAGTCCATACTTATTTATAATGGTGATTGATGAGTTAACAAAACATATTCAAGATGAAGTACCTTGGTGTATGTTATTTGCAGATGACATTGTATTAGTGGAGGAGTCTAAGGAAAAAGTTAATAGAAAATTGGAACTATGGCAAGAAACATTAGAAAGCAAAGGCTTCCGACTTAATAGAACAAAGACAAAATATATGGAATGTAAGTTTGATCATTTGGTTACCTGAGAGGACATAGAAATTAAAATTGGGACACATTGCATCCCCCAAAAGGAAAGTTTTAAATACCTAGGGTCAATTTTTCAGAGTGATAGAAGAATTGATGGATATGTTACGCATAGAACTAATGCTGGTTGGTTAAAATGGAGAGGAGCATGACGTATTCTTTGTGATAAGAAGATACTATTAAAGTTAAAAGGTAAATATTATAGAGCAACAATTAGGCCTGCCATGTTTTATGATTTTGAGAGTTGGGCGGTTAATCATCAACATGTACAAAAGATGTCTGTGACAGAAATGAAGATGTTGAGATGGATGAGTGGTCATACAAGAAAAGACCGTATACGTAATGAGGTTATTAGAAACAAATTAGGAGTGGCACCATTAGAGGATAAAATGAGAGAATATCGTTTAAGATGGTTTGGACATATAGAAAGAAGATCAAAAGAAGAACCTATAAGAATGTATGAAAAACTAAATTTGGAAAGTACTAAAAGAGCTAGAGGATGACCACAAAAGTGTTGTAAAGAAACAATAAAGAATGATCTAGCTTATTGTGAGTTAACTGCTAACATGATACACGATAGGGATCTGTGGAAACAAAGAATCCATGTAGCCAACCCTGTCTAGTATGGGAAAAGGCTTAGTTGTTGTTGTTGTTGTTGTATTTTTGATATTTGTGTGCCTATCCCTATAAATATAAAGTCTTATGACTGCATGTTAGTAAGAGATCATTCTTTGAATAGGATCAAGTCTTAGGATAGAAAACTAGCAGTATATCCTTTAAGATGTCCAAGTAAGTGATTGATATTGTAAGATTGGAGAATTAGGTTATTCATGGTATAGGATAATGGATGCATGACCATGAATGCATCAACCTTAAAAATCATCGTCATAGCTTTTATTATATTGCTACTAGTAAGACACCTTTACAACAAAGGTTCAAGTTTAAGACATAAGTTCACGTAGTTTGTGTGAGGGTAATATTGAATAACTTAGGTAATTGTTCAAACTAAAAGGTATCATTACTAAAAAAATAATATGATAGTTGATTCGATAGAGCAGTTCATACTTTAGAATTTATAGGGATTGTTAGACTTAATATTAATTAATGATGATTGAGCCTAATTAAGGTTATAATGTATTAATTCTATTTAGTTCATATTAAGTATCCCTATATGTATTTGATATATCTTTGATAAAGGTGAGAGCACAAAAGTGTGAAAGTCATGTGTGTGAGGGACTTGTATGTGAATACTAATGGACAATTTTTACTATTATATTGATGATTAGAAGCTTAATTCCAAGAGCTTCGAGAGAAGATGGATGACCACACATGTGTGTGTCGAGTCGAGCACAGGTTCAAGAATTGTCTTCGGTATTCTTTTTGTACAAAATAGATTTGATCTAACGGTTAAATAGATTCCTTCGTGAAAAGACTTGGAAATGTTATGAGGTGGATCCAAGGAGGCGTGTCTCTTGGAGCATATCTAGGATATGTGATTTTCATTATAAAACTTGATTATGGCTCTCTAATCAATGATTACCAAAATCTCTCTATGCTCTCTACTTTCCTATGTCTACACTCATTGATTGTTCCTACTCTCCAATCGGCTAGGCGACAACTCAAGTTGAGGTATGTGCTTGTGACATGTGATCATTTTATCATGGGAGAAAAGCATGGGTACCCATGTATATCTAATAGCAACATATTGATTTCTCTAAGACAACGATCAAATAAGTGCCTTATTGATTTTCATTTACTTTATTTGGTCCTTGTATTATTTGCTTATAGATTTCTCTAAATTTGTGGTTTCTATTGATGTCAATATGTTACTACTTATTACATATTACTTGTTTATCCATGTAGACCTACAATTTCTTCCAATAGGATCATGGTACTGAATAACATACACCTAACAATCCTACCTTACCTCTGTATTTCTTTAAATGCATATATATGCACGTGCGTGCACACACACAGACAGACATAAACACACTCTTCACCAAAAACATATAGATCGATTGAGATTATATGACTCATCTTTAACAAATTATTATTCTCATGGTGCTGCCTTATATGTTTGATTGATCACATGATTCATGAAATTAATATCTAGGAAAATATTTCTTTTCGGTTTGATGGAATACTCCAAAGGATCATACTGTTGAGATTCCGATCCTTTTAACTCATACACAATAGATTCCTTCACTTGGAGTTGAGCAATTTCAGCTTTTAGAAGATTGAAGTGTGTAGGATCTTAGGATCCAACTCGGGATCTTTAAAGCCATGCTTAGCATGTCAATGATCTTTCCTTAGAGAAACAGCACGTGAAACATTAAGCATATTGTCGTGCAGGAGATGTTCTCTCAAGTGGAAGTTCAGGACCACACGAAAAGAAAGCTCATAAGATGGAGCAAGTCAAAGAAAAGAAATCTCCACAAGTGGAGGAATGGGAAATGGATGGGATGGCTTCAAATGGGGTGCTGATACTATTTTGTTTAATTTCTGACTTAACAATGGTATCAGAAAATTTAATTTAAAATATTATGGTTTTCACATGTAGATCATGAGATTTTCCTTGGGAGGTATCAAGCCCCAGATATTGTCATTGCTTCTTCTCTTGCAAAAAAAATTACCGATCCTCTTGAAGGGCTGCAATACTGCGTTAATATAATGATGAGGACTGCATAATTTTCATGATAAGCATATGCTGGTTGCAATTTAATGAAAGCATTATTTTTAGTTTCAAGCTTATGGAGTCCTGAATTTTCCACTAATATCGATCATGTCATATGATTTCCTTAACCATAAGTGAAATTTTTAAATGGATATGATCGGGAACTCTGAGCTCTTGGAACCATCCTTTTGTTGTGGGCATTAGTTATGTAGCGAGTACATTGTGTTGGGAGGTATATCACATGGTCTCAGCTCTTTTCACCTTGGTGCTGTCGAGGTTGATGGCTGAAATGCCGATGATGCAGTGAAACTTGGATCTGTGCAAAAACAGGGTGCTCGCCTCTTTGAGATCGGGAGAAGGAAAAAGTTGGATTGGTTTACACTGTTTTTCACATACGACTTTTCCAGGGAAGATTTCTCTACTTCTCATTGTTAATTGATTCTCTTACATATAACATTTATAGAGAGTGATCATGGCTTCATCTTCATGGTTTTCACTTCTGGGCTTTTTGTTACAAATCGTTTTTATCTTTACTTTTATAATGTATACATTTAATCTTGTATACATTTTGTATGTAATGTTTTCCTCGGATTTACGGCCGAGAATTGACATATTTTGCATTACATCTCCCACTTGACCATTCGAGACATATTATGCCTTTAGTCAATGGGTCTACCAACGTATTATGTGTTGGCATATAAGAGATATATATTTCCTTTCTCATAACCATATCATGAACATAGTGATATTTAACTATTATATGCTTGTTTTTGGAGTTATAATTGTTGTATTGTTGTCACAATAAATGACAACCGGTTCGTTGGTTATATGTAGCTTTAAATCATGTATGAAGCGGCTTATCCAAACAACACTAGTTGCAACCATACAACAAGCTACGTACTCAACCTCCTGTGTGTAAAACGTTATACAACCTTATTTCTTGGAAGTCCAAAAAATAGTTCTACCTCCAAATAAGAATATTTGAACAGACGTTGATTTGTTGTCATATTTGAAGGAGCTCATCTGATGGACTTAATGGAACAGTTGTTCTTGCAGAAGCACAAGCAGCAAAGCAGCAAAGCAACTTGTCTCATGAAAATATGCCATTTGGGGGACCGGGTATGGATTTTCTGGGTTCATCTGTTGATCATGGACTGAATCCTTTGCCAAGACCTTACACGCACTCTTCGTCTGATCTTGAGCATCAACTGGTTAAACTTCGACTTCAACAACAGCGTCAGTTGGAACTCCAACAACAGCAGCATCAGTTGGAAATCGAACAACTACACCAGAAGCAGATGCGATTGCAGCACCTTCATCTACACCATCCTCAGCAGCAATCTCACCTACTCAAACAGTTGTTTCAGCAACAAATCCATGAACCCAGTTTTGGGAAGCACCAGGTTGATCTGCTGAGAGACAACAGTGCATTTGATCAATTGCTGTCTCGGCATCATGGTGATGTCGTTTCTGGTATTCAACCTATGCTGGAACCTTCTGTGAGACTCCACGTCCCCACAATGGCTCAGTTGCTTCAAGCTAAAGTTAGTCAAGTTCTGTATCGAGGTAAACACAACAACATACTTCAACTACTGTCACAGGCAAAGCATGAACGAAGGCATTCTCCTGAAGAGCGTTTTCTCTTGGGGTTGCATCATGAGCAGCTGTAGGCACAGCAGTTTCCTATACAATCAAGGCACAATCAGCAGTCTATGGAAGAAGAAGGGCGTACAGGGGATACTTGGTCACTTAATGATGCCTCTAATTTCGTGAGGACAGTGCCGCATCCAGATCAGGCCCTATCACCATTGGACCATTATCAGCAGCAGCAGCACGTCTATGCAAACTTCACAGTTTTTTGAGCAACCAAGCCAGCTTGAACGGAACCTCCTTCTACAAGAGAAGCTGCGTTATGGGGTATATGATCAAAATTCACTGCCATTTGACCGACTGTCATATGTACAACATGCAGCTTCTGGCATGAACGTTGACTTGGCAAACACGCTTGCACAACTTCAACGCCGAGAGTTACAAGAACGCCACACTCAGTCGCAACTTGCAGCTCACATGGGCTCATTCAACCAAGAAATTCACCCTTCAAATGCACGCCCCATTCTTAGTTCCTTCCATGAAGTGAAGAGGAATACTTTGGATGGTCGGTAGCGAGAACAGCATTTGCCTTTCAACAGTTTGGTAAAACCCATGGAGCCCCTTCCTTCCATGATCATCGAATCCATGATTTGATGAAAGGAATGTCGAGGGAAGCTTGTTGCCGAGCTAAATGCTGTCTCATTGCACCACTTCTACGATGACCAGCAAGCAGTTGCAAATATCACCCTCCATTTATTGATCTCTTCTTTAAGTATGTATGTTGGCATCCTGCAAGTTCACAGCTAAACATTTGCTAAGGTTTCACAAAAGAGTGGATACTCTTTTTCTCGATGGCACCAGCTTATTTCAAATGCTGGCTACTTGTGGGCAGTCGCGGATTTTGTGAATCACTCTCAAAAACATTCTGTCTATCAATCTTAATTGCGAACAAGTTCTTCATTTCTTTTTGGTGGTTCAGAGTGTAAGGCTTCTCTAGCAACAATTTTGTTGTCTTCAACATGTCTTCTAATAACACATTTGATCTAAGTTTGTATATTTTCATTTAAAATTTCCATTGTTTGCTATATTATGTTTTGTGTTCATGCTTTCTTCGTTCACAACGAAACCTTTGATTCTTAAATTAGCTTTGATTTATATAATGAGAAACATAAAACATTTATATGGATTATATAATATGCATCAACTACGTACTATATACGGGTCTGGTACCATATTTACACCTCTCCCTCATGATTGGTTGTTAATGCTATGAATGTAATAGGGAATGCGTAATGGTTCCAGCACATAATCGCTAATTTACCGTATCTTCATATTCACAGTTCCCACAAAAATGGGTTTGATTCTCAAGTCTAGATTTGCTTTGCTCGGAGGGTTAGATACATGTCCGGGTCTGTGGCCCGAGACCACTTTAACTCGGGTCTGGAACTGCTCTTGCAGTACCTCAAGTCCGCCACTTATCTTAAACCCTAAAACTTCTCTACTGTGGTTTGGCGAGTCCCCAAAACCTCGCACACACACACAAGCACAAATACACAGACAGAGAGTGAGTGAGAATGTCTGCTATTGCCTTTGTTCGTCGAGTGTCTCGTAGGTCTCTCTCTCTCAAAAACCCTGTCATTTTTTGATCGCTCCTTCGTTTCTTCTTGTTTGTTGCACTACCAAGGAAGAGCTCTACGAATCCATCTGAATCCCCATGTCCTTCACCATTCTCGCGGTTTCTCTTCTGTGAGCAGTTCCAAAGTCGATGAGAAGCTCCACCGAGTCCTCGAGTCTGAGATATAATGCGCTGAAGACGACCATGAAGAGGTAATCTATCAAATCCCTTTGTTTTTCCTCTTATCTGCCATTCCCTCACATTGATAAATCGTTCGAAACTGAATTTCCCGTTCCTTTCTTCGTGGCGGAAACTTCAAAACTCAGATTGGTTTCATCGATAGTTTCCAACTTCTCTTATCTTGCATGTATTGATCCTTCTTAATGGAAACTGAGATTGGTTTCGATTCAAACGAGAGTTTATCCATTGTTTATATACGCCTTGGGAGGGAAGTTCGAAACGGGTTTCTCTTCTATTGTTTGGAATGCTTTCGTCTATCTAAGATGCGACTTTTTTATTTTGTTGGAACTTCTTCCCTTCATTCCAGGTGGCTGAAACTCCGACGGGATTCCCTTTCGAGATAGCTGACAATCCTGGTGAACAAATTATCACTTAAGAGGCAGTATGGGAAAGAGATCATCAAAGTGGAGGTTCATATGCCGGAGGTAGATGCCGGAGATATCGAAAAAGCCAGGGATGATGACGACGATGATGATACTCTTGATGATGAGAACAAGGGGTTACTGAATGTTTCTCTGGTGATCGAGGTCACGAAAGAGGAAGGCCCCTGTTTGAATTTAGTTGCACTGCTCTCCCGGATGAGATTACGATTGATAGCATGATTATAAAGAATCCGGCGGGCTCAACTGAACGGATTCCCTACAATGGGCCTGGATTTTCGAAAGTTTCTAAGCTTGATGTGATTCCTGATCACTTAGATTCTTCTTTACCGAATTGGAATTTCTTGGAGTAGCCATTTCGTCTGTAAGTGTTAATAGATATGTGACAGTCCTTATAGCGGAATGGTATAGAAACAGAATGATAGTCTCGATCATAATGTAGGGAAGAAAATCTTGACCTACACAACCATGTCACTGAAGCAACAAATATAGACAACAAAATTTTATTGTGATATAGGGCTGTAGTTATAATTAATAATTATACTTAATTATATTTTGTTCTTTCCATAAATATGAGCATTACTTTATGTTGGGTGAAACGTGAGAGTTTCATTGATATGAGTATTCATTAAATTTAGAACGGCTAGCTGAAAAGATCCAATTTTATGAGGCATGAAAAATCAGTTTCTCTTGATTGTTCATTTTTTGGTTTTAATCTCTTAGTGTTCGAGATTGGTAATTGGCCCTTTATTTGATCATAATTTATCTCCTGTTTCTCCTTCCTTTGTATGGCCTGAGGGCTTAGTGTTGGATTATATTTTTCCTGATTCATGCTGAGGTGTACCCCAGATGGAGTTAAGCCCAGAATGGCTTTTATTATGGATCTTGGTTGAGTTTTGAATTCTTGGATTCAGAAGTTATTGCAAAGTGTCTTTTGTTTTAGATTTTTATGGATATAGGCTTGTTTGTCATTAATTCAAGTGGATTGAAGAATACTGTTAGTCCAGATAATGGTCCATCTTTGCACAACTGGGTAGTTTTCTATTCTTTCAAATTTCAAACAACACAGAAGCGCCTATTGATTTGTTTATGGAATAATTGGTTCTCGTGATGTCTTATTAAGTTGACGAGGAATCAAACAGTTGGTTTTTTATGTGTACTTGCTTACCAGGAACAAGGTTCAAAATATATTAATATTGTTCGTAAGAAATGCTGATGCAGTCGTGAGAATCTTTGCAGCAGAATGTGTTTCTTGTTTGTCAGGCCTTTTTTATACCGGGAAGCAGAATGTTGCACAAATTATGTGCTCTTTTGTGTGGATAATGAGGTTTTTTTTCTGATTCTAATTCTTGTTTTCTGAGACATTTGGCTATGTTTACTTGTTTCTGTTGTGTTTTTACTTGTAAATGGCTTCCTGAAATCACCTATTTGAACTGCAAGCTCATGAACTGGTGATGCGTCACAATGCTTTTGCTTGAGCATTAATTGCTTCGGTTTTTCATCCTATTTGTGCTTGAGTCATGGACATATTTGTATCTGATTACCCCTGCATCTGATCAACTGCTGGGTATCACATTTTATCTGTTGTTTGGTTGTCATATTCAACTGCATGCCCGGATAAAGGAGGAGGGTTGCGTTAGGCTTCCAACAGTCAGCTTAAAACTTTGTCAGACTTATTTACCATGGATTCTACAAATTATGATAGAGCTCTGGGGAAACAAAGAATTCGTGTAGCCGACCCCATCTAGTATGGGAAAAAGCTTAGTTGTTGTATATTCAAGGGGAATACCTTAAAATTGTATTAGATAGCAGACCATTAATCTAATTGAATTTCTTTATTAGAGTTCAGCCATTGAATTTCTTTATTAGAGTTAGCCGACCCCGTCTAGTATGGGAAAAGGCTTAGTTGTAGTTGTTGTTGTAGAGTTCAGCCATTGGTTATCAATATTATAGTCTATAACCTCTTCTAAAAAGCCAACGTAATTGCTGATTACGAGTAGGATTTTAGATCCTTAAGGAAAAGCCTTATTAGGAAATGAGTTTGAAGCATCGGATACTGAAATGAAATAAATAATGGGATTACATTTTAATGTTTTATATGTATCTGTGTGTGTTATGTTTTTGCTTTTCTTGAATGGGTATTTGATCATATTTTCGGTACAATGATTTTTACGAGAGTTTACAGAAAGGATTCCATAAATATCATGAAGCAAGAGGTATTAAGAGCTCTTTGACGAGCTTCCTGCTTGAATATATTGATTAGCAAGGACAGCAGAGAATACTTGGGATGGTTGAAGAGTATGGAGTTTATTGAGAAAGGAGCTATTTAGTTGCTATATTTTTTCGAGAATAGAAAGGTGATGATGAACTCCGCCCATGTAAGGGATCACCCTTGCATTGTCGGTTTCAAGCCCGGATAAAGGAGGAGGGTTGTGTTAGGCTTTTGACAGCCAGCGTAAAACTTCGTCAGATTTTATAACATGGATTACAAAAATTATGAGCATTGCTTTGGGGCGTTCCCTCTTAGCGACGTGCTGCAAAGCCCGAATGCAGTAATAAGTAAGCAAGGGCCACTACATTTTCGTTCGAATGTAGTGAATTAATTGCAGAGAGGATTCCCACATCATAGACGGGTGTGGGTAAAAAAGTTAGTCCCGCTACATTTGCGCCCGAATGTAGTGAATAATTTTCAGAGAGAGTCTCCACATTTTGAATATGGACGGATGCGGGGGGTAAGGAAGCTAGTCTTGGATAATAAGATTCGTATTGGTTCTTGGAATATCGGAACATTATCCGGTAAGCTAATGGAGGTGGTAGATACTATGATTCAGAGAAAGGTTCATATTCTATGTTTACAAGAGAAAAAATGGGTTGGAGAAAAAACAAAGGAGATAGAGGATACAGGTTTTAAATTATGGTATTCAGGTAAAGAAAAGGCTCGAAACGGAGTTGGTATTATCATAAATAAAGATTTAAAGGATAGTGTAGTAGACATACAACGATATGTTACCGAATTATGACATTGAAATTAGTGTTAGGAGCATAGGTTTTGAATATAGTTTGTGCTTACGCACCCCAAGTAGGACTAGAAGATAGTATAAAGACTTCTTTTTGGGAAGAGTTAGATAAGGTGATTCAAAAGATTCCACAAAGGGAGATGATTTGTTTAGGAGGAGACTTAAATGGACATGTTGGTAAAGAGGCATTAGGATATCAAGGTATTCATGGAAACTTTGGTTTTGGGGATATAAATGAGGAAGGTAGGGAGATTTTAAATTTTGCTATGGCATTTGATCTCTTTATAGTCAATATAATCTTCAAAAAACGAGATGAACATTTAATTACTTATAAGAGTGGCTTATCACAAACACAAATTGATTAATTTATTTGTAGAAAAAAAGATAGAGCGTGTTGTAAAGATTGCAAGGTAATTCCAGGAGAAAGCTTAACCACCCAACATCGACTTTAGTTATGGATTTACAAATAAAAAAATGGACAAAGAAGAATTGAGTGCATCGAGCTATTCGGACTAAATGGTGGAACCTCAAAAGCGAGAAAGAAGATATATTTAAACAGAAAGTCCTTCAAGGAGATGTTTGGAATTATGTTGGTACACCTTGTGATATGTGGAACAATGGCTAAGGTGTATCTAAGGGAGGTGTACCGGCACAAAAAGAAGCTTGGTGGTGGAGTGAAGTAGTGCAAAATAAAATCAAGGCAAAGAGGGCATGTTACAAATTACATTATGCTAAAAGAGGCTTATAAGAAAGCAAAGAAGGAAGCGAAAAAGGCCGTGAGTGAAGCAAAAGCTAAAATTTGGGAGGATTTATATAAAAAACTAAAGAGGGTGAAAGAGATATTTTTAGGATAGCTAGGGCTAGAGATAAGAAAACTAAAGATCTTAATTATGTTAGATGCATCAAGGACGAGGATGAAAAAATTTAGTGGCAAATGATGATATAAGAAATAGATGGAAAAACTATTTTTATAAGCTTTTTAATGAAAATAAAGATGTTAGTATTAGCTTAGGAGAGTTAGCCAAATCAGAAAAGTATATAAACCACAATTTCTACCGACGTATTCAAAAGAATGAAGTCAAAGAGGCTCTTAAACATATGAAGGGTGGTAAACGGTAGGACCAGATAATATTCCTATAGAAGTTTGGAAAATACTAGGAGAAATAGGAATCACTTGCTCACAAGACTATTTAATGAAATATGGAAAAACCAAAAGATGCCCGAGGAATGGAGAGCAAGTACACTTATACTCATATATAAGAACAAGAGAGACATTCAAAATTGTGTGAATTATCGAGGTGTCAAGTTAATGAGCCATACTATGAAATTGTGGGAAAGAATTATCGAACGTAGGTTAAGACAAGTATGAAGTACAACAGAGAACCAATTTGGATTCATGCCAGGTAGATCTACGGTTGAAGCGATTCACCTTTTGAGACATCTTATGGAATATTTTAGAGCAAAAAAGAAAGACCTTCACATGATATTTATTGATCTAGAAAAAGCTTATGATAGAGTATCGAGGGATGTTCTTTGGAAAAAAAAGGTATCCCACTGACATACATTAACCTTATAAGAGACATATATGATGGTGCAAAAACATGTGTGAGGACTCCTGAAGGAATGATAGATTTCTTTGAAGTTAATATTGGGTTACATCAAGGATCAACTTTAAGTCCATACTTATTTATAATGGTGATTGATGAGTTAACAAAACATATTCAAGATGAAGTACCTTGGTGTATGTTATTTGCAGATGACATTGTATTAGTGGAGGAGTCTAAGGAAAAAGTTAATAGAAAATTGGAACTATGGCAAGAAACATTAGAAAGCAAAGGCTTCCGACTTAATAGAACAAAGACAGAATATATGGAATGTAAGTTTGATCATTTGGTTACCTGAGAGGACATAGAAATTAAAATTGGCACACATTGCATCCCCCAAAAGAAAAGTTTTAAATACATGATACGCATAGAATTAATGCTGGTTGGTTAAAATTGAGAGGAGCATAAGGTATTCTTTGTGATAAGAAGATATCATTAAAGTTAAAAGGTAAATATTATAGAGCAGCAATTAGGCCTGCCATGAGATAGATGAGTGGTCATACAAGAAAAGACTGTATACATAATGAGGTTATTAGAAACAAATTAGGAGTGGCACTATTAGAGGATAAAATGAGAGAATATCGTTTAAGATGGTTTGGACATATAGAAAGAAGATCAAAAGAAGAACTTATAAGAAGGTATGAAAAACTAAATTTGGAAAGTATTAAAAGAGCTAGAGGATGACCACAAAAGTGTTGGAAAGAAACAATAAAGAATGATCTAGCTTATTGTGAGTTAACTGCTAACATGGCACGCGATAGGGATCTGTGAAAACAAAGAATCCATGTAGCGGACCCCATCTAGTATGGGAAAAGGCTCAGTTGTTGTTGTTGTTGTTGTAGAAAGGTGATGATGATTTCTTGGATTCGTGTATTCATGCTCTTGTAACAAATGTTATCTTGAGGATGCTTGGGTTTTGATCAATCGTCATAATTTTGTGTCCTCCTTGAAGAGTTTTGATGGTTTTCTGGTCCTGCATTCACCTGACTGACATGCATTGACCCAAACATTAGGTGGCCTGGGCTTATTAGTAGGTTTGGTGGGTTACCAGAGCATATTGTATATATACATGTGGGTAACTGTACAATACCAATGTATTTTGAGAGACTTCCTTATCATGACAGGGGCGTAACATACGTCTCATAAGACATAACGACATATAGTATCCATATTCTAGGTATATTGATCTGTATCATACTTAAACAGTATTATTCTTTTTTAATCTTTTATACCGTCTCATAAAACATAATGACATATAGTATCCATATTCTAGGTATATTGATCTGTATCGTACTTATACAGTATTATTCTTTTTTAATCTTTTAAAAGGTTATGATTTGTGAGTCTATATGGTGTGTGTTATGCATGGATATTTCCAACACTGGTACGAACCCTTATGTATGTGGTGAAGCCCTTAGTTTTAGAAGACCCTGGACTAGCAATTTGCAGCTGGATGCTCACGATCGGCTGTACAGTAGTTGTACTCATATACTCGTGAAGCTGGCTAAGGGAGCAATGCATTTATGTGATTGTACATGAAATTGAATTTGTTTCTCAGCTTTACAATGTTAAATCTCAATATCCAGCATCATTAGTGTCTTTTGGTTAACATAACTAGATACTTGTTGAGTGTAACTTTACATAATCAGTTCCCATTTAGCTCATTTTTTACTATTTATTGGAGCAATAGATCTCGACTTCGTTTTGTTCACGTTGACATTCGGTGGCATTCAATATTTTAATGTCAATGGCAACATTCTGCTTATTGTGAGTGGTACACTGATTTACTAATATATTTTTGGCTAACCTGATTTAAGATGTGACTGTCGTTGGCTCTTGGGTGAAAAGCAGGGATTTTCAACCGGGGACTGGGTGTGTTCATGGAACCGCTAGAACCGAACCAAACTGTCATATGTATGTGGTTTCGTTTTAGTTCTAGCAAGAAAAAAGTTTGGTATACAGTATATGGGTTTATACTGAACCATATATATATAGTTTTATAACCTTCGTATACATGTAAAATATGGACTATAATGGCATGACCGAGAAGTAGAATCGTGGTTCAGAACCAAATCAAACTGAAATTGTGGTTTGATTTGGTTGTGGTTATGGCACGGTTCAATTCTCTAACCGAGATTAGGGGTTTGGTTCGAGGTTGAGGTTAAATAAAACTAAATCGTGAACAGTTCCTGTTGGGATCTGGGTCATCATGATATATGATGCTTCTGCACATGCATCTTATAATGTATATAATAGTTTCAACACGCTTAACAGACACGTTTCACTCCCGACGTTGAGCATGAGCCAACATGATGACAGGTACTTTATGGTTTCCGTTTTAACACTAACAGGTGAGTCCCTTGGCTGACTAGTAGAGAACAGGTCATATCATATTGGGTTTGTGTGGCTGAGCAACCACAGCTCTTGGTTGCCAACTTTTGACATAAAGCCATACAAAATGGCATTTCTCACCGAACGGAGTGGCGCTGGAATTTACAAAGAAATCGAGTGCTTTTGGTCCTCTCCTTGCCTTTCTCCCATCTTCATGTGTATGATGTCTTCACTAGTCTTCTTTGGAACCTTTTGTTGCATCTTTTTAGGGTCCAAACAACTTGGCCATTTTGGTTTGTTGCTGTTGTCGAAGAACTTACACTGAACTTGTACAAGGCAAGTCAATAGGCTCTTTATTATATTCTGCAAGCGATTATTGGGGTTCAAAAAGTTAGATACTGAGGCGTTGCGATGAAAAAACATAAAAGTTAGGTGCTCAGGCATGCCTTGAAGAGCGCCATGCACTATCCGTTTTATTGCTGCCACATATATTCAAGAGTTGTTAATAGCCTTGTGGCATTCACAAGGTGCTCGTGCAAGTTCGAGTTTGTCATCGTTTCAAGTAATAAGCCGATTTCTCCAATCGCTCAAGCTCCAACAAACATGAGCTGCTTTTTTCAATAAACGGTTTTGTGTGAAAGTAATTGTCTGAAGTTAAGTTTCTTCGTGCTATCAAAATGTCAAATTTGTTTGCTCAAGTTTCATTGTGAACAAACACGAGCACTGCATCGGCCAAGCCAAGAACAATAAGCAGCTTGTCTCGTTTCCCAGCCGGAAGCATATGGATTTATTAGCGATGGTGAGCCCGGCTGGTAAGCCCAATCAATTATCACGTTTAAGTCAGAAACACACACACACTTGCAAAACGCTTAGACCTCAACCCAGCTGGCTATGTTAGACGTGCACTTTTAACTTGGCAACGAAACCAAATTAATCAATTCGGTTTCTATGAAGTTCTAAGAAGAGAATTTCATGATAGATTGGATCACATCTTCTTTGAAAGTTCAAAAATCACATGGTCAATCCAACATACTGTGTCTTAGATTCGCCGAAATCCGATGAGGCTACATGAACTCTGATGTTCAGGTAGTCATGTGATATAGAGGAGGTGTATACAAAGGCATTGCCAGTCGACTCCCCATGTTCGATCTCTGGCACTTGCCGCAAGTTTGTGGTAGCTTTATCATGTGGACAACGAGCGCAAGATGATCATGACCCCGACCCGAGTTTACCTCCAAGAGGGTTCTTCGTCATCAAGAATATATGAAAGAGCTTCTATACCAAATCAAGAGCTAGAAGCGGCCATACTTTCATTCCAAATAGTAAATCTTCCTAGATCATAAAGCAGAGAATCAGTATAGGTCAACTCCGGTTGGTTTATAATTGGCTCATGTACAAACCCTTCAAGTCAATTCATCTAGTTTTTTTGGGGTTTCAGTTTTTGCATTTCTATATGAAAAAGCAGTAAGGAACCCAGAAAGTTAACCACCCATATCTCCAATTTAGAACCCTCTTCTTCAAGTTCAATTACCATTTAGTGACAAAAAGAACTGCAGAAGTGAAGATGCTCTTATGTGGGTGTGCCCATTCATGTTCAAGTTAGACTTATTTAGCTAAATTCAGTAGCATTCAACTGAATGGAGTAACCTAAATGCTGCATATGCAAAGGTATTTTCGAAAATCATGCTCTTTTTGCCAAAAGATTTACTGTACTTTTCAAAATTCATGCCCTTTTAGCCTAAAAATTTATGTGAGTCTCTCTCTCTCTCTCTCTCTCTCTCTCTCTCTCTCTCTCTCTCTCTCTCTCTCTCTCTCTCTCTCTCTCTCTCTCTCTCTCTCTCTCTCTCTCTCTCTCACACACACACACACACACACACGCATACATACTCTTTTCACACGCATACGTGCAGTCATGCACAAGAAGTAGAGTCACATGGTTGTAAGATGAGCTGAAATAATGGAGCTTGGCTCTTTACTACAGTGGCAGTCTGCCTCAGCTAGTAACTCCTCATCTAACTGCTCAAAACAAGCTTGCGTTTTTCATAATGTTACTGGCTGCAACTTGTAAGAGACAGCGTACAAGCTAAGCTCGGCCCATACAAAACCCCCACTAATCTTGCGCTCGAAGTGTTAGCTCATCTGGCAAGGCCCTCTGACTCCCATGTCGCTGGTGATGAGTTCAACTCACGAGGTATGCACGCATGTTTGGTGTTTTATGGTTTGACTAGAGGCATCTTGGGGCTGGCCTGGCCTAACTCGAGCCCTGATGGAGCAAGAATATCATATTTTATATTTTTCTTTTTGCCCTGTAGCTGGGCCGGCATCCCGTGCCTGGTCCACTTTGACACTTTCTAGCTTGAACCTCCCATTGTAACGAAAAGGGGGAGGGGGGGGAATCAATCTCGGATTTCAATCCCTGATGGCCAATCTCTAGGGCATTGCTATCCTAGAAATGAAAAAGTGAATTTTTATTGCTTAAACAATTCTCTCTCTCTCTCTCTCTCTCTCTCTCTCTCTCTCTCTCTCTCTCTCTCTCTCTCTCTCTCTCTCTCTCTCTCACACACACACACACACACACACACACACAGCCAGAGAGCCCATAGGGCCCTATACACATGGACTTCCAGCATGCCACATGAAAGGGAGTAGAAAGAGCAACAGGGTTTCTTAAAGGAACAATGAGTTCCTGCGATCGTTACATATTCAATCGAAATGTTCCTGATTTGGAAATAGTAATCTCTTTTTCCTCAACTCTGCAGCTCTTCCTCTGCTGGGAATATCATTCCCCATTCTTTAATGCATCTGTTCGCCCTTCACCCTATCAGTGTGTACCAAAAGTGCAAGAAGCAGACACAGTGTTTGGACTCTTCCGCTTAAATACCTTCAACGGCAGAAAATGGGCTAACATCCAACCATCATTTCCTTTTTCTCACATGCACCATCCTTTATATTAATTTGCTGTCACATAAATTTACAAAGGCAACCGACCTTTTTTTTAAATATGTATAGCAGAAATTGTCGTATGTTGATTTACAAATTCCGCAAAAGAGTTCAGAGATTAAGGAAAACAATAATAAGCATCATAGACAGAAATCCAAGCCGGAAGCCCTCTTAAAAATTCATTAATCACCCGGTAGCAATACCATAATTTTACAAAGAAGACCGAATTCTTCGGGCCTCCCCACATCTTTTACAAGGTGCAAAAGATCAGCAGCTAGAAAAACATATTTATAGGTAGAAAGAAATTGAAAAACAAGACGGCATCTCTCTCTCTCTCTCTCTCTCTCTCTCTCTCTCTCTCTCTCTCTCTCTCTCTCTCTCTCTCTCTCTCTCTCTATGGGCAGTTAGCATTCTTACCAGGCCCTCCATAGTAAAAGTAAGTACCCCATTCATCATTATTACCACTCTGAACATCATAACAACTGGATTGTTCAGTAAAAGTCCCAATATCCTTAGGAGCTCTTAGATTGTTTGAGGAATCCACCATCTGAATATTTCTGAAATAACTGGACTTTCCAAATCCTTCATCAGGGAAATGCCCACTCCCCATCTGAGTTGATGTGTGCACACCATCTGGTTGTGAGTTCACTACCTCGCCACCCCACTCAATCATACTTGCACTGTCCGCCAAGTATGAGAACATGAAGCCAGGCCAGTAACCCAATACATAGTCATTGCCAAACTGCATCCACCAGTTTCCTTGCTTTGGGTCCTTCAATAAATAACAACTCTTTTTAAATAATGAATATGAACTCCCTATAAAAAAATGTTAACACAAACCCCAAGAAAGGAGAAAAGGAGTTTAAAATTGAAATAAAAACAAATGGATGTCGGCAGATTCTCTTGTTCTGTGCATTTCCTTTTTAGAAATCTCTGATATATCTTTTTCCTTTTTACCTTCCACACCAGTATACTGATATCATATTGGGCTCCACTATAAGCAGAGATGGGGGAAATGCTGGCTCCCATTGCTATCTCGCTATTGATTTGGATGAAGCCTGAGCAGAGGAGATTGTAGCAGCCTGTAGCTTGATATGCATCACTCTGTTTGAATCACATCATGAAATCAGGATACTCAAACAAGTAGGAATAGCCGCCACAAACAAACAGTAGAGGTGTTCAAAGGACCAGTTCAAACCGAATAAACCAATGAATCCACCACACTATCGAAACCAGTACTTTGGTTCTTTTAATAAATGGGTTGGTTTGGTTCGTCCCATTTGTATGGT
Organism: Brasenia schreberi; assembly: GCA_036023115.1. Taxonomy (NCBI): domain Eukaryota; kingdom Viridiplantae; phylum Streptophyta; class Magnoliopsida; order Nymphaeales; family Cabombaceae; genus Brasenia; species Brasenia schreberi. Next base: position 17,195,845 of record JAYKKT010000074.1, on the reverse strand, counting down.
TTGATGCACTTCGAAGATTGAAACTGAATAACCGAATACATATATGCAACTTTTTGAGTGTTATGTCTTTCACGTTCAGAATTTCCACTAACCTAAAAGAAAAGTTACAATGTTGTATGGCCTTAGTTTATATGTAACAACTTGCTCTATACTTTATACTCCCTTTATTTGTCATGATATTGATTACATATTGTAAATGTCATATATGGAATATTCAAATTAATGAACCATGGCTCAGAACGGAACCAAAGCAGAACCATTAGTACTCTTTGGTTTAGTTTTATGACTTATAATGATTTGGTATAGTTTGGTTCCCCGAAATCTGGAAAATGTTTCTATTGGTATTATTCGAGGTTGAGCCTACAAGCAAAGCAAACCACTACAAAGACCCCTAATCCACAGGGTCAGAGAATGGCTTTAAGTTGTTCGAGGAACTTACAGTCCAGTAAGTAAAGAGCCTGGTGTTGTTATCCCCATAAAGATCTGGGCTTACCTGTATAAAAGTTTTCCATCAAAGTCAACTACCTAAATATACTAAAAATTAATTCTTTTCACAAAATCAAACGATACAAACTGTTCTTTGCTTCTCAAATTTCACAATAAAATAGGAAAAATAGGTACTTTAAACAAAGTTTATACAGAAAAAACAATGCTAATTCTCTGTTAACTTTTAATTTATCTTTCAAATATGTTATCACCTGCCAGCCAGCCTCAATGCTGTTGAGATCTTGACCAAAAGAGCCACCCAATATCCAAAGCTGTGACAGGCTGAACTCGTTGGATTGCTGGATTTTTGGTTTCCAAACATTCATGGTGGCTTTAGCTCCATAATATTTGTCATCTTCAACATAAGCAATTGCATGCTATTACACCCAAGAGAGAAACAATAAAACATTACCAAACTTGTCACAATACAAAAAACCATCATACATGACATGCAAATAAAACAAACAGGTTTCCATTTGGAAAATTACACAACAAAAGTTGCTAAATGAAATTATACATAAATACACACATATAGATATGTATGTATGTATGGATGGATGGATGCATGGATGGATGGATGGAAGGACGTATGTTATAGGAGAAATAAAGGAACAAAAGGAAGGCAGTATCAAATGAAGGGTTGCTACAAGGAAAAAAGTTCTTTCTTTTTCTCTTTTGAGGAAAGAAAAAGAGAAGACTTGCGTATTACCTGATGGCCGTTTCCGTTAACAAAGCCAGGATCAGCGGACGTAGGCCGTGGGATAGATCTGTGAGCCTTCCTCCCAAACTTCTTAACAGAGCTGGCCCTTAGAATATCTTCCCTTTTGGTTCTCCTGATGGGTATAGTGCCTTCCGGGCACCTGCCATTCTTATGCCAAAGCTGCAAAATTTCTGATTTTTGCTCCCTAAATTCAGCTTTGCTTGTGCCGAACAAACTATCTGGATGAAAACTCGGTTGCATCTATGAAATCACACAAAATATAAAAGAAGAAAAAATCTTGAGATTCATTCGCTATAGACAATGAGAGCAACAAATCCAGGGCTTAGAAATCTACCTGAATGGTGTGGTTCCTTAGAAAAGGATGATCCAATGCAGGTTGGCGGTATTGATGCACACAGTCGATTATGTCACCATCTGGACTCTGTCAATAAATAAAATAAGATCTAAACTAAGTGAGGCCTGCTACATGGATTCTTAGTCTCCATTGAGCTCGATCTTGTATGCGAATTGTGCAGTATACTTACCGAAATCCAATAAAAACAGTACTAAATACTTAGCAAACTAGTAAAAACCCAAATGGCAGACGGAGAAGTTGTTTAGACATGAAATATGCAAACCCCAAAAACAATAAACCCCTAAATCCATAAGAGGGAGAGAGAGAGAGAGAGACCTCAATGGTCTTAACGGGAGGCTTGTTCAAGCGGTTGAGATGCTTGTGGACTTCAAGATGCTGCCTGGAAGTGAGTCTCCTTGCTTGTGAAGGCGATATTAAAAGAAGGACCGAAATGGAAAACAAAACTACGAGGTCTCTGGCAGACCGCCGAGCCATCGGCAAGAGAAAGCAACGAAACGGTAGCCCCCTAGTAGAAAAGAAAGAGGGGATGTTGAGAAACGAGAGGGAACTAGTGAATATCCTCATTCCTTTCAATGACTCGCAATCTTCGAATCATGGTCTCTCTCTCTCTCTCTCTCTAACCACCTTGCTAAGTCGCTAAGGGATGAAACCACCAATCTTATACAGAGGATGTTTGTATCACGAAGTAGGCACGGGGGAAGACGAAGGAGGGTCGTAAAGAGAAGGAAAGACTACTGAGAGGAAGTGGCAGAAACTGAATGAGAGACCCACAAAGGAAAGCAGCCCGTTCCAGTTTGGCTCAAATCTTGCCGTTTCGACTTCGATCTCTCACGCACACAAACGAGCAGTCTCTCTCTCTCTCTCTCTCTCTCACACACACACACACACATCTCTGTGAGAGAATCTATAAAACAGAGCTGTCTTTTGAATGCAAACAAATTAGAATCACAGGGACAACAGAAGGAAACTTCTAATTCCATTTCTAACCCAACAACGAGTTACGGGGAGGTCAATTGGATCAAATTCAAACTCGAACCCGTATGGAATATTCATCCAATAAAGGTTGGTCTGATTAAAAGAGCGGGTCAAAGTCGGGTTCAGAAAGGACTCCAGGAGCAGGAGATTTGTATCTGGATTCCGGGATCGTAAGGGCAGGATATCCTTCGTGAGATGTACAATGTGAAGTTCCCCTTCGTGATGAAATGAGATAACAGGCTAGTGGGATTGAAGTAGAGGATAGGGATTGCTCGAACTTGAGTTAACATGAGAGAGGAGATTATTGGGTTCTTATGCAAAGCCCTTAAGTCTAGTTCTTGTGGCCCACTTCTCTCCTAGTACCAAATTTTTTTACTGCGGTTCTACAATGGCATGCAATCAATATGCTGCATATTTAATGCATAATGAAACATAGAACAGCAACCACTAAAAATCAATATCTAATTCTCCTAAAACCTAATATCAAACACATTCATAGGGATCATTCAATAATAACAATAAACCATGGATCGCCTTGAACCAATACCTTAAGCTGTCAAAAGACAAGTTTAGTTTATTAAACAATTAAACACTAGTTCAGCTGCGGATATATGCTGCCATCAGATTCAAATATTGTTATATAGTAGGAAAGGTATCTTAATTATGTTACTAAAATTCCAGTTATGCCAAACTCAGTAACGTTGGGATCCTACCTGAATTTGACCTACGGATCAGTTTTTTGGTTTCTCATGTGATTTTTCTCTTTTGTGCAAACCACCATGCAGGGTGATGGTTCTGTGTGCTTTTCTTTTATGAGAACAACTCTCTCTGTAATAAGCCTTACACAGAAGTACAATCATCATAGTCTTAATTGCTCGACTCGCTAAAACCTTATATCATGATAACATTTATCTTAAAAATAATTATATCATTTTGTTTCTTTCCAATACTTTTAGGGCTTTCCACTAAATTTGTTTAAGATAAACTTTTCACCTCAAATTTTTATAGATTGTGTCAGTTGGATTTCAGCCTATTCTTGATCAAACAAGAACAGACGTCAATGGGTTGGGTAAATATTCTTAAAACTGAATTCAACCAAATTGGGTTCTACATAATTGGATTTGGGTCACATGAATATTGTAATCGGTTCAGATGCAACTACTGATTCTTTTCATTTGGATCAGTATTCACTCGGATCCTGTTTCTCTTACCAAGCAACCAGACGGGTTATATAATCCGTTGAACCCGAAATCCGTAGTACTATTTGGCGTCCAGGGGAGGGCACCAAACAAACAGCTCCAGTTTCCGTACTTTAGGGTTATTTACGTCATTCAACTCAACGTGGGGAATGACCTGACTGAGGAAGGCTTCATATGTCAGAGTTGAGAAGACAAAAGGGTGATTTCGTCATTCGATCAGATATCTGGAACCTTTTATTTTGAAGGTAGCCAGAAAAGAACCGTTGAGCTTTAACTTCCCACAAATGCCCTTCAATTCCGCAAGCAACTCTAAATCATCAACCCCGTTTTGCCTTTGGTCATTCGGGGACGAAATGGTCTAAACGATTTCGAAAGGAGATAACATTCTCGTAACTAAGAGGCTAACTCTGTGGACTCTTTTGTCATTTCTGACATGGTAATCATGTATATGACACGTGTCTATAACTGAGAATTACCACTTACCACACCCCCTATTAATATGTTCAGGAACTTTTAAGACCGTGGAGAAATCTTTTCTGGAACTATTTTTCTCATACTAAATAGTCCTGGAAAATTTGGTGCCACTTTTAGGCTGCTAAATGGACCGGGCCACTTGTAGTTCGGTTCAGTTTGCCTCGTCCCTGTTCGGTCTGTTAAGCCATATGATCTGTACGTATCGACTCAATTCAGCTCGTGAAAGCTTGCAAATAGAACTTACTTGAAACCATACCCAGGTAATTTGTATTAGGGTACTTAACACAAATGATGGGCTGTGTTATTTGAACTGTTTCATAAAGATTTAGGTAAACGGAGAGAGTATTTAGGATATATCCCCCTCTTAATTGGGTTCAGCCTTGTTAATACAAATAGAATGAGCCATTTGTGAACATGTTCGAGCAGATGAGGCCGTTCATATAGTTTTTCAAAAACTTTAGACTGCCTATATTATTTTTTTGATTAATTTCCGGTGACCCGGACGCCTTACCTCGCACACGAACAGGTCCACCCACTGACCATGTTCCTCAAATCCTTCCCTTTCTGCGTAGCATACACAAAGTTAAACACAAAAGAAGGAAAGTTAACCTTTTCCCCTACTTTTGGGTTTAATAGCAGTGAGCTAACAAAAGGCTTGATCTTACAGATTTTACGGCTCTATGAAGATCCCTCACTTTACCTTTCTACACATATTCACATGGCTTCCCAATATTGATAGTAGATTATTATATCATGTGGTGTGGATCCTTCTTACACACACATGTGTGTGTGTGTATTGTGCTTGGGAGGGTGATCTCGTTAAAACTTCTGGTATTGGATTCTCTTGCATTAGGAGACCGTTTGTGTGAGTGATTGAACTTGAAGGGATTTGTTGTTATGGAACTCTGAGGAACGTGTTCGTGAAACTCTGTAAATTGACACACAAGGTTTCACAACTATATTATTTGAAATTTCGGGTTCTGTTGAACCAACTATTTTATTTTATGAGAGTATGGGTTCCGTGTTTTTTTTTCCTTGTGGAATCACATGTGCCAGTTCTGCCACGAAGTTCCACGATGCAAACAGGCCCTAGGTGCATGGGATCTCAAATTCAAGGCCCACTTCATGCTAAAAACAAACAAATTGCAACTAACATATGCTTCATATCACAAAAAATCGTTCTCTATGTGCAAAGTTCTATCCTTTTTTTCTTCTATTACAATGGGAAGGCAGAAGCCCAGTGTGCATGCCCCTGATATCAAACTCAAGAAAAAGTTCAATTACATATTTAAATTTCCGAAAAAAAATTGAAAAATTTTAAAGCCCGCCCCGCCTGAAATAGATTTCTTGATCTGCCACTCCTCATGAGCTACATGTTGAGTCGAGTCCCTCGGTAGGTGAGGTAATGTCTTAGTTCAGTAAGGCCCTACTTTACCTTTCCAAAATCCTGAGGTTTCATCTACTAGCAAAAGCTTGGATATGCCCAAAAATAGTGTGCGCGCGCTCATGCATACATTTTGCGGTGAATGATTAAAGCTTCCTCTTGCTTTAGAAAAAGAATCCAGTCTCTTTCTCAGTCCAATCTTTTTATCTACATGTTTTAGACTTTTAATCCCCATGCATATTGTGTCAATGGTAGATAATATAGAATGTTATCTTACAGCAAGTGGTGTCTACTATATGGATTCTTATTTACCATTGTGTTTTACATCGTGTCGTTATTATTTTTAGATACGCCTCGATAAAATTTGAAGATGGGCATCTTGTTGTTATCTTGAACTTCATTTATTTCTCAACTATAAATGCCTTGGTTTATGCCCTAAGATCATTTCAACAGTTTGTACAAGGCAGGGGACATGGCATAGCTAGTAGCTCAAGGGCCGCAGTAGGCTTTAAGTGGTGCTCGTCTTCAGCCCCAACATGCATAGTCACGTCATGCCCAAAAAGTGACTAATGAACGAAAGTTGCGTAAAAGGGCATGATAAATCGGCCAATCCATTGTGAGGACAACAAAACAACATCAAATGCCACGTTATATATATATATATATAAAGAGAGAGAGAGTAACCCACATGAGTACATCTATGACCGATCTTGAAGATTGAACCATAAAAATATTTTAGCAAGATTATACACTAAAATGTATTATGCAACTAAGACTCTTTCTCTTTCTCTCTCTCTCTCTCTCTCTCTCTATATATATATATATATATATATATATATATATATATATATATATATATATATATATATATATATATATGTAAAATATATACATCATCTATGCTTAAATTCACTTAAACATTTACATTATTTGATTCATGTTAATAAAGAAGATAAGGATGTCTTTACCTTTAGGGGTCAACCTTGTACTTAAGAGCAAAAATCCGCTTATAACACCTTAAAGATTCTGCAATGTGGAAGCAATTGTATGCCTATAGAGTCGTCTCTCCTATAGTGGCAAGTGAATGGTACTATAAGCTATGACACACTATAGGATACGCTCTTACATAGCGGGGCAAGGCTCTCAGGCTCTCATGGTAAAGTGCCTCTCGCAGCATGAGAGCGGATTCACTGCTACTTAAAGCGCCCTGTGCGAGTGCCAAACGGCCTGGCTTTGGATGTCATCCCATGGGCCAAAGCCTAAGCTAGGGAAAACAACTAGAAAGACACCCAGCTTTCTTTTGAAATTGTCCATCCGCTTGAATCATAGATGAGCGTTTATTCTGGTAACGTGCCTTTTCCTCCACCAATATAAAAAGTTTGTGTGTGTGCTCGTGCATGCACGCCAGTGCGTGCTGATATGTGTGTGAGTAAATGTGAGAGAGAAAGTCTCAAGCTACCTACCACAAAGCATGGGAGAAAAGTATGCTGGTAATGGGCCATTGGGAGGATAAGTGTGATGCCTTTTGGAGTGCAACCTGATGCATTGTGGCTCCATATGTGTGGGGTGGGCTCTTTTCCCCTTAAGCTTTCACTCGATTGGCTTGTATCATATATCTTATATGCCCCTTCCTGCTCGGTTTATTTAATATTCAAAAGATCATCAAATGTACCACTAAGATCCATATAAAGTTGAGTGCCAACAATGATCCAGTGTCGTTTTATGCGTTCTTTTATTGTCAGTGCTATCACCAATCAGGCTTTCCGAGTCTCACCAGCAGGACCTTTTATAGAAGGCGTTAACGCTGCACCATGTTTAATACTTGGATCTATTCCGGATCCGGGTTCAAAACCATTCCATATCTTATAGAGGTCTAGTGGATTTGGGTCTTGGTGGCTGAATTTTACATGTCCATTGAATGTGGAGCTGGTAAATGAACCTCGCTGCTTGTGGTTCAGTTCCTTATTAGATTGCTTGATTAAGTGATCTCGTTAAGCAATGTGATCCAAACAAATGCTCTTTTCGGCTCAGTTCATATTAGCTCGTGTAGTTAAGTATATAGAACTTTTATGCAGATACATGCTACAAAACCATGTTAAGCAACATATTGTGTATGTAAAATGCAGTCAAATGATCAAATCTTTCAATTTTACAAGAAAAATGTATGAAAAACAAAAGTTACGATTAATTTGCAATTCAACAAGTTTCTACTCAAAATCATCCAGCTCATGTTGAACTGGATCTGGGTCTGGCTTAATTGCTTCTCACCAATCCTAAATTCATCCCCAATATTCAAATTTGAATTAGTAAATCAGTCCATGTCAGAGTTCTGACGGACTTTGGTTCTTTTACACCATTTACATGTAAAAGGTTTTCTTTTAATATGATTGGGATTATAATTTTCAATAAGGATCCAAATTTAACTCTGTTGGATATAGGTTTTATCCAGTTCAGGTCCAAACCCAAAATCGTAACATTCAGATCTTCCATTCATCTGTAAAACCAGATCAGTTTAAGTACTTACTCCAGCGTCAAATATCGGCTTCACTTTAGGATAAATAAATAAAAATACAAGAAATCGGGTTGCCATTTAAATTATATTTCTCATTTTTTTGAATTTTTATTATTAATTTTCAGCATCTACTTCTCACAAATATCAAAGCACTTGCTTCTGTTTGATTCTTATGAGAAGCTTTTGCTTTTTAAAAATCTTTTCCATTTGTAGCGAAATAATTGCTTAAGTTGCCATTTTTAGGTGGCTTTTAGAAAAATTTAAAATATTGGTAGATTTGACTGCCTTTTGCACCATGCATGTGGCCAACGAGCAACATCACGAGTTAGGTCTCAAGACCAAAAAACATCATAATTGTACGTTTTGCTGATTTTGCTCCCCATCAATCATTTTGCTTCTCCAGTTTATACCATTATCGTTTTCATAATCGCCACCAATCATTTTGCTTTTGTGCGTCTATGTATGTGAAGCCGTATCTCTCTAATTAGAGAACGAAACTTTGAGTTGGAGTAGAGAATTTCTTTACTAATTTCAGCCGGCCCACATTTTCAGTGAGCATGTAAAATGCTGTCCACCCCCACCCCAACACACACATAGTTTTGTTATTATATATATATATAGTTTTTTTATTACACACATATATGTATAGTTTTTTTATTATATATGCATATATACATAGTGTATATACAGTTTTTACTACATAAATATAATATATATATATATAAACAACAACTAAGTCTTTTTCTCATACTAGATGGGTCGGCTACACGAATTCTTTATTTTCATAAAGCTTGAACATGCATCATATTAAACATTACCTTAACTTAAGCTAAATCATGTTTATTGTTTCCTTCCAATACTTTTGTAGTCCTTCTTTTCCCCTTTTAACATTTTTATAATATAGTTTTTCATACTTTCTTCTTGGAGCCTCCTCTGGTCATCTTTCAATGTGTTCAAACCATCTTAAATGATTTTCTCTCATTTTATCATTTATTGGTGTTATTATCAATTTGTTTTTAATAACCTCATTACGTGTACGGTCTTTTCTTGTGTAATTACTCATCCATCTCAGCATCTTTTCTACATATTGATAATTAACTATCCAACAATCAAAGACATAAAGCATAGTAAATCGAATTACCGATCTATAATATTTACCTTTCAACTTTAATGGTATCTTCTTATCACATAAAATACATTATACACATCTCCATCTTAACCAACCTACATTAAATCTATATGTAACATCTCTATCAATTTTTTCATCACTCTAAAAAACTGACCCTAGGTATTTAAAACATTTATGATAAGGGGATATAATGTGTGTCAATCTTAATTTCTATATCATTTGAAGTAACCAAATGATCAAACTTGCATTCCATGTTCTACTAAGTCAGAAATCTTCACTTTTTAATGTTTCTCTCTATACTTCTAATTTCTTATTAACTTTTTCTTTATACTCATCCACTAATACAATGTCAATGATCAACACAAATAAATATAGACAAGGAACTTCATAAATATATTTCTTATAAGTATAAATTGTGTCAATGATTTTTAACCATATTTTTCTTAAAACATCTCTAATTTCTTATTAACATACACCAAGGAACTTCATCTTTAATATGTTTTGTTAGCTTGTCAATGATCAATACAAATAAATATAGACTTAAAGTTGATCCTTGGTATAATCTGATATTGACATCAAAGAAATATATGTCCTAATGCATGTTTATGCATTATTATGCATGTCTCTTATAAGATTAATGTATATCAATGGGATATCTCTCTTTTCGAAAATTCTCCAAAGAATATCTCTTGTCACTCTATCATAAGGTTTTTCTAGATCAATAAATACCATGTGAAGAATTTTTTTGCTTTAAAATGTTTTATAAGATGTCTCAGCCTTAATAGTAAATCTTTCTAGCATGATGAGTTTTTTGTTGTACTAGATATTTGTCTTAATTTATTTTCAATATTTATTTTCTATAATTTTATAGTAGGATGGTACCTCGATAATTTACACAATTCTAAATGTGTATCTTGTTCTTTTATATGGGTATAATTATACTTTTCCTACATTCTTCAAGCATCTTTTATTTTTTCATATTTCATTAAATAATCTTATAAGTCAAATAATACTCTTTCTTCTAGAAATTTCTATACTTTTATAGGAATATTGTTTGGTCTTACATATTTACCAACCCTCATAAGTTTAAGAATATCTTTGACTTTTGAATACATTGACAAAAATTACAGTTTATATGCTCTTAAGATTTGTTTAACTCTCCTAAGCTAATATTAACACCTATATTTTCATTAAAAAGTTTGTAAAAATAATTTTTTTTAATATTTTTACAGCACCACTCACCACTAGAATCTTCTCATCCTCATCTTTGATCTTTAGTTTTCTGATCTCTAGTCATAGTTATCCTAAAAATAATTTTTCACCTTCTTTTGAATTGAGATTTTTATATAAATCATTCTAAATTTTAGCTTTTAATCACTGACAATCTTTTTTGCTTCTTTGTAAGCCTTCCAAGTTTCATTAGTCTTGTTGGTATAATGTAATTTGTAATATGCTCTCTTTACCTTTCACCTTATCTTATCTTCCACCACTTCACTCACCACCAAGCTTCCTTTTATGCCAATATGTCTCCATTAGATTCACCTAAGATATCTTTAGCTACTTTCTTAATATGCTTAACCATATTCTTTCATATATCAGGTGCACTTACATCATTCCAAACATTTCTTTAATTTTTTTTTATTAAATATATTTTCTTTCTCATTTTAAGATTTCACCAAGTAGCTCTATGTACTTTTTGCCTCTTTGTCCACTTTTATACTTATAAATCTATAATTAAAAGTCAATGATAGGTACTTAAGCTTCCTCTTAAAATTATCTTACAATCCTTACAATAAAATCTATCTTTTTTTCTATAAACAAAATAATCATTTTGTATTTATGACAAGTCACTCTTATAAGTCGTTAAATATTGATCTTATTTTGTGAAAATTGTATTGGCTAAAACGATGTCATATGTCATAGCGAAATTTAAAATTTCATTACTTTCTTCATTTAAATCTCTAAAACAATAGTTGGTATGAATGTCTTCTTTATCAACATGTCTATTTAGATCTCCTCTTAAACAAATTATATCTCATTGTCGAATCTTTTGAATTACTTTATCTAACTCCTCTCAAAATGTTTTTTTCATGCTATCTTCTATCCCTACTTGGGATGTATAAGCACAAACTATATTTAAAGCATCTACTCCTAATACTAATTTTACCATCATAATTTGGTCGCCATGTTATTGTATGTCTATTACTCTATCCTTTAAATCTTTATTTACAATACCAATTCCATTTTGACCAATTTCTTTTCTTAATTACCATAATTTAAAACTTTGTTCTCAATCTCATTTACTTTTTCTTCGATCTACTTTGTCTCTTTTAAAGGAGGATTCCTAATATCTATTATCTCTGTTAGTTTGGTAGTCAATGTTTCGATATTTCAAGTATCACTACAAATCTTCTTATCTATGACCAGTTTGCTTATGTGTGCATTTGTTCATGTTAAAAATGTAGAGATCCTCAATATGATTTATTCATTATATTCAGACAACAATGTAATAGGACTAACTTCTTTACTTACACATGTCAATGATGTGAAAACCCTCTTTGCAATTGATTCATTACATCTCTTCGAAAATATAAAGGCCCTTGCTTGCTTTTCACTACATTCAAGCTATACAATGCGTCACTAAAAGGAGACTCTTCAATACAATGCTTATGTATAGAATATATGATAGATAAATATAACAAATTTGATATTGGTTATCGGAAGCCTAACGCAATCCTCCTTTATCTAGGCTTGGGACCGGTCATGCAAGGGTGATCGCTTATATATATACTTTTGTACAATTGTTCTCAAACATATATATATATATATATATATATATATATATATATATATATATATATATATATATATATATATATATATATATATATATATAATCCTATGGGCCAGGTCATTCAGCCCTGCTCCTTAAATGGGACAGAAATGCTTGGCCTGACCATGTATTTTTGTAGGGCTGAGCCAAGAAAATCTCCCGGAACAGACCCATTTTGACATCTCTACTAATTTCAAATTCCAACCTGCCTGATAGAAGATGAATCCAGGCATCAGATTTTCATTGGCTCCCCATGTAAGAGAATGATTCTGATCACGAGTTTTATGTCCATGTTATAGTATGATTTTCAATAGATGAAAGAAGTAGACTCACATGGTCGACCACATGACGCTCTTGCAGCTTAAAACTCAGGTTCCATGATCTAAGTTTTTTTTGTATGATGGGGATGCAGAAGCTAGATATCCAACTCATAAATTTCAACTTCGACTCAACAGTATAGACAGCAATCTATTCTATTGCCTGTGCTTTTTTCTTTTTCATTTTTTGTTTGATCAACATGAGCAGTGAAAGATCTAGAAAATTTAAAGTGGGCGAAAATATACGCTGCGCGTGCTAGATGCGAGACTGACATGTATAAAAAGTTAGCAATTACCATCAGCTTTAATTACACTATAATGAAAATAGTATATGCATTCCATTGAAATATAAGAGACTATAATATGTATATTGGCGGTCATAGAGTCAATACTGTTTTCCCACTTTCCTTCACCGCACCTGCACTGCTACAACTCATGCATGTATCTGCGCTTGCCTTTGAGAACCCACATGCTGCATCTCTTAAGGATCTTTCTCGAGGCCTCAACTACGTCTACACTGATATATGCCTTAATACACCGGAATGGAGGGACTGGTGTCATAGACCTTCGGGGAGTGCACTGTGTCTGCGGCAAAGAAACTCTGACAGTTAGAGGTGTTCATCGAACCGCCGAAACTGAACCAAAGCGGCGGTTTGGTTCATTTCTATATGTCAAATGGTTTAGGTTGGTTCAGTATTAGAATCAAACCATTTATATACACGTTACATAGAGCAACAAACCCTAGACCACCCTCTTTCCTTTTCTCCCGAGTCCAGACTCTATGTCACAGACCTGAGTTCGTGGTGCGTGCACCCGCACGCACCCATCATCCGGAGCGCTTCACATCGTGCCACGATGACTTGAACATTGTACATATGGTCAATGTATGTAGAATGGGTCCTTTGTAATGGTTCGGGTAAGTCTATAAACCCGGGCTAGGTCATGTGAGTCTAGGTCTAGGCTAGGTCATGTTGGTCCGTAGTTAACCTAGGTCTAGTCGGCTTGGTCCAAGTTGGGTCGGGTTGACCCTTGGCTAGGTTTAGTCCAGCAGGGTCTAGTTGGACCCGGGTCCTAGTCGGTTAGGACAGATCATGGGGTAGTCGGTTATATCACATGTTGGTTAGGTTCGGTTAGGGGAACCTAGGACAGGTGTTGGTTCACCTTGAGTCAGTTAGTGCATGTTGGGATAGGTGGTGCCTAGCTAGGAGGTGCTGGGACACCTCACCCTCACCCTAAGGGAGGGAGCGGTTACATGGGGAAACTGTCCCCTTTGGAGGGAACGATTACAAGTAACTGGCCGGGCCCTGCCTATAAAGCACAACCCTCTCCAGTGTGCAGGGTTGTTGAACCGTGAGTGTAAGTGAGTCCTACCGAGTGCTAAGTGAGTGCTGAGAGAGAGTGAAGAGGAGGGAGGAAGACACTGTCGGACAGCGCCCCTTTGCCACCAGACGCCCGCAGCAGCAACCGTGCAGAACCCCTGAACCGAAGGTGTGCTAGCCGCCTAGCGCCAACCTTGTAGTGGAGCCTTGCAGTAGCAACAACCCGTGTCGCCGTCAAGTGCAGAAGACTTGCAGGAGCCATGAACTTGCGCCAGCGTTCAGAGTACCATGTAGCCAATGCAACAAAGCTTGTGCCAACAGTAAAGTGCAGCAACGTGTGCCCAGCCCCAGCCGTTCTCCCAGCGCTAGATGCCTAGCGCCCGTCACCAGAGCCAGGCGATTGTCATGACAGCCACCAACTGAAGACAAACCTCTTCTTGGTGCCGATCTAGTCCACCTCTCCAGGGCACAGCCATGTACCTCCATCCAGCCCGCACAGCCGAACCTTGCAGCAGACGACCGATCAGTTAAGGGGTGCGTTAGGTTGTGTAAACCTCCCCTGATCTTCTAGACAGGCTAAATCCTTCTAGAAACCCCGGTTGTATTTGTTATAAAGGAAAGGCTGTGAGTTTAAGTTCCAAGCGTGTTTTTTCCCTTTGCTTAAGCATTGTTTGCAGCATCTTGCATCCCAGCAACAGCCGAATCAAGGTAGTTCAGTAGGGGTAAGTGTTCATCGTTTGGGTTGATAGAATCGCCAGGCGATTCTAGCCATCACAAGGACGAACAGACTTCAAAAAATTTCAAGTCGAAAATTCGTACTGTGACAGTTTGGTATCAGAATTGTAGACTCGATTCCATGCACATTTGACAGCAAAACTTGATTAGAACATTCACTTGAAACATAATCGAGTGAAGACAGAAAAATCTGACAAGTGATTTCTGCCGATTTTCTGACTCGGCTCTGGATTAGTTTACTTGGTTAGAACAACAAGAAAATTATTCTAAGCTCGAGTATTTCTATCATACTATGATAGACAACATTCGGATTGAGGAAAAATCCTCAACAATCGGTTGAAAACTTCAACAAAAGAATGACAGAAAACCAGATTTGCAGAATCTGTGTTTATACATAAATCAGAGAAGATCTGAATTTGTTTTAGTCAAAACTGAAGCTAACGATTTGTTTGTTTAGTGATAGTTACAGTAAACAGGTTTAGCCAAACTAAACAGCTGAAGTTGGCTGGAGATTCGGGTGAAATCCGTCGAAAAAGGTGATTTGTCAATGTTGCAGCAGAGTCACAGACAGATTCAGGTGTTATGAATTTTTACGATTTTGTGCAACCAAGTTGACAGGGTAAATAGTGTCAGATTCAGCCAAAATTTGGCATATATCTTCTCTATACATCCATTTGTAACTTTATATTCTTGGATTTAAGATTTAGTGTATGTACATTTCTCAGACAGAGTCACAAGGTCAGTCAGAATCCATCTTTGCAGTATGTAGAAAATTTCTGCCAAGTCTGTAGATCAGTCCGATTGTTGGTCAGTTGCTCTTGTTTTGAGTCCAACTTGTAAACAAAGTCTGTAAACATCATGTAGAAGACCAGAAGAGCAGCTGGGGATGAAGCAAGTCCATCCCATCGGCCAGAGGAAGATGATGTGCTGATGCAACTATTGCAAAGGATGGAGGCTTTGCAAGTTAGTCAAGACTCTATGAGAGCTACTCAAAACTCCATGAGAGTTGCTCAAGACTCTATGAGACAAAGCCAAACTCAGTTGGCTGTACAGGTTGCTAGACTCCAAAAGCAACCTGACACTGATGTAGAAGTCTATCTTGAGACTTCGATTTCTCTCGTAGGTATGCGTGAAACGGCACGCACTTTAAACCTTTCAACTTCAAAAATTAAAATCCCTAAGCCAGTACCCTTTGGTGGTGTTAGAGATAGAAAGTTATTTGAAAATTTCCTATGAGATTTAGAGTGATAACTGAGTATATCCCAAGTAGCTGAAAATAGCAAAGTATTAGTAGCTATACTATTTTTGAGTGGAGATGCAAAGGTTTGGTGGCGCACGCTAGAGGATGCAGCCGCCAGTGGTGGTGCCCCACTTCTCTCAACTTGGAAAGATTTTCACATTGAACTAAGAAAGCAATTCACTCCTATGAATTGTGGTCATAGAACCAGAGAGCTTCTATCCAAACTAAAGTGCACAGGAACTCTACATGAGTATGTGAAACGATTTAGCTCATTACTCTTATAAGTTCGGGACATGTCTGAATTAGACAAGCTATTCTATTTTGAGCAGGGCTTGTAGCCCTAGGCCAAAGTGGAACTTAGGCATAGATGTCCCTCTACCGCCATTGAGGCAATTGCAGTTGTTAAGACCTTCGTAGATCTCCGATCTACAAAGACTGAAGGTAATCCTAAGAAAAATGATAAGAAGTCGAGTATGGGAAAAGGCAAATCTAAGAAATGGAGTAAAAATAAAAAGAATAAGGGAACATCAGGAAATGCCAAGAAATGACCAAATGGAGTCAAAGGCAAAAACGTGTCTCATAAAGATTCAAAGACTCAAGACACATGTTTCATATGTCAGGGTCTGCATCTTATAAGATTTTGTTCCAAAAAGGCAAAAATAGCTGCGATGATCGTCGAAGAAGTAGCGGAGGACGCTAGTGCTAGCACCAGCGCCCAAGCCGCATCTTTCCAACTCCTAGGTGCCGCTTGCGTATGGGATGAGCCACATCGCAGTCTAATTTTTATGGAGACACACATAGGCAATGTCATGGTGCACGCCTTAGCAAACACTGGCGCATCCCATTCGATTATCTCTACCTCTCTAGCCACACTATGGGGTTTAAGGCTAGGGCAGTTTGAGCAGCGATTAAAGATGGTGAACACAAATGCTTCTAGAGTAGCTTGAATAGCTAGAGCTTGCTACATCCAAGTTGGATGTTGTAACGGTAGTTTGGATTCCATAGTCAACACAATGGACGATTTTGGAGTTGTGCTACGTTGTGATTTCTTTCGTGCAGCGAGCATGATGGTTGCACCACACCTTAGAGGTTTGGTGTGCGTGGATCCCACTCAGCCTGGATTTGTACTCCAATGTGATCCAAGTAAGGCTCCTAATCTTCTGACATGCGGAGCGATTTATTTGTCTGCGATGCAACTCAAGACTGGTCTCTGAAAGAGATACCCCACATTACTTGCAGTCTTGAGAGAAGATGAGATGGACTCAAGAGACAAGAGGATTCCACTTGAGATTGAGCAGGTATTGCTCACCTTTCAGGACATGATGTCGACAGATCTCTCAAAGACCTTACCACCTAGGTGGTGCACAAAACATGAGATTGTGCTAGAACCAGGGGCAAAAGCGCCAGCCCGTGCAGCGTATAGGATGAGTCCTCCCGAGCTAGAGGAGCTCAAGAAACGGTTGGGGGAGCTCCTGGAAGTAGGGATGATAAAACCATCTAAGTCACCCTTTGGTTCGTCAGTACTGTTTCAGAAGAAATCTAACGATTCTCTACAGATGTGCATTGATTACCGAGTACTTAACAAGGTAACAGTGAATGACCGTTACCCAATCCCACTAGTAGCCGACCATTTTGATCGACTTGGAGGAGCATAGTGGTTCACGAAGTTAGACCTTAAATCTGACTATTGGCAGGTGAGAATTGCACATGAGGATGAGGCCAAAACGGCATGGTGACTCGATACAGAGCATATGAGTTCCTTGTGATGCCTTTCGGGCTCACAAATGCTCCAACGACCTTCTGTAGGCTAATGAACGAGGTATTGGTTAGGTATATCGACGAATTTGTGGTTGTATATCTTGATGATATTGTGATCTACAGTCGGAGCCTGGGAGAGCACGCCCGACATCTCACATTGGTCTTTGAGAGACTCAAATCATACTCTCTCTATGTGAAGAGAGAGAAATGTGAATTTGCTAGGAACACCATCACATTTCTTAGGCATATTATTGGCGGAGGTAAGATTCGCATGGACCCCAAGAAAGTCCGTGCCATTGAAGGGTGGGAAACTCCTAGGGACGTTGCAGAGTTACGGAGTTTTCTAGAGCTTGCAAACTACTATCGAAAGTTCATCCGAGACTTTTTGAAGATCATAGTGTCTTTGACCGAGCTATTGAAGAAAGAAAGAGCTTGGAAATGGACACCCAAGTGTGTAGAGTCCTTCGAGGACCTCAAAGCCTTTATTTGTTAGGAACCAGTTCTACGTCTTCCAGATTTCAATAGGCCCTTCGAAGTTCATACGAATGCGAGTGACCGAGCACTCGAACGTGTTCTGACACAGGATGGGCACCCCATAGCTTTCGAAAGTAGGAAGTTAAGGATGCGGAGACTCGGTACCCCGCACACGAAAAAGAATTGCTGGTAGTGATTCATTGCTTACAGATCTGGAGAGTGTATCTTCTAGGATCCCACTTTACTATTCTTACCGATAACGTGACAAACACTTTCTTTAGAACCCAGAAGAAGTTAAACATGTGACAAGCACGTTGGCTCGAAACTCTTGAGGAGTATGATTTCGATTGGATCTATAGGATAGATAAGGAAAATGTTGTGGCCGACACATTGAGTCGAAAGATGGTTGAGACTTTGAATGTCATTATTAGAGTAAGAGGGGATTTAATTTATCGTGTAAGACAAGTTAAGTACGAGGATACTTCGTATGCACACATAGTGTCTCAAGTTCAGTCAAGCATAACCGACAGATATGACATTAGAGATGGCTTGGTTTAGACAAAGGATCGTCGATTATTTATTCCTGAAACTGGAGATTTAAGAAAAATGTTGATGCATGAAGTCCATGATGCAGAGTATGCCGAACATCCGGGGATTGAGCGTACTGTTGCTTTGTTAGCACGCGGGTACTACTGGCCTCGCATGGTACATGATGTAGCTGACTACGTCTGGATGTATCCTATATGCCAGTAGGATAAAGTAGAGCGACATCGACCAGCTGGGTTGCTCCAGCCTCTTCCTATTTTAGAGAGACCGTGGAAATCTGTTTCCATGGATTTTATATCAGGATTGCCTAGAGTAGACGACTTCGAGATGATACTAATAGTTGTTGATCGGTTCTCGAAGTATAGTGTCTTCATGCCCACACCGCGTGAGTGCAGTGCGAAAGAGACAACACGTCTTTTCTTTAAAAATGTGGTAAAACATTTTGGCATCCCAAAATAGATAGTCAGTGATCGTGACACTCGCTTCACCAGTCGGTTTTGGATCGAGTTGTTCAGACTGATTGGAACACGTCTTCTATTCTCATCAACACAGCATCCACAAACCGATGGTCAAACAGAGAGACTCAACGCGATGCTAGAGGAGTACTTATGCCACTATGTCTCTGCGAGCCAAAAGAATTGAGTGTCACTTTTGGAGGTGATGCAATACAATTATAACTCTCATAAAAGCTCAGTTACTGAAAAGGGTCCTTTTGAGCTTACATTGGGATGACAGCCGCTCGAACCCTTAGAGCTTGTACAGGGAGATGGGATAGGAAATTGTCTAGTAGCCTTGCGTGAGGTATGCGATAGACAGACCCTATACAAGGAAGCGAAGACTTCACTCGAGAGAGCAAGAGCTCGTATGATAAAGCAGGAGAACAGGCATCGACGTGATGTTGAGTTTGACATTGGAGACGAAGTTTGGCTTCGGATACCAGAATATATCCAAAAGCAGGTTTATAAAGGCAGTCACATGGGACTGAAGCTGAAGTACGATGAACCATTAAGAGTGATACAAAGGGTAGGTTCTGTAGATTATCGACTAGATTTACCAGACCATTTGAAAATCCATCCAGTCATTCACATATCACAATTGAAGTACTTCGAAGACTCGCAGAGGCTTGATCGTCGACCACCACCATTGGTCAGACAAGATACACCAACGGTCGAGGCCATTGTCGCTCACAGAGTTCAAGGAGCGGGACCACGACGACAGACACAATATCTTATACGGTGGATAGGCAGGAGTGCAGACAACGATTCGTGGGTGCCATGCATTTACCTGTGGCAATATGAGCAGATGCTTAGAGATTACCACGCGGCCTCAGGGACGAGTCCGAATTTCGTTGGGGGAGAGTTGTCACGAACCTGAGTTCGTGGCACGCGCACCCATCATCCGGAGCACTTCACATCATGCCATGATGACTTGAACACTTGTACATATGGTCAATGTATGTAGAATGGGTCCTTTGTAATGGTTCGGGTAAGTCTATAAACCCGAGCTAGGTCATGTGAGTCTAGGTCTAGGTCTAGGCTAGGTCATGTTGGTCTGTAGTTAACCTAGGTCTAGTCGGCTTGGTCCAAGTCGGGTCGGGTTGACCCTTGGCTAGGTTTGGTCCAGCAGGGTCTAGTTGGACTCGGGTCCTAGTCGGTTAGGATAGGTCATGGGGTAGTTGGTTATGTCACATGTTGGTTAGGTTCGATTAGGGCAGCCTAGGACAGGTGTTGGTTCACCTTGAGTCAGATAGTGCATGTTGGGACAGGTGGTGCCTAGCTAGGAGGTGTTGGGACACCTCACCCTCACCCTAAGGGAGGGAGCGGTTACATGGGGTAACTGTCCCCTTTGGAGGGAACGATTACAAGTAATTGGCCGGTCCCTGCCTATAAAGTACAGCCCTCTCCAATGTCCAAGGTTGTTGAACCGTGAGTGTAAGTGAGTCCTACCAAGTGCTAAGTGAGTGCTGAGAGAGAGTGAAGAGGAGGGAGGAAGATAGGGTCGAACAACGCCCCTTTGCCTCCAGATGCCCGCAGCAGCAATCGTGCAGAACCCCTGAACCGAAGGTGTGCTAGCCGCCTAGCCCCAACCTTAGAGTGGAGCCTTGCAGCAGCAGCAACCCGTGTCGCCGTCAACTACGGAAGACTTGCAGCAACAGTGCAGGAGTCGTGAACCTCCGCCAGCGTTCATAGTACCGTGCAGCCAATGCAGCAAAGCCTGGTACTAGCACTAAAGTGCAATAGCGCGCGCCCAGTCCCAGCCGTTCTGCTAGCGCTGGATGCCTAGCGCCCATCACCAAAGCCAGGCCACTGTCACGACAGCCACCAGCTGAAGACGAACCTCTTCTTGGTGTCAATCTGGTACACCACTCTAGGGCACAACCGTGTGCCTCCATCCAGCCCGCACAACCGAACCTTGCAGCAGACGACCGATCAGTTAAAGGGTGCGTTAGGTTGTGTAAACCTCCCATGATCTTCTAATAGGCTAAATCCTTTTGGAAACCCCGGTTGTATTTGTTATAAGGGAAAGGTCGTGAGTTTAAGTTCCAAGCGTGTTTGATCCCTTTGCTTAAGCATTGTTTGCATGGAGATCTGAAGGAGTGTGATCCTGCATCCCAGGGATAGCCGAATCAAGGTAGTTCAACAGGGGTAAGTGTTCATCGTTTGGGCTGATAGAATCGTCAGGCGATTCTAGCATCACAGGTAGGGACAAACATACTTCAAAAAATTTCAAGTCAAAAATTCGTACTGTGACACTCTATCATATCGCATGTTACCCCCTTCCCCCCTTCTCCATCCGATCAATGACGACAATGGACAACCCACTCTCCCCCTTCTGATTCAGATCGCCGACAACCTAAGGGCCGACCACCTACAACACAGGCCCACGATCTCTTCCTTCCGATTTCTTACTTCCCCTCTCTTTGAGATCACCGTTGATGACCCACTCCCCTCTCTTTCTCCATCAGGCGTCAGATAGCTGATGACCCCCTCTCTCTCTCTCTCTCCATCTATACATCGTATCATCGACACCATCTCCGATTTCTACTTTGTATATGTTGTTCATCTTTTAATTTGTTTTATTTAGGTTGATTCCTTGTTTTACAGTTTACACCGTTTTTCATATGTATGCAATGTGCTATTCTATGCAATGAAAGGGAGTGCATACAATATGTTATTCTAATTTTTATCATAGAAATGATATCATACGATATGACTCTATAGCGTCATATGTCATATTTCCCTTGTAACTATTTTGTAAAAAGATGTTCCAAATTTTAATCACAACATTTTTGCTCCACTTTAGTCCTATAAGTTTTGCTTGTGTATAGTCACTACTAGTCGTCATATACCTATTGTGTATTTATAATTCATAATGATATTTAACTTTGTATAGTAATACATTAAATTGTTGATATATTTCATTTTACGTTTTTATCATTACCTTCTTTAGATGAGGAACCAAGATGAAAATGACACGATACACAACATATTGAAATTGAAGATGTGGAGACACTTCATCCTGAGTGTCTACATAGCTCATCAAATCTTGGTAAAACATCACATACTTCTTGATCCTTGAGTCTGTTCATAGCTCATCATCATCGTCTTCATTAGGATCATGATTATCATTCATATTTCTATTAGTATTTGTCATCATTACGATCCTTATTATTGCTTTAGTAGTTTTGTGAATGTTGCTTCAGTAGGTCGGGCTCTAGAGTGGGATGTTTTGTAGAACTAGGAGGATGTGGAGATTGTTGTTTCAGTAGTTGAGAAAGAAACCTCAACAAAAGGCCTAGTAGAATGTGCCATGGGTTCATGAAAACATAAGAAACCGTGATTGGCAATTGACGAATGTTCTACTATGTTGTAATTCTTTCATTGTTCAACCACGTCATCTTGCAAATTATAAATTAGTTAATTCAAGTAGACTATATAACTCTTCAATCTTCATGATAGATTTCTTCTATTACCGACTTCATTCATAGCCGAACCCGTCTAGTATGGGATAAGGCTTAGTTGTTGTTGTAGTTCTTG
Source organism: Brasenia schreberi (assembly GCA_036023115.1). Taxonomy (NCBI): domain Eukaryota; kingdom Viridiplantae; phylum Streptophyta; class Magnoliopsida; order Nymphaeales; family Cabombaceae; genus Brasenia; species Brasenia schreberi. Next base: position 17,173,351 of record JAYKKT010000074.1, on the reverse strand, counting down.
TTGTACCGATTTCATTCCGTCTTTGAACTTTATGGTGAAGGTTTCTTGATATTTGACCCATAAGTTGTTTGGTATATAAATTTGTTATTCACGAATCAAGAGGAACTTGCAATGTTGATTTGATCCATTTTGTTATAAATTTGTTTTACAAATCAGTCTACTACTCAAGGAGAATTTACAATGTTGATTTGATTCATTTTGTATTGACATTATTTTTATGGATTCCTCGTATTATTGAGTGTATCATGTCTCAAAACTTTATGACAAGGGTTCTTTGATATTTGGCCCAGAAGTTGTTTAACATCAACTATTTAAGAGAATTCAGTTCATTTGATCCATTTTGTATTGATTTTATTATGATGGATACGAGTATCGACTTTATTATGAGAGTTCTTTGATGTTTTGACTTGTAAGTTGTTTGACATGAACTATTCAAGAGAACTCGGTTGATTTGATCTGTTTTGTATCAAATTTATTAATTATTATAATAAATTCATTGTATTATTGATTCCACTTTGTTTATGAAATCTAGACTTTATGATGATATTTAATGTTTGATATATAAGATGTTAAACATTTGATGCTAGCGATCAGACAATCATTTTACATCATGTTCAAAACCGTGGTTTAAAATCAAATCAAAGCAGAACCATCAGTTCGGTTTTGAACAAGCCACAATTTGATTCGGTTCTCTAATATCAGAAAACCAATGATAGTGATTTGGTTTGAGGTTCAAACTAGAATCAAACCAAGCCGAACCATGAACACCCCTATTGACAGTGGGTGGAAAGTATATTCCTTATCAAGGATGCTCAGCAGCAATGGTATCAATTGCCAGTATTTTGTGTGTGAGGCTGGCATTTGGTATATATAACAAAACAGGCAAAATGGCCACTACAGCTAAACTAATGTTGAAGGCTTGGCCTGGTTTATGTTGACGAAGGATAACGTGCCTCATAGCAAACTCCATGGAAGGTCCACTTGTCGAAAAAGCTGCTTCCCGAAGCATTTCTCTGTTTTGTTATGAGGCACATATTATTCTTCGTCAACATAAATCAGGCCAAGCCTGCAAGCATTAATTTAGTCGTAGTGGCCGTTTTGCCTGTTTTGTTATATACACCAAATGCCAGCCTCACACACAAAATACTGGCAATTGATACCATTGCTGCTGAGCATCCTTGATAAGGAATATACTTTCCACCCACTGTCAATAGGGGTGTTCATGGTTCGGCTTGGTTCGATTCTAGTTTGAGCCTCAAACCAAACCACTATCATTGAATACAGTAAGCAGTCATTGAATATGCCTGCTACTCTTGGAGAGGTTCCGTGATCTAGTAAGCAGTCATTGAATACAGAAGCAGGTCTACCACTCACCCACATAAGACTGCATCCTTTAGACATCAAAGTTTTGTTGTAAATTACATTTTATTATGAATTTTGCTTGTGTAACATTGCCGTTTGAATCAAACGCATAATACATCCTCACGAAAAGATACAAATCGTGTTAAACAAGACCCAAAAGATTGGACGCTGATCTCTCCGTGTGCAAGAGATGTAACGCATAACTGTCACTGGAGGTTGCTATTGACAATAAAGCCCAAAATGCTATCCAGGATATATGGTTGTTCAAAAAATGGAAGCTGCGTGTATCACAAGAAGAATCGCCTGCTGCTGGTGTCCATCTCCGGCTGTAGTAGTGAAAACAACGGCTAAGGTCCCACAGGTGAATAAAGAAACAAACTTGCAGCTTGGTGAATTATACCGACCAAAAGCTTCTCAAAAAGAGCCACCAGCACAAAAACCCATATTACCTTATGAACCCACTCATATTCTCCACTTTTGCTATCAAATGTTCCACGATGCAGGCTAACAAGTTTCAATGTAAAGCGAGGACCACACACCTGCAAGAATCCCGAAGTTTAAAGATTACGAAGAACAAATGGGTTAATGAAGTGAGAGATACGAAAGGAAAGAAACTTCAAAAGAAAATATGTCATGAGTCTCACATGTTCCTTTTATCAATATAAATTTCTTAAAAAAGTACAGACATTCGGACTCGATCAGTAGGAAGAAAATTATAGAACATGTAATTCTTTTGGATTTGACACTATCTGCAGATATGACCAAGAGAAAACTTAGGACCCACGTACTCAACGCCATCTAGAGTGTGGAAAGGATTGGTTTTGCTGCAATCAACGACAAGGATGTGTTTTTCTTTCCACAAAGTTGGCCTCCCGCAGGGATGATTCATCAGCCAACGGGAAGTGAATAGTATTAGTACATCAAGGATCATTAAGCCTAGGAAAACTATGATCCAAGACAACCTTAGCAGAACTCCAGCCTTAGCAGAACAAGACAAAAATGAAGACTAACGGACCCGAAGCAGGTCTGGTCCAACAACATCCCTAAAACAATGGGTACTTGTTTGATGTTTTTGCATCCAAATATGATGAAATGGAATGAAGCAGAAACATAATTGTGACTGAACTCAAACATACCACGTGCCAGTTATTTAAGATAACGTGTAGCACCCAATCCCATCTTTGTATATTCACCATAAATTGTATTCCTTGCAGCCAAGCACCCACTAACTCCGTACGGTTCATATCAATAGCAAAGTTGATCCTCAAAGTGCACAAGGTTCCCTCACCATGCCCCGTCAAGTTCCATTCATGTACATTATGTAAATCGCAGAGGTTCTATGAACTTTCGCAGTCCTTACACATGACATACTTGATATCAAATTTATCGCTTGATCAACCACTTAGTATACATCTGCTCAACATGTTCTGGACATTATTCTAGTACTAATGATTAACTTATAGTGTTCCAAGACTACAACAACAACAACAACTAAGCCTTTTCCCATACTAGACGGGGTCGGCTACATGGATTCTTTGTTTCCACAGATCTCTATCGTGTGCCATGTTAGCAGTTAACTCCCAATAAGCTAGATCATTCTTTATTGTTTCTTTCCAACACTTTTGTGGTCGTCCTCTACCTCTTTTAATACTTTCCAAATTTAGGTTTTCTAACCTTCTTTGGTTCTTCTTTTGATCTTCTTTCTATATGTCCAAACCATCTTAAACGATGTTCTCTCATTTTATCCTCTATTGGTGCCACTCCTAATTTGTTTCTAATAACCTCATTATGTATACGGTCTTTTCTTGTATAACCACTCATCCATCTCAACATCTTCATTTCTGTCACAGACATCTTTTGTACATGTTGATGATTAACTGCCCAACACTCAGAACCATAAAACATGGCAGGCCTAACTGCTGCTCTATAATATTTACCTTTTAATTTTAATGGTATCTTCTTATCACAAAGAATACCTTATGCTCCTCTCCATTTTAACCAACCAGCATTAATTCTATGTGTAACATCTCCATCAATTCTTCCATCACTTTGAAAAATTGACCCTAGGTATTTAAAACTTTCCTTTTGGGGAATGCAATGTGTGCCAATTTTAATTTCTATGTCCTCTGAAGTAGCCAAATGATCAAACTTACATTCCATATATTCTGTCTTTGTTCTACTAAGTCGGAGGCCTTTGTTTTCTAATGTTTCTCTCCATAGTTCCAATTTTCTATTAACTTTTTCCTTAGACTCCTCCACTAATACAATGTCATCTGCAAATAACATACACCAAGGTACTTCATCTTGAATATGTTTTGTTAACTCATCCATCACCATTATAAATAAGTATGGACTTAAAGTTGATCCTTGATGTAACCCAATATTAACTTCAAAGAAGTCTGTCGTTCCTTCATGAGTCCTCACACATGTTTTTGCACCATCATACATGTCTCTTATAAGGTTAATATATGTCAATGGGATACCTCTTTTTCCAAAGTTCTCCAAAGAACCTCTCTCGGTACCCTATCATAAGCTTTTTCTAGATCAATAAATATCATGTGAAGGTCTTTCTTTTTTGCTCTAAAATGTTCCATAAGACGTCTCAAAAGGTGAATCGCTTCAATAGTAGATCTACCTGGCATAAATCCAAATTGGTTCTCTGTTGTACTTGATACTTGTCTTAACCTACGTTCAATAATTCTTTCCCATAATTTCATAGTATGACTCATTAACTTGATACCTCGATAATTCGCACAATTTTGAATGTCTCCCTTGTTCTTATATACGGGTATAAGTGTACTTGCTCTCCATTCCTCGGGCATCTTTTGGTTTTTCCATATTTCATTAAATAGTCTTGTGAGCCAAGTGATTCCTATTTCTCCTAGTATTTTCCAAACTTCTATAGGAATATTATCTGGTCCTACCGATTTACCACTCTTCATATGTTTAAGAGCCTCTTTGACTTCATTCTTTTGAATACGTCGGTAGAAATTGTGGTTTATATACTTTTCTGACTTGGCTAAATCTCCTAAACTAATACTAATATCTTTATTTTCATTAAAAAGATTATAAAAATAGTTTTTCCATCTATTTCTTATATCATCATTTGCCACTAGAATTTTTTCATCCTCGTCTTTTATGCATCTAACATAATTAAGATCTTTAGTTTTCTTATCTCTAGCCCTAGCTATCCTAAAAATGTCTCTTTCACCCTCTTTTGAGTTGAGTTTTTTATATAAGTCCTCCCAAATCTTAGCTTTTGCTTCACTAACGGCCTTTTTTGCTTCCTTCTTTGCTTTCTTATAAGCTTCTAAAGTTTCACTAGTTTTCTTAGCATAATGTAATTTGTAACATGCCCTCTTTGCCTTGATTTTGTTTTGTACTACTTCACTCCACCACCAAGCTTCTTTTTGTACCGGTACACCTCCCTTAGATACCCCTAACACATCTTTCGCCACTTTCCTAATATGTATAGCCATATTGTTCCACATATCAGAGGGTGTGCCAACATAATTCCAAACATCTCCTTGAAGGACTTTTTGTTTAAATATATCTTCTTTCTCACTTTTGAGGTTCCACCATTTAGTCCGAATAGCTCGATGCACTCTTTTCTTCTTTGTCCATTTTTTTATTTGTAAATCCATAACTAAAAGTCAATGTTGGGTGGTTAAGTTTTCTCCTGGAATTACCTTACAATCTTTACAACACGCTCTATCTTTTTTTCTACAAATAAAGTAATCAATTTGTGTTTGTGATAAGCCACTCTTATAAGTAATTAAATGTTCATCTCGTTTTTTGAAGATTGTATTGACTATAAAGAGATCAAATGACATAGCAAAATTTAAAATCTCCCTACCTTCCTCGTTTATATCCCCATAACCAAAGTTTTCATGAATCCCTTGATATCCTAATGCCTCTTTACCGACATGTCCATTTAAATCTCCTCCTAAACAAATCATCTCCCTTTGTGGAATCTTTTGAAACACCTTATCTAACTCTTCCCAAAAAACTGTCTTTATACTATCTTCTAGTCCTACTTGGGGTGCGTAAGCACAAACTATATTCAAAACCTCTACTCCTAACACTAATTTCAATGTCATGATTCGGTCACCATATCGTTGTATGTCTACTACACTCTCCTTTAAATCTTTATTTATGATAATACCAACTCCGTTTCGGGCCTTTTCTTTACCTGAGTACCATAATTTAAAACCTGTATCCTCTATCTCCTTTGCTTTTTCTCCAACCCATTTTGTCTCTTGTAAACATAGAATATGAATCTTTCTCCGAATCATAGTATCTACCACCTCCATTAGCTTACCCGATAATGTTCCGATATTCCAAGAACCAATACGAATCTTATTATCTAGGACTAGCTTCCTTACCCCCCGCATCCGTCCATAATCAAAATGCGGAGACCCTCTCTGAAAATTTTTCACTACATTCGGGCGGCAATGTAGCGGGACTAACTTCTTTACCCACACCCGTCCATGATGTGGGAACCCTCTCTGCAATTGATTCACTACATTCGGGCGAAAATGTAGTGGCCCTTGCTTACTTCTTACTGCATTCGGGCTCTGCAGCACGTCGCTAGGCGGGAACGCCCCAAAGCAATGCTCATAATTTTTGTAATCCATGTTGTAGAAATCCGACGAAGTTTTACGCTGGCTGTCGCACAACCCTCTTTCGATGTTCCAAGACTATGCTGACAAATTGCCAAATCTTTTTATTAAGATCTTTAAAAAAATAATTAAAACGTAAAGCAGAATTATTTATTAAGAGATAATTAAATAAGTGAAAGTGAAATGTTGAACCTGAAGCCGAGTGATGAGGTTGTCACCAGAAATCTTCTCCAACTTTACAGCTCCATCTTTTGATGGGTTCCTGTACTCTCTTTTTTTCAAAAAATGTATAAAGAAAAAGTATTTAAGAAATGAAAGGTTAATCTTATATATACATAGCAATGGTCACAAGAGAAAACGAATAACCTGTGATGACAAAAACTAAGCCTTTTCCTATCCTAGATGAGTCGGCTACATGAATTCTTTGTTTCCACATAACCCTATCATGTGTCATGCTTGCAGTTAACTCAACATGAACTAGATAGTTCTTTATTGTTTCTTTCCAGCAACTTTGTGGTCTCCTTCCTCTTCTTCTTCAACTTTTAACATTTTTACAATATAGTTTTTCGTACCTTCTTATTAGAACTTCCTTTAGTTGCCTTTCTAGATGTTCAAACCATCTTAAATGATTCTTTCTCATTTTATCCTTTATTTGAGCTACTCCCAATTTATTTCTAATAACCTCATTATGTATACAATTGTTCTTTGTGCGACCACTCATTTATCTCAATATCTTCATTTCTACCATAGATATCTTTATATATATTGATGATTAGTTGTAACCATAAAATATAGCACGTCTAATTGTTGCTCTATAATATTTACCTTTCAACTTTAATGATATCTTCTTGTTATTAAGAATACCTTATGCTCTTTTCCATTTTAACCAACCTTCACTAATTCTACGTGTAACGTCTTCATCAATTTTTCATCACCCCTGAAAACTGACCCTAGGTATTTAAAATTTTCCTTACAAAAGATGCAATATGTGCCAATCTTAATTTCTATATCCTAAAGTAACCAAATGATCAAACTTACATGTCTTTGTTCTACTAAGTCAAAAGCCTTTACTTTTTCCTTAGACTCATCCACTAATATGTCATTTGCAAATAGCATACACTACGGTATTTCGTCTTGAATATGTTTTGTTAACTCATCAAGTACCAATATAAATAAACATGTACTTAAAGCAGATTCCTGATTTAACCCAATATTAACTTCAAAGAAGTCTATCATTCCTTCACGAGTCTTCACACATATTTTTGCACCATCATATGTATCTCTTATAAGATTTATATATGTCAATGGTATACCTGTTTTCTAAAGAACATCTCTTCTTCACACCCTATCGTAAGCTTTTCTAAATCAATAGATACCATGTCTTTTTTGCTCTAAAATGCTCCATAAGACGTTTTGTGAATCACTTCAAAAAAAATAACATGTGATGACAAAAGAATATAAAATCTCTCTGGTTGTGAAAGGTCACAACTTGCCGGCCACGAAAGTTTGGATCTTGGGAGAAAAGTGATGCAATCAACCTGAAAATCACAAGCATCCAAAACCAAAATCACAAAAATACAGATCCGAATTCTTCAGAAAGACACATACTTGATACTTGAAATAGCTGATATTCTGAAAGTCAAAAAAAGAAAGTATACCTTGCAATACGATGACCTAGACATGTTGTAAAGTTTGCTAGTATCAACTCTGGCTTGTGACTGGTTGGATTTCCATGATTCTGAAAACAAAGACGAATCAATCTCTACTACTTCTGTGTGTGCATGATCATGAGAGAGAGAGAGAAAAGGGGATGTTTCAATTCTGAAACATGTCTTAGTAGGAGTGAGCATCAGTTGGTTCGGTTCAACGAATAAACTGAAAACCGAAATTTACTAAAATGTATACACCGAAACCGAAAAGATGTATCTATGTAACCGAACTAGGCCGAACCAAAAGAATTCAGTTCGGTTATAGAAGTAAATCGGTTGTTAGATTTGTATAAACTGGTAAGGAAGCAGTCATTCAGTACAAAGTCGATAACATCTCTAATGCAATCTGTCATATACACGTATTGCATTTGATGGTGGATTTGGGATTTAGAGCTCATTGCAAATCAAAATCAACCTGTACTCATTTAGGGCAAAAGACATACATTCTTTCATGGGTGATTTCAACAAACGCACAGCAACCAGCAGAGAGAGAAAATACCTTCAATCTTTTAGAGAGGGAGACACAAGACTTGTCCTTACCAACGTACACACCAACTAGCTTCCTCAACCAACAATGAGAGACAACTCGAGTATAACTGAGAGAGTTGGGTGCAATGCAAAGAGAGCCAATTGGGAAGGATTAGAGCGGACTCTGAAAAACAGAGGGATTAGCGCATACTCTGAAATATCAATCATATAAATATTTGGTTATTCGGTAATTTCGGTTTTGGATCCTTTGGAACCGAAACCGAACCAAAAAACGAATTTTCATAGAATATCAAACCGAATCCGAACCAAAATGAAAATTTCGGTTCGCTTCAATTCGGTGATTTGGTTAAAACCAAATTGTGCTCACCCCTAACCTTTATGCATCACGTTAAGAAGTTGAATGAAGCCAAACAAGGAAAATAGAAATGTGAAACACCAAGTGTCGAAGACTTTTTCTTCAACATAGCAATATAACAGAACGGAAACATAGAACATGCATAAATCCAAAGTTAATGGATCAATAGGCATGTGAGAACCAACCAAATATAAAGTGGCTATCACAAATGTGACAAATCAATACAAACACTCCCAATTTACGCTTCTGAGTAATTCTAAAATCATTAAAAGTAGGATCTAGCCGTGTCTCTATTGTTTTGAGTAGCTCTTATTTGACTAATTAATTTTTTTCATATTTAGATATGATTTATAAGACACAAATAGAAGGGTGTAATGCCACTTCATCATTTGGGAGACATAATGCTATATCATACAAAGGACGATCACACACATAATAACGAGCAGAAAACAAAGATATTTTGGTAGATACACATATCGATGAAGCATGACCTTCTTCACATTATGAGGAAGATATAGAAACCTTAGACTGAGATGGATAGTACAAAGAATGATGATGAGGGAGTCCTTGATATGTTAGGAATACTCTCTAGTTGTGTATATCACATCACTCATAAGATCTGACATGAACATTTAATTTTGAATTTTAGCATTATTGACCTTGCTTTCATCTATACTCTCCTATATTGTTAAATGTCCCTCCAGCTCAATACAATTTTCTGTTGATTATGTTGGGTTTTGCTGTTACCATTGGTCATGAAAGAATTTGTCCAACTATATAGTTTTTGGACATCATATTTGATGTATGGTGCTGCCACATCTCAAAACATAAATTCAACATGTTTTTTGGGGGAATTTCGACCAAAACAACAACAAAATACTAAAAATATACTAAATCAATGACATATCTCAAAAAATGACTAAATTCCTTTTCGAATCAACCACATATTTCTTTTTGCTTTTGTTTTTTCTCTTCTTCTCCCTTCATTTTCCTTTTCTCTCTCCAACTCAATCCAAAGCAATGTTGGATCACTTATTCGTACATTCGAGGTATGTTACGAGTAGTGGGTCAAACACGGACATGAGCTTCACAGGTGGTGGTGGAAAGACTCACAAGAGAGAGGAGTAGTGGGTCATTTGAATACAGGCATGAGCTTATGGGTGGTGGTGGAAAGACTCACAGGAGAGAGAAAGAGAGAGAGAGAGAGAGAGAGAATGGTGGTTTATTGTGGGACTAAGATGGGAATTGTTGGGTTTTACTAAGGGTGAAATTGAAAATGCAAAAAAATGGGATGTGTAGTAAAAAGGGTAAGTATTTTGGATCTTATTATTTAGTTCAACAGGCATTACTGTTCTTTTCCATTTATATTATTTATATGCAAATTCATTATCATAATACAGGTAGTTAACCAATCTCTATATCATTTTACAATATGCAATCTCTATCCTTTTTCATCCGAGTAAAGTAGTCAATCTTTGTCTGTGAAATCAAATGTTGATCCATTTTTTTGAAAATGTGTTTACTAGAAAAAGGTTATATTTAATCACAAGTAAGAAACTTTTTTGTCACCCTCATTTTTATTACCTTCAGATTTTACTTTACTCCAAAGCCTTCTTTACCCATATATTCATTCATAGTTCTTCTTAGACAAACCATTTGTGTCCATTGGCCTCTTGGATTACCTTATTTAGGTACTACAAAATTCCTTTTATTGCCTTCAGTTTTTACTTATACTCTCCCTCTCTATACACTAGGAATATTTATAGTGAGGTGCAACCATTTAAAGATAGACATACAAGTTATTTATATGCCTCTCTCAAAATTTTAATACTCTGTCAAATTTACATAGTAGTTTGTATACCTTAGAGTATGCAAGAAATCCTCCTCTCTTTTGTCTCTCTCCCTTTATATACATATACATATATAAATATGTGTATACAACATCTTTTTGAGAAGCTAAATATCTTTAATTCATTAGAGGTACACATATCATTGTAATGGATTTATTATATTAATTATGAACATTACTATATGCACATCCCTTTTACTATATACACATCCCAAATTTCGTAAATGCCTCAAAAATTCCTTCATGATTTTCTCTCCTCTCCATAGTAAAATCTAGCAATTTTTCCTCTTCATCTGATAACTTTTTTCTGTTTGATTTTGGTTCATTGATAAGTTCTATACGATTATTTATAACTAACTATCATCGATTGATTACTTACAAACCTAGTTAGAATCAAACGAATGAAGAAACAAGATGAACAAAAAAAGAAAATCGAAGAGATAATAAATCTGTCTACTTTTTTTATTTTTCTTGAATTTGAAAGATTGACTCTTATTAAAATCATTATATTTTCGTTACTTTGCTTTAAATCTTTCTATTTTTCAAATATTTGAAGATGATTTCTAATTTTTGGTGAAACCTGAGAGTTAGCCAGATCCATGGAGGAAAACACGGCTAAGGCACATCCTTCCACATGGCGACACGTATGGATCATGTCTCAAGGGAGACATAGTTCCGTCACGTCTCGTTCCTTAAGGGAGATGCGGCAGAACCACATCTCTCCTGAAGATAGAGGATATGTATATCCCATGTCTCTTTCAATCAAATAATTTTTATCATGGTATTTGATATTCATATTTTTATTACAAAATGACACGAATCAACATATTTATCATAGAATAACTAAAGATTGTGGCAAACTACACCAGATGATGTATTTGTTAACTAGTTGATAGAAGACACATGACGAATTTGTTGATTGTAAGGATGATGGGCTAAAATATTCTCTTGTATTTGTGATTGATGATATGTTTAGGAGTTGTACTAAACTTATTGACTATGTAAAACTAGTTGAGAGAATATATAATATTATTATGGTTATTAGTCATTCAAAGAGTAAAAGTGTAATAAGTAAGGTATGGCTTGCATGTGAAAGAAAAGACAAATATAGGCAAAATTATGGTGTTGATGTTGAAAGTATAAGGTAGACGGGTTCTAAGAAGGTTTGTTGCCTCTTCTTATTAAGAGAAGAGGGTGGAGTGGATGAATATTGGAAGTTGTATATAGTAAATGAGACATATAACCACTCTTTAGGATTGTATCTCGAAGTATATGCTTTTGTAGGTGGATTGAGTAACTCTAAGTACACTATAACAAAAGATCTCACACAAAGTCATTACAAACTGAAGCATATTACGATACATTTGAAGTGAGTAGAAGTGAAAAATATGAGTACGACAAATCATATTTATAATGCAAGAATGAAGATCATGAAGGAAGACTGTAGTTTTTAAAGTACTTTACAACAAGTACTACACGATCTAGACATTAACCATTATCATACATGACATCGTAAAGTCATTGATACGAATGTTGTTAGTGACATTGTATTTGTATATCCTCATTTAGTATTCTTATTTCTTACATTTCTATGGTATTAGAATTTGATAGTACATATAAGACAAACATGTAAGTGTTTTACTATTGTATAATAATGTCTACTCTATATTACTATTATTAACGTTTATATATTTTAAATATTTTGTATAGGTATAAGATATTTTTCTTGAGATTGTTGGGTTCACATCAACCTTTAAAAACTTGTTTGTAACCTTTGCTTTTATGAGTACATAAAAAGAAGAGAATTATGTATGGGTGTTGAGGTGTGCGAGAGAGTTATGTACTCCAAATAAAATGCTACATGTTATCTGCAATGATCGTGATCTAGCATTGGTGAATGTCAATCAAATAATTTTTACAAGTGTGAAACTCTTTTTATATATATGATATATAGCCAAAAACATTGAAGATTTTATTATAAAGTTGACAATGAATAAAGATATGACGAGTAAGTTTATTGTAAGTTGGAAGAAGGTCATCAACTCATTAGATAAGAACAATTACTAAGATGCAATAAATATAATGAAATTAAAGTGGAGAAAATTTCTTTTTTACTCTCATACGTTAAAGAATAGTAGTTGGACCTACACAAAGAGAAAGTTGTCTCGACATGGACAAATATGGTCATTTATTATGATACTCATACGACTAATAGGTATATAAATTTGGTTTTCAATGCATTTATATCACCTACTATTTTCCAAATATATAATGATTATATATTAATATTTTTCGGGGTGAAAAGTACTCATACAAAGTTGAAAGGGTTCATTGGTACCTCAACTAACAAATTTGACATAATATGAAAATAGTTTTATTCCTTGATAGAATTATAGATTTAAAAATTGAATAAGTCATTTAAGGAATCAATAACTCTAACTATGCATTATGTTAATGTGACAAAAGACCTTATTGCAAACCTTCAAAGAAGAGTATCACAACACACTCTAGATCTTATTGTAAAATAGTACAATCATGTGAAAATTATAGAGTAAGATATACAAACATGTCGTTATAATTTATGATTTTCATATGGTCTACCATATGTCCACGAGCTCGACCTTCTGCTTAAATATGGTTCTTCGATAGAATCAACTACTGATTCATTTTTAAAGAAGCTAGACATAAAGGAGGATATCGCATTCATTGTCGATTAAGTAGGAGAGGATGCATGAACATCTATAGAGATCATTTGGAGGAAGCAAGAGAATCATATACAATGCAAGAAATTTGTTAAGATATTAGATAAGCAGTTGAGTCATAAATACACTACTCTACATGAACCACTAATTCGTCATCCTAAAAGGATACCATCTAACCAATCTATATGGCAGGACTTGTCGGCTTGGGACCATGTAGGTAGGACTGTCTCACGCGGAGGAAGGCATAAGCATACACGTGGTTGAAACTGCGATGCTTCTCTTAATCCTCTTTAAGGAGTTGTGATCTTGTCTTTACCATTGAGAAAAATATTTCCAAATAACTTAATTTTGAATCGACTTATGAGACGGTAATACCACAATTTATAAGCATCTTCATAAATGTTATTGGATATGAAATTTATGGGTAAATAGTCATTAGTGACATGAAGTTCATAAAGAGTGCTTGAAGTTGGAAGCAAGTAAGTGTCACATATGTGTACATGTTTTCGTAGAAGATAGTAGTATTGATATTGCTATTCAACATATTGCATACATGATAGATGGGTCATGTCCTAGCTAGTATTGGATGACAATACCAGATATGAGTTAAATTATCGCTACTCAGTAGAATGTAGCACTAGTGCTTCTCTCTATAGTAGGATCAAAAATATTTTTGTCATTAGCGTCAAACACTCAATAGTATGTTGTGAGGGATGTGTGATATATGTGTTATTATAATATTGCATGACATTTTTTAGCAGAGAGCATAATATTTATATATTTGATTACTTTATGACAACAATTCTTAGATTGAAGTAAATATTAATCTTTTATTTTGTTTATGCTTTTTAGCAAATGCACATGGTTGATATCTCTCCATTGTTTATTATCTTCCCATCATAACAACATTATCGAGATAAAAGTATTGAGAATTGGTCAACTATATTTCAATAACGTATCAACTTGTATATATAATTGAGAGGAGTAGGAGATGACGTTACACATGATATTGAGGATGATAACTAAGTGACAACTATTGTCCATTTATATGTGTCATTGCATGATTTTGGGATTTCAATGGATATCATGTATTATCTTGATGATGTACTATAATATTTTATTGCAATCATGTATGTAGCAAAAAGCCCAATTTTCTTTCATTACAATCGTCATTTGCATACCTAGGATCAATTTTTCAGAGTGATGAAAGAATTGATCGAGATGTTACACATAGAATTAATGTTGGTTGGTTAAAATGGAGAAGAGTATAAAGTATTCTTTGTGATAAGAAAATATCATTAAAGTTAAAAGGCAAATATTATAGAGCAACAATTAGACCTACCATGTTTTATGGTTATGAGTATTGGGCAATTAATCATCAATATGTACAAAAGATGTCTGTGACAGAAATGAAAATGTTGAGATGGATGAGTAGTCATACAAGAAAAGACCGTATACATAATGAGGTTATTAGAAATAAATTATGTGTGGTACCAATAGAGGATAAAATGAGAGAATATCGTTTAAGGTGGTTTGAACATATAGAAAGAAAATCAAAAGAAGAACATGTAAGAAGGTATAAAAAACTAGATTTTAAAAGTATTAAAAGAGGTAAAGGATGACTACAAAAGTGTTGAAAAGAAACAATAAAGAATGATCTAGCTTGTTATGAGTTAACTGCTAACATGACACATGATAGGGCTATGTGGAAACAAAGAATCCATGTAGCTAACCCCGTCTAGTATGGGAAAAGGCTTAGTTGTTGTTGTACAATCGTCATTTACATATTCACTATTTCAAATTTATAAAATAATGTTTTGCATACAATCTAAACAAAAAATGTCACTACTCGTCATCATCATCGTCACCAAGTGTTAATTAGTATATTCGTTCATGGCATTGCTCATACATCTCTATGACCCACCAACGATCGTGGCACAAGCTTTTAATGTACTGAAGCTGTTGCAAGTGTCTCACGTATTAGACTCATATGCTGGTATAAAAAATTAAGTGTTAGAAAGTTAGTATGAGAAAACAAAAAAGGAAAAACTTCTAATAGAAATACAATTATTTGTTTACCTATATATAGAACAATATTTCACGTTGTCCGGAGTAGGTCGAGCAGGATGTAACTGACTGCTAGAATGTCACAAAATAAATCGATGTGTCCTTTAAATGTATCACTTCATGTATACCTCGTCACACTTGTATGGGTACAGTGGTGGGCCTCTAAAATGCTAAAGCTCAAAACATTGTGAATGTTGCGTTTCTAAGGTCACATCACGTGGCTCATACTGTACCTTATAAGCATGTAGCTTCGTAGATCTCTTTGCAATGGAGGGTCTTATCAATATTATTGGAGTGTCTTAACCCCGACCAAACTGATGCACTATATAATCTAGCATATAAGGCTCTATAACATTTATGCATCGGATGCATTCATGATATCGTGATAACTTGTAAGCATTATAATCCATGTATTTTGGAAAACTATATGACTGCTAGTCAATCCACATTACACAAAATAACACGTAAGAATATATAACATATGAATATATAACATTCAAAATACTTGATTTGTTGTTATCAAATCCAATTCCTTATGATATTGAGTTAGCTGATCAACATGAGATTGTTTGTGACACACACTACCTATCATCAACCTACTCATGGTTCTCCATCCTTACAATTTTGTTGCATAGCAACTCTAAAAGCTAAGAAGTATTCATTAATTCATGCCCACAATTAAAATATATAACTTGTTAAATTTTGAACAAAAAAAGTTGAACTAAATATAACACAAGTAATAATAGTAAATATTACTACATGAAGTAAAGAAGTATATCCAATAAACTATTGTGTTTCTATTCGGGATACCTTACTTAGTTGTCAATATAAATACATTAATGTAGTTATACCCTACACGTAATTGATAACTCTCATACAATCGTATACTGACATATTTACAAGCATTATCGATACTCAATATCTAGACTTATCCTGATACATCGTACACCCTAACTGATACAACAAATAAAATAAGGTCTTATTTTCATTACTCGCTTTTCTCCTTAAAAAGTTAGTTTAGAGTACTTTAAACTTAATTTCACATATTACTTCATCGATGCCCATTCCCAACATATCAAATAAAATTTCTTCATTGCTTCTAACCATCATCTCATTTATCAATACAACAAGTTGACTCTCTATTTAGAGACCAAGTATCTAATGGACATCGTGAAATATGATAGTCATCTCACTCTATGGCATATGAAAGCTCTTTGTATCTGGTTGCCAATGCTCGATAAAAGCAATCAATAATACATGATCTATCACATTGTATAGTAAGTCTACATCTTTAATAACACACTACGATTTACAAATTCAACCCAATTTTTTATCATAACATCCATCCTCTTCACTAACCAAGCTCTACCCACTATATATTATCTATTAGCTCTTATTACTTTTCATATTGCTTATAAATATATATTTATATAATACATTATAATAGATATAAGCAATGCATGATCTATCACATCATATAGTAAGTTTGCATGTTCAATCAGTCCACTACGATGTGTATACTCAACCCAATTTTTGGGCTTAACATCCATCCTCTTCACTAACCAGACTCTATCCACTATGTAATATATATGACCTCTTATCACTTGCAAATATATATTTATATAATACATTATAATATATATAAATTTATACTGAAATTTTAAAGTGCATGTTCCTCCTAGATCTTATATGTAATATGACCTGTAAAGCTCGCGAGTAATCCCGATATAGTAGGATATCCCTCATATTTACTGCTTATAATATCTATTTCAGTATCGAAGGTTGATGTATCATTCTCGTAACGTTAAGGGTTGGCTTCTTCTCCTTGTTGTCGTCTATAAAGACATCTTTCATACGACATCGTATTGCATCTCTTACATGAAGCGATGATGTTACAGTCTCGTACTCATGCCCCATTAGTCATACTTGCATAAAAAAATATTTATGAGGTTAATAACATCTCGCTCAAAATGGGAGACGTATTTAGAGAGTGCCTCTAATTTGTACGACGCAAGAAAAATATTTTTTTGACACCCAATTACATCAAAGAAAGTAAAAAATATTAAAAAATAAATATAAATTGATAAAACAACATAAAATCAACAATATACCTCAATAAATTGATGAATCCAATTTCAAATCAGCTTAAAAAATTGAAAAACCCTTCTTCCTCCACTTTCTCCTATCATTTCTTTCCAAATCAATCGTTTTGATCGATTTCAATGTGTTTTTTTTGATAGAAATAATTATAGATATCTTAATACATCGATAAAATGAAGCGGAAAGCAAAAAAACGACCGATCTATTCACGCACAAGGAGATAGGGCCCAGGTTTCAAGAAAATGACATTTTAGGAATTTTTGAAAATCACCAAGGATATTTTAAGAAAAAACACGCGTGTATAATAAAAAGAGTGTGCGTGTCAATCCTTTAATTATTTATAAACATATGGAACATACTTGTCTCTTAGTCATTAACAAGAATTGAACGTGCCAATAGTTACCTAAAACGTCTGTATATTTGAAAGGCCGGATATTCCTGGAGGTCGCAAAATTCCAAAGTTATCCGGATCGGCTGGCGAACCGGTTTTGGAACTGGTCACTTTAGGCGGTTGAAGTGAGAGGCAGAAAACCCTAAGCAGAGAGAGAGAAAGATATGCCGGCAATCTTGAGGTTATACCCGAGCTCCACCACCATCTGTAGGAGCACGCCGGCGACTCTCTTCATACTGTATCCTTACAATCCCAGTAGGAGAAAACCCTTAATCTCAAGTATCAAAGCCCAACAACAGAACCATTACGACGTTCTCGGACTCCCTCTCCATGCCTCCCTGCCAGACATCAAACGGGCGTACCGTTCCTTGGCTCGGAAGGTCTCTCTCTCTCTCTCTCCGTCTCTCTCTCTCCAGGCCTTATTGCATCAAACTGTTCTCTATTCTCTTGCCTGCTTTCTCTTGTTGTAAAGCACGAATATCTTTTTGGTACTCGGAGAAATTTCAACTGAAGGCTTCGTTTATGATCAATGGTTGAAGAATTTCTTCATCTTTGTATTTCATATTTCTCTGGTTTATACGCCAGGATGTGGTTTTGGATGGGTTTTCATCAGGCTGGTAGTCATCAAATGGCTTTTTTACTATCAATGTTATCACGATGTTTTAATTGGTAAACGTGTTCTATTCGTGGATCATTGAGCAACCATTCATAAAAGTTTCAATTCTGTGACATAATTTTGCTTATGTAGCCCATTTCAGTTCGGATGTTAGCCGAAATATGGTTGGCATTCCAACCAGGCTTGCACGTAAATCCGCGATTTTTCGTGTATTCGAGCTGTAGGGAATAGTGGGCTGTAAATGCTGAAAGCACTGCAAGAGCTAGAATGTTGAAATTACAAGCCTTGTTTGTGAATTGTGATGGTGACGTCTATGTTATATTTGGAATGGATGACTATGAGTGACTCAGCTAATCAAATTATCTTTGCGAAATGAAGGTGCACCATTGATCAATGAATCATACCAACAACAACCAAGTCCTTTTCCCTAGATGGGGTCTGCTATGTGGATTCATTTTTTTCATGGAGTTCGATACTGTTCATGCTTATAGTTAACTCAACAGGAGCTAGATAATTCCAACACTTTCTCTTTCTTTTTTAACATATTCACCATCTAGTAGAGCTTCCTTTTGTTGCCTTTCCACGTCTTGAATGATTTTTTCTCATTTTCTCATCTATTTATATTACTCTCAACTTCTTAACTAGCATCATACATATATTATCTTTCTTTATATGATCACACCATCATTTCAACATCTTCATTTCTGTCATATACATCTTTTGTATATGTTGATTTCTCCTAACATTATCTATTTATGTCACTCTCAGTTTGTCTTAAGATATTGTCTTTCTCTATATGACCACATCATCATCTCAACATCCTCATTTTTGCCATATACATCTTTTGTACATGTTGATGATTAACCATCCAACAGTCCATAGACCCTATACCATAAATATAATGGGTTTAATTTAATTGCTGATCTATAATTTTACCTTTCAACTTTAATGATATCTTCTTATCGCATAAAATACTTGAGGTACCTCTCTATTTAACCAACCTACTTTAGTTATATGTATGATATCTCCATCAATTTTTCATCTCTTTGGAAAATTGATGTTAGGTACTTAGAACTTTCCTTTTGAGGTGTGATAATCTTAATTTTAGTATCATTTATATTAACCAAATGGTCAAACTTGTATTCCATATATTTTGTCTTTGTTTTGCTAAGTTGAAAGCCTTTATTTTCTAATGTTTTTATGGTGCTGATCTTATCCTAGCACTGGTAACTCATTGGATTGAGATTCAGTTGGGATTATCCACCGACTTAAATCATTTGCTGCTGTTTTGCAGGGATTAGTACCCATACATGCTGATTTTCTGATACTTCTTGCCTGGCCCTCAACTTGCTAACCAAATACATGAAATTATACTTCCCTAGTTCCATGTTATGGTGCTTTGGTTCTTGCTGGATGTGAATATATTTGTTATATGTTGCCTCTTTTGAAAACATGATTGAATTGATTACATTTTGTGCACTTTCGGAAGTCTGAGTTTGGTCCAATATTCATCAACTGCTGTTCATATAGGGACTATAGGTTAGTGGTTTTTCCAAACAGATGCGACTATCAACTTGAAACATGTACTAAGTTGTAGTTGATCGTCTAGTGAATGTGCAACTGCTGGATTTGAGCCTAAATGACATCACAGTTGTAAAAAATTTCAGAGCTTCCTTCTTTTAAACTATTTCAACTTTTAAGAGTACCATAGAAGTCTCATTGCTGGATCCCAACACTTCTGTGAAGGATCTTGAATATACCTGGTTCTCTTATCAGCAATACATTAGCTGAGATAAACATTGCACTAGCACTTTTTCTTCTTTCGTTTGTTTGTCATTATGATCCAGTCATACTGTTATATGTATAGACAAGAGAGGATGGCCATCTACATGTAGTTTAGGATTACAAATCGAAGCAAAATTGGTGTCAGCATCAGATAATGTGCCATGTGCTTATGTTCGTGCTTTCTAACATTTATGTGAACGAATATATGGATTGGTCACGTTCCTTGTTTTCGTGGTGCTTGCAGTATCATCCTGATGTGAGCAAAGAACGCCAATCTGTTGACACATTCAAAAGCATCCGTTTTGCTTATGAGGTATAGACACAAATAAATGACTTTGCAGTACTTGTTATTTTAGTCATGGATGCTAAAAGTTCTCAAGTTCAAGGTTCTTCATAACTATGGAATTGAAAAATGAAATGCAGTGCTCGGGAGGTCACTGCAGGTCTGTCTTAGAAGTTGATTCATATGTATCAAGTTAAAGAGACATTGTTGATTCGGTACCCAAAAAACTGCCTTAGGGCTGTTTGAGAACTTCACTTGGCCACATGGTCTGTCCTAAGCCGTGTAACATAGACAAGTCTACAGGTACTGCACCTGTGTCTGACACTCCGACGCTCTACAGCTGTACTTATCTTGTGTTTGATTCAGTACTAAATGTTCTGAATACTTTCGACTAAAAATTCTAACTGAAAGATGGTTATAGTCATTAGTGCAATATAAAAGGATATGCCATGGAACGTTGATCTACTTAATTTATTAGTGAAGAATAAAATTTGAAAGCTTAGTTTTCTTCTAGTTTTAAGAGGCGTTTTCAGTTATATAAAACAATATATAATTCCTTTATCCTGCACTTGCACCGACTATCATGCCTGCACCTGCAACCTTGTGACATAGGTCCTGAGATTTTCTACACCAAACTGGACTGGACATAGGGTTGGAGAGAGCATTATTACCTGCTTGCAAGAAAATATTGTTTTTTAAAATCCCGTGCACCAAAGAAAAATCCAAAATTTCTTACAAGTTGAACCCTGTCACTGCAAAACATATTTAAATGCTTGAATCGAGATCAATTTTTTGTGAAAACATCCAAGAGTACCAGGTTAGATCAGTTTGGTCGCGTGCGTGTTTTAGAATCAATCTGTTGCTGCAGCTGTCAAGGGTTTTCTTTTTTACTTTTCATGCTTGAGATAATCCTTGTGGAATTCAAATTCAAGACTGCTTGTTTCTAATTGGCAGCCTTACATCTTGATCCAATAAGTTGAATTTTGGTTCTGGAAAAGGAGAGCTTCACACATGACTATAAAAGATGACATTGCTTTTTTGTATGAGAAAAACATCAAGTTCGATGGTGGTTACAATCTCTTTTACTTTACTCAGTTCTGGAGAAGGCTTCATTTTGTTTTTGTTGTTGGAAAAGAAGAGCGGCCTATGGTCCGTCTCCTTCATGTTAAAGAGAGTTGAGTGTCTACGTTTTCCATGTTTTTGATCACTAGATTACAAACAACAACAACAACAACAACAGCAACAACAACTAAGCCTTTTCCCATACTAGACGGGGTCGGCTACATGGATTCTGTGTTTCCACAGAGTCCTATCACGTGTCATGTTAGCAGTTAACTCACAATAAGCTAGATCATTCTTTATTGTTTCTTTCCAACACTTTTGTGGTCGTTCCTCTACCTCTTTTAATACTTTCAAAATCTAGTTTTTCATACTTTCTTATAGGTTTTTTTTATCTTTTTTCTATATGTCCAAACCATCATAAACAATATTCTCTCATTTTATTCTCTATTGGTGTCACTCCTAATTTGTTTCTAATAACCTCATTATGTGTACGGTCTTTTCTTATATGATTACTCACCCATCTCAACATCTTCATTTATGTCACAGATATCTTTTCTTCATGTTGATGATTAACTGCCCAATACTGAGAACCATAAAACATAGTTGGTCTACATAGTTGGTCTAATTGTTGCTCTATAATATTTACCTTTAATGGTATCTTCTTATCACAAAGAATACCTGATGCTCCTCTCTTAACCAACCAGCATTAAGTCTATGCGTAACATCTCCATAAATTCTTCCATCACTTGAAAAATTCCCTAGGTATTTAAAACTATCTATTGGGGATGCAATGTGTATCAATTTTAATTTCTCTGTCCTGTGAAATAATCAAATTATCAAACTTACATTCCATATATTTTGTTTTTGTTCTACTAAGTTGAAAGCCTTTATTTTTCTAATGTTACTCGCCATAGTTCCAATTTTCTATTAACTTTTTCGTTAGACTCCTCCACTAACACAATGTCATATGCAAATAACATACACCAAGGTACTTCATCTTGAATATGTTTTGTTAACTCATCAATCACTATTATAAATTAGTATGGACTTAGAGGTGATCCTTGATGTAACCCAATATTAACCATCGTATATGTCTCTTATAAGGTTGATACCTCTTTTTTCCAAGGTTCTCCAAAGAACCTCTCTCGGTACCCTATCGTAAGCTTTTTCTAGATCAATAAATATCATGCGAAGGTTTTTCTTTTTTGCTAAAAAATGTTCCATAAGACGTCTCAAAAGGTGAATCAGTTAAACAATAGATATGCAAGGCATGAATCCAAATTGATTCTCTGTTCTACTCGATACTTGTGTTAACCTAAGTTCAATAATTCTTTCCCATAATTTCATAGTATCGCTCATTAACTTGATACCTCGATAATTCGCATAATTCTAAATGTCTTTCTTG
Organism: Brasenia schreberi; assembly: GCA_036023115.1. Classification (NCBI taxonomy): domain Eukaryota; kingdom Viridiplantae; phylum Streptophyta; class Magnoliopsida; order Nymphaeales; family Cabombaceae; genus Brasenia; species Brasenia schreberi. The sequence continues at coordinate 17,150,554 of JAYKKT010000074.1, read as the reverse complement.
TTCTTGTATATGGGTATAAGTGTACTCGCTCTCCATTCCTCAAGCATCTTTTGGTTTCTCCATATTTCATTAAATAGTCTTGTGAGTCAAGTGATTCCTGTGTTTCTTAGGATTCTCCAAACTTCTATAGAAATATTGTTTGGTCCTATTGATTTACTACCCTTCATATGTTTAAGAGCCTCTTTGACTTTCATTCTTTTGAATACGTCCGTAGAAATTGTGGGTTATATATTTTTTTTATTTGACTAACTCTCCTATGCTAATACTAATATCTTAATTTTTATTAAAAAGCTTATAAAAATAGTTTTTTATTCTATTTTTATATCATCGTTTGCCATTAGAATTTTCTCATCCTCGTCTTTGATGCATCTAACAAAATTAAGATCCTTAGTTTTCTTATCTCTATCCCTAGCTATCTTAATAATATCTCTTTCATCCTCTTTTGAGTTGAGTTTTTTATATAAATCCTCCCAAATTTTAGCTTTTGCTTCGTTGACTTCCTTTTTTCGTTTCTTTCTTTGCTTTCTTATAAGCCTCTTAAGTTTCATTAGTTTTCTTAAAATAATGTAATTTTACCATGGATTCTACAAATTATGATAGGGATAAGTGGAAACAAAGAATCCATGTAGCCAACCACATCTGGTATGGGAAAAAGCTTTGTTGTTGTTGTTGTAATGTAATTTGTAACATGTCTTCTTTGCCTTATTTTATTTTGTACTACTTCACTCCACCACCAAGCTTCTTTTTGTACCGTACACCTCCCTTAGATTCACCTAACACATCTTTCGCCACTTTCCTAATATGTATAGTCATATTATTCCACATATCACAAGGTGTACCAACATAATTCCAAGCATCTCTTCGAAGGACTTTCTGTTTAAATATACCTTCTTTCTCGCTTTTGAGGTTTCACCATTTAGTCCGAATAGCTCGATGCACTCTTTTCTTCTTTGTCTACTTTTTTACTGTAAATTCATAACTAAAAGTCGATGATGAGTGATTAATCTTTTTCCTAGAATTACCTTGCAATCTTTACAACACATTCTATCTTTTCTTCTACAAATAAAATAATCAATTTGTGTTTGTGATAAGCCAACCACTCTTATATTATAAGTAATTAAATGTTCATTTCATTTTTTGAAGATTGTATTCACTATAAAGAGATCAAATACCATAGCAAAATTTAAAATCTCCCTACCTTCCTCATTTATATCTCCAAAACCAACCACTCCTATAAGTAATTAAATGTCCATTTCATTTTTTGAAGATTGTATTGATTATAAAGAGATCAAATACCATAGCAAAATTTAAAATCTCCCTAGCAAAATTGTATTGTATTAAATGTCCATTTCATTTTTTGAAGATTGTATTGATTATAAAGAGATCAAATACCATAGCAAAATTTAAAATCTCCCTACCTTCCTCATTTATATCTCCAAAACCAAAGTTTTCATGAATACCTTAATATCCTAATGCCTCTTTACCGACATGTCCATTTAAGTCTCCTCGTAAACAAATCATCTCCCTTTGTGGAATTCTTTGAATCACCTTATCTAACTCCTCCCAAAAAGTCGTCTTTATACTAACTTTTAATCCTACTTAGGGTGTGTAAGCACAAACTATATTCAAAACCTATGCTCCTAACACTAATTTCAACATCATGATTTGATCACCATATCGTTTTATGTCTACTACAACAACTAAGCCTTTTCCCATACTATACGGAGTCGGCTACATTGTATGTCTACTACACTATTCTTTAAATCTTTATTTATGATAATACCAATTACATTTCAAGCTTTTTCTTTACCTGAGTATTGTAATTTAAAACTTGTATCCTCAATCTCTTTTGCTTTTTCTTCAACCCCACTTTGTCTCTTGTAAACATAGGATATGAATATTTTTCTGAATCATAATATTTACCACCTCCATTAATTTACCGGACAATATTATGATATTCTAAGAACCAATACGAATCTTATTATCTAGGACTAACTTCCTGCATCCATCGATATTAAAAATGCGAGATTCTCTGTAATTTATTCACTACATTCGGACAACAAAATAGCGAGACTAACTTCTTTACCCACACTCGTTCATGATGTGGGAACTTTTTGTGCAATTGATTCACTGCACTGCATTCGGGCTCTCTAGTGCGGGTCTAAGAGGGGATGCCCTAACGCAACACTCATAATTTGTGTTTGGTATAAAAATTTGATAGTTTTACGTTGGTTGTCGGAAGGTTTAACGCAACACTCCTTTATCCGGGCTTGGGACCTGCCATGCAAGGGTGATCCTTCACATAGGTGAAGTTTTTTATCACTAGATTCCCGATATAAAAATCTTTTAGTGGGATAGGCTCTTAAGTGACGAGGCTTGGTGTATTTGCCTTTCGGTATCATTGAAGTGTCTTATGAATGTTCTACTCGAATGGGGCATACTCATCTAGCTAGGGAGTTATCTGGGAAGATGCAGGTCACCAGTTCCATGCCCACGGTGTGCATGTGGTGAGGGTATGCAAACCCCATCTCGTCAATAAAAAAGGAAAAGTCGTGCTTGATCCTATTTCTTAAGCTTAATTCTTTTCATTTTGTGGCTCTTTACCAGGTTCTTTCTAATGAAAAGAGCAGATATGATTATGATAAACATCTAAAACAGCGGATCTACACTCGACAACCATCAAGAAACTGGACTCAACAGTATGAAGTTGATGAAGGTGTGACAATCTACTCATGGTCTGAACTCCGAAAACGCAACCGTAGACACAAGCAGCAATATGGCACTACTGGCGAATATGATTTTTCTTCCACACGAACACGAAGAAACGCCAGTGAAGACCTGTCATGGAACAGAGGATCCTTCGTGGATGTTTTGAAGTTTACCTTCTTTACATTGTTTTCAGTTAGGATGCTTGGACCCCGGCTAGGTCTTGCTCTCAGCACGGTGAGCACTATGCTTGATGAGCAGTTGGATAATGGATACAAGTTGGCGTACCTGGTTGCTTGTGTCCTTGGCGGCCGTGGTGGCATTCTGCTCACACTTTGCCTATCATTTGCAAGTTGGTTGTGTGGGAAAACCAGCAGCAGCCTTGTTGTATCAGTTGTTGTGGCAATGTGGGTCGGCACCGATCTTGCGAGGTTTGTTCCACTTCCACAGGGGGCTGTCCTCACCTTGTTGTATATGTCAATTAAACTACAGATCGAGCTAAGCTAAATGTGTGAAAGAGAATCCACGGAAAATGGTTGTTTTAGTTGATCATATATTTCTTTATTACTTGTGAATAATTTGTAAATTTAGCATTGTTTCTGATATAAATTATGTTGGAGTAGCTTGAAATTCTGTCCTTTCTTGGGCCGAAAGGTTAGCCTTGGTGATGAAGAGAATATTGCACGTAAAAGTCCTCGAGTTGCCTCGTTTTCTCTCAGGTATCCTGAGTAAATGCTCCTTCATTTACATAAATCTTCTTTTATGGAAAGTAAAACTAAAATGGCCATACTATCAGAACAATTCACTGATCTTGAAATCCAAGGACGGCATGCACTTTAAACTAAATTAGGGCCCTAGATCGATGATACAAGGGCTTTACCATAAGCGAATGCTTCAAAGTCAATGGACAAAAGTTTGGTTCATTAAAAAACTCCCCAACAGATGGAACGAATTTCACCTTGAATAACCGAAACCAATTACTAAGGGAGCATTAGGGAATTTCTAATGATATAAAGGTTAAAGAAATGCCATTTAGTGAGGTTTAATAGACAACCAGCGGTTGCCTTGTTTGCTCCAACTTACATGGTTTAATGAACTAGCATTAATGAGATAGGGACGAGCTGAACCGAGCCAAACTAGGACCTGTTTGGTTGATTTATCAACCCGCGAGACTGTGTGAAGAGGAGGATCATGGAGCACAATCTCTATACATTGTGGATATTTTAATAAGCACAGTGCCAAGCAGCATGTTTTCTATTGGCAAGCTGGCATTAGACATCCTTGCTATCTCTGAACGGCCCCAAGTATCGAACCTGGGCCTTCAACTTGAAGGTTCTTCTGGGTTTGTCCCCTAGCCAGGAGAGCAGTAGCTCGGGTAAGCAAGAGAACCTTCAACAGGATATGAGAGGATTGAGGGGTCGGGCAATAGAAATTGAGCTTGGTCTCTCTTCATGTGTCTTAACACAATCCAAAGTCCTGATGCCAGTGCTCACCTGATTGATCACTGGAGTCTCCAATCGAAATTAAGGTTTCCAGAGAGGGGCCAGAATAAATTAAAATTAGTAATATTTTCACTTGAGTGGTTCAACACCTGTTAATAGAGAGTGATTCTCTCACCCAAGCTTGGTTAGCTCGAGTGGCTCAACACTTGTTATGCACGGTATGAAGTTCGAACCTTGTGAACGAAGAAAACCACCGCTGGTAGGGTTTTACCTCACAGTGGCCCGACCCGCTTGAACCGGAACGGTGGTCCTTGTGGGCTTCCGGATACCTGTGGTTTAAAATAAAAGGACTCTGTGTGTGAGTAGAGGAAAGCAAAAGAGGGCTCGGTTAAGGATAAACATCCCTTGTATTACAAACATATGATTTACAGGTAGCAGAAAATGCAACATTATCAGAAGGATTAACAAGGAAAACGTAGTTCCTCTCCCTCTCAGATCCCCATTTTTCATCCCACCAGCGCCCTAAACCCTAAGATCCATCACCTCGATCTTCACATCGATGCCTTAGAACTTCGCTGAAAAAATTCTTTTATTTACTAACTTTGACGGAAAATCAAAGATGTACATCTTTCTCCTCGTTCAAGAACAACAATGGATTATATACGCCCTAAGCATAGTTAAGGCACTGGAAAGAACAGGAGAAGAACCCGCTATGATTCCTTCTTTGCGATTTCACCACCACCTGATCTTAGGTTCCTCCAGAGGTACTTGCCGCTTGCCATATCAACGAAGATCCAGAATCCGAAGATTAGCGCCGAAGGCAACTAGAAAAAAGAAATCAAACCGAAACTCATTATTCAGGATCTCAACAGAAATGAAAAAGGAAAAGCATCTATCGAGAATTTCCGAAATCAGTTATCAAGAATCAAAATTGTTCAAAAGATGAAAAAAGTAAAACTGACACAGTGCCTTCCAGGATTTTGCAATGAAAAGGGGCAACAATTTCCAATGGCCGGAACGGTACATGAAATTTTCAATTGGCTGTGCGAGTTTTCGTCGATAAAAGCGAATCACCAAGCACCGAAAATTCGCAAAACGCGAAAAGCGGTCGCAAGAAAACGAATTCGCTCAAGATCTCAATGGAGAAAGAACTGTAGAGGTCCCGATTATTCCGAAAATTCTATCAGGATCCAGCGCAAGTGAAATCCAGAAACTTCCATTACAAAAAAGAATAAAGAAATCAAGAAAACGAAAATAAAAGACGCCGCATCGGGATCTCGACTGACCTTCTTGAGAGAGCAGACGGGCTCCTCACTCGTCTCCTGGTTGTCGACGAGTTCGCCGGAGACCTCCTCGGGCGTCGACCGGAAGGATTTCCACGCGAAGTACCCGGCGAGAGTCGCTGAGAGGAAGACGAGAATGAAACGGAGAGGGCACATTCTGGACGGCTGGTAGAGAATGACCCAACAGACGAACCGAATCTCCTCCTCCTACTATGCCTCCCTCTCCTCGATGGCCAGAAACCGTCGAAGATCGCCGGGGAAAAGTTTCCGGATTTAGGGTCCCGGGCTGCAAGAATTCGGACACCAGAAATTCTCGGCGGATTTATCTGAGGCGATCGTCCGCGTACGCGGTGTCCAATTAACGGCTGCCGAAAGCCCTCCAAATCGGCGATTTCTATACGCGCTGGGCTTCCGCCTTACTCAGTCAACAGTGGGCGCCGGGGTTCTTTAATTACTATTTTACCCCTCTTATCGGCGAGGTTTGATCTGCGATGTGGGCTCGAGACGGCAATTCGTGTTCCGCGTTGTGCTCGCACCGTGTGATTTCGTGTAAAAGCCAACATGAATTTTTCATGTCTGAAGTTACTAGAGATTTCATGTTATGTTACTTTGCCTTCGTCTTAAAACAGGTCAATCGATCCCAATTTGATCTTGTTTGAGTGAATACAAAGCATACTTTTCAGGTCATACTCGCTTTCGTTTATTGTATAAGTTGCTAACAATTTCAGGTTTCCTGCAATCTTATATATTTGTGTCAAAATACGTCAACTCGAGTGGGATCAGAACTACTTTTGGTTTCTCATGCTGCTGCTTCAGACGGACATGAGCACAACATTTTCAGGTCGGTCTCGTGCATAACGGAGTGTTTTCGAGCTGCCGATATATAGAAATTAACGGCCAGATGGGTTTTTGATTTGGACAAAATGGATGCTTAACACCAAATGGTCGCCGCAATTGGTGAGATAATGTTGAAATTTTTGTCAAAGACAAGGGTGGTAATTAGACATGGGGGTTGGAGGAGACTTTGGATTTTTTGGGTGCTGGTTGGACCGGTTCGTGTCAAAGAAGTTCAAATCGTTGAACTTTCTAGATGGTGAATGAGCGGACGGGTCACAGATTAGGTGACCTAACCCGAATCAATGCAATTACGCAACCAACTGGATTTTGGACAGGAATCAATCTGTACCAAATCCTTTCGGACCCGTATTTGGTAGGTCCGGTGGTTTTTCTACACTAGTTCGAAAGGTCCGATTAGTATTTGAAAGAGGAGGGTTAATCCAAAACGAAGCTTTTTTACCACTCTAAGTGGACACACCACATAGATTCTTAGTTGCTATTGGTCCATCTTGCGTCATATTAGCATTTAACTAGAAAGAATAATGATAGATGAAATGCCTTTTCAGGTTTGCTCGGATGTGATTGTCATCAGATAAACAATCAGTTCAAGTATAACAAACATCTGTTTCTTCCCCGCCCCTGGGGTAGGAAAGAGATATGGAAGAAGAGCGGGGGAAGGGGTTAAGGTAAACCTCCATGAGAGACAGAGAGAGAGAGAGAGAGAGAGAGAGAGAGAGAGAGAGAGAGAGAGAGAGAGAGAGAGAGAGAGAGAGAGAGAGAGAGAGAGAGATGTGAATTCATGTTTATTGTATATATATATGTGTATATGTTATATATACAATAAGTATATGTTACATGCATGTATCTTTATTATATATAATCACTTATAATCGCAAAATTTGAAATATCATATAGTAAATGTATGCTTTTATTGCAAAACATATGATATTAATTGTTTCTTTTATTTACTTTTATAGGTTGAAGCACGGTGGGTCATACTGGAGAGGTGTGGGGTTCGATCTCCAAGACCCGCAGGGCTGGGCTGAGTGGGGTGTAATAGGCTATTTTGAGTGTGGGGGTGAAACCCCGCCCCACTGCCATCCATAACCACCCACACACAGAAGACAAGAAGGACCCCCCGACTAATTTAGTTTGAGGCGGGTAGGCCTGCTACGTGAGTCCTAGCACTCGTTTTCTCCTCTCACAAGACTCGAACTCATGCCTTTCTTAAGGTTTTACTCATGGACCCAGACCTGTGATTTGATAGCATGCCGAAGAGGAACTCAAACATGGATTTACTTGGATCAGAACTGGATCGAACCGAACTTTATCCACAAACTGGTGGCACCACCCTTAATTTTCGCCAAGTTGCAATAATTTGACTGTTATTAAGGACGATATATCCTACATCACGATCCGATGCTTATCCCCACAATATATTCAATACATGCTTGTTATAATTTAAATCAAGAGTTATTATGGCCTCAATTATCGCTAATGCAGGACTCTGTGAAACTAATGAGTGATACGTTTTGTGAAATTGTAGGAGAAAGTCAGCCTTTGAATTGAAAATGCCTTGGGGGTCAAGTTTCAAAATTGGTTAAATACCCAACATCGACTATTGACAATCCGATTTGTAAATTTGGACCAATATACCCACCTTAAAAAAGAAAATAAGTCATAACATCTTATAATTAGGCGTTGAATGTCAATCCAAACAAGTGGTTGAGTGTGGCCATAAGATTTAAGAAGCCATTATTCTATCCAAATGATGGGCTTCAAAGGTCTTCCAAACGTTCACCATACATCATGAGAAGGGTTGCTTGTGATTCGCGTGTGAGTTAATTAGACATGGTCAGTTTGAACAGGAACCAAACTGGTCCGCAACCAGCTGGAACTGGAATCGACGGTTAAGATAAGTTAGAAGATGTCAAATGACAAATTTTTGCATGGAAGATGTTGTATGTGATAATTTTGAAAAATTGTAAGGCATCTTTTATATATGATTATGTTTTTTTTTCTGGATTACCAAGAAAGGGTTAGGCAAGACTCCTACCAGACAAAACAATGGTTATATACAGTATGCACAAGAAGGTATAAGGATACCTTCTGCCAAAAAAAACACAATAGCAGGAGCAGTTCCAATGAGTGTAGAGTGAACTCTAGTTAAGAGCTTTTGAAGTGAAATTAGTGGATTGCATATTCTGTCACTAATTATAAACCATTTTAATGGAGAACATTTGAGGTGCGCCATTCCCTTTGGTGGATAATCAAGAACGAGCATTGTAGAAGAAACCTTGCTTTCCATTGGTGATAATTCGTGACACGAGTCACTCATCACAATGATGCCTGCTTCTGCAATTTGGCTGAGAGGTTAGAGTTGAAAGGTTTCTGCCTCCAGTGCTGATGAGCAGAGTAAAATTGTGGCAGTGCGGGAGGCTGTTGAATTGCTCTAAGGCTCTTGGAGAAGCATAGATGTGCCTTATACTGGGTGTTTCTTTGGAAAGAAATGATTTGTTTAAAATTCATGTGAAACCTGTAATTGATTCTTCTATGAATTTTAATAATAATAAAATCTCTTATTCTTCTTCTTTTGGTGCTTTCAATGTTGAATTATTTAATATATTGAACGAAAGATTGGGTCATGTTAATTTTGATTTCACTAAATGTATAATGAGTTTGAATTTTATTCCTACGACTATTATAAATAGAAAGCACAAATGTGAAATATGTATGCAAACGAAACAACCAAAAAACCTTTTCATACTATTGATCTAAAATCTAAAATCTTGGACTTAGTGTATGCTAACATTTGTGAATTCAATGGAATAACAATTAGGGATAACGAAAGGTATTTTATTATGTTCATTGATGATTGTAGTAAATAATGTTATATTGACTTGCTTAAAAGTAAAAATTAAGCTTTAAAAAAGTTTTAAATTTATTAGAATCTGACTCAAACTCAAACTAATAGGGTATTTAAACGATTAAGGTATGATTGAATGGAGAGTATACCTCAAACCTTTTTTTAAAATACTATCAAAATATTGTTATTGTACATGAAATTACTGCTCCTTATTCACCTCAGTCTAATGAGAAAGATAAATACCTCAGTGTAATGAGAAAGATTAAAAAATAGAATCTTCTATGATATGCTTAATGTTTTATTATAAAGTTTTGGCTACTTATGTACATGGGTGTAGAAGTTTTGAATACAATTTATCATATTCTTAATAGAATTTTGCATAAATATAAGAAAAATAGTCATTTTGAACTTTGAAATGGTCGAAAAACTAATATATCAAAGTGGGGTTGTCTTGCGAAAGTACTCATTACTGAAAACAAGAGAAAAAAATTGAAACATAAAATTATAAAAGTCATATTTTTGGGTTACATAGAGACTAGCTATGCATACATATTTTTGGTTATTAGATCTGATGTATCTAGTATAAATGTCGACACGATTATAGAGCTCTTTGATACTATATTATTTGAGAATGTGTTTCTCATGAAAAGTATTGTCTCCTAAAATGTGTCTTCTAGAGATTTTATCCTTATTGATTTCATTTCTAATCATGTGGAAAGGATGATAATTGTGAGAAGTGACCCTAAATGTGTTATTTTCAAATCAGACGACTCTGAGAAAATAATTGAATCAATGAGGAGTAAACATGCTGGGACATCTAAAGACTTTGAAAGTGACTTTGTTACGTTCAATGTTAAGGATGATCATGTCACCTTATAGTAAGTTATGACCTCATCGAAGGTTAAGTTTTGAAAGAAAGCTGTTAATGATAAAATTCAATAAATATTCTCAAAAAATACTTGAAAATTGATTGATTTATGTCTCAATTGCTCTACAATGAATTGTAAATAGATCTTGAAGAAGAAACTGAATATAAAAGAGATAATCAATAAGTATAAGGATATGTTAGTTATCAATGGATGCACACAAAATGAAGGAATAAACTATTTTGATATCTTATCACCACAATTCGAGTACTTATAACATTGATATCCATATATGATCTTATAATCTATCAAATATATGTGAAAATGATTTTCTTCTATGGTGACCTCAATGAGCAAATTTATATGGAACAACCAAAGGGTTTTGTAACTCATGAAAATGAATCCAAAGTGTATAAACTTGTTAAACCATACATGAATTGAAACAAGTCCCTAAACAATGACATTAAAAGTTTGATTGTATCATATCATCTTTTGGTTTCATTTCAAATGAATTTGATAAGTGTATCTACTACAAATCTATTAACGATATATTTATCATTATGTACTTATATGTAGATGATATTTTATTGTTTGGTTCTAATATGAGAATTATTAATGAGATGAAAATATTCTTGTATAATAAATTTGAGATAAAAGATATGAATCTTGTTGATATGATTTTAGAGCTTAAAATCATAAGATTTATTGATGATGTAGTAATGTGTCAATCATATGTTAACAAAATCGTAGAGAGATTTTAATATATAAAATATAGACTTATTAAGATCCCATATGATTCCATAAATACCTTGTAACAGAACGAAAGTGTTATTCCTACGTCTTAATTAAGGTACTATCAAATTATTGGAAGTTTGATGTATCTAGCAACTATACATAACTAAATATTGTTTTTGTTATGTGTAAGGTGAGTAAATACACCAATTGTCCTAATAAAACTCTTAAGAAGCTCTAGATAGGGTACTTTGGTATATAAAGGAACCATTTCTCTTGAGCTACATTATTAAATATTTTTTTGTTCTTAAAGAATATAGTGGTGCAAGCCGGATTACAAAAAACTCTAAGAGTAATGGGTCTCAGGATATGTGTTTCTATTAGGTAGTGACATTGTTAGTTGAACATCTAAGGAACACACTATTTTGTGTCATTCTACCTTTGAGGTAGAATTGTGTGCTTTTGATGAGATTTGAATGAAAGTATAATGACTTAAGAGACTTATATCTCAGTTATCTATGGTAAAAAAGTCACCTCCTACAATTTCAGTTCACTATGATAGCATGACTATGATTACTAAAATCAAAAGTTTCAACTAAAATCAAAAGTAAGTGAGACACAATCAAGTCAAACTTAAGTATGTAAGGGCACTTATGTCTGATGGAGTTATGAATGTTGATTTCATTAGATCTAAAGATAATAATATAATTGATCTTTTCACTAAGTGTCTTACTTTAGCCCTATTTGAGACATCTAGGTTGATGATGAAAATAAAACCCATTAGCTATTAAAAATTAGTGGCAACCCAACCTAACTAAATAGAGATCCCATAAAAGTGGGTTCAATAAGGTAATAATAAGTCATTGGGTAAATAAAATGAGACTTTATAAAAAGTGATACTTTGAGTATATGTGTGTCTATTCCGTATAAACTTAAAGTATCCTAACTGTAAGTTAGTAAGAGTTTTTTCTCTTATGTGATCAAGTCTTTAGATAAGATGCTAGCAATACATCCTTTTAGATGTTCAATTAAGTGATTGACATTGTAAGGTTGCGATAGGGGAATTGGGTTATTACTTAAAATCAATCATGAAATATGATATGAATACATAACCATTAATGCATCAACCACATTGTTATAACTTTTATTATGTTGTTAACAATAAATATCTTTATATCTCAAGGTTCAGGTTTAATACCTATATTTACCTAGTTGTTGTAAGGGTAATATTGGATAACTTAGGTAACAATTCAAACCAGAAAGTACCATTACTGAAAGCATAATATGATAACTTATTCGGTAGAGCACTTCATACTTTGAACTTTGTGGGATATTGTTGGACTTAATGGCGAATTAATGTTGGTTAGTTTAATTAAGTCCATATGACATTAATTACATTTAGTTCATGTTAAGTATCTCTAAATGCTTATTTGATATATCTAAGGTAAAAGTCTAAAAATAAGAAAATCACATGTGAGTGAGGAACTTGTACATATGAATACTATTGTTCGTTCCTTAATATCATATTGATGGTTAAAAGGATCTCACATGTCTTTTATATAGATGGTAGATAACGAACCTTAGTTCAAAAAGCTTGGGAAGGACATGGAAGAGTACATGTGCATGCTAGGCTTGGGTTCAAGAATTGTTTTCAGTATTTTTTTACACAAAAAGTTTTGATCTAATGATCAAATTAATCTCTATATGAAGAGGCGTAGAACGGATATAGAGCGGACTTGAGGAGGCGCGACTACCTGAGAGCCCCCTAATCATATAGTTAATGAAACCTCTCACTCACTCATTCTCTTCCCTACTCTTCTTTTATCTTTTATTGTGTGTGACTGCTCATGCTCTCTAACTGGTTAGGCGATTGAGACGTGGTCGAAGGCAGCTTGAGTCTAAGTACGTGGTCTCACCCGTGTGATTGTTTTATCTTGAGAGAAAGACATTGATACATGTGAGTACTTGATAGCAGGGCATTGATTTCTCTAAGGTAAGCCCGTGAGGGCTACTCAATTAGATAAGTTGATTATTAATTTTTGTTTTACTTTGCTTATTTCATGCACTGTTTGCTTATTGATTTTTATGGACATGTGGCTTTTGTTGATGTCGGCATGTGTCTCTTTGTTGCATATTACCTATTGTTTGTGTATGTAGCCCTATGATTTCTTCCAACATGTTAATAGTAAGAGAATATGACTTTGCTCTCTTGAAATCCAATGGCATTGAATGACATCAAAGGTCCTAAAAAATCATTGACATCATCATCAATTGCATTTGAAGTGAAATTGGATCTAATCATTCTATTGAAGTTACTAAAAATATCAAATCTGGAAGACTCAATAAGGATTTTGTTCCTATCAATATGATTCAATACTTTCTTCCATCAGTTCCATTCCTTCATGCGAGTTGTTACGTTCCTTACAATCCATCCAGCACTGAGGAAGGCACCATTATCACCGTGCAAAGTGAAGCCTACTTGCCAAAACAATATTTTCTTGCTGTATACTTATAGCTTTAACCATATGTGATTTGGAGGAATTCATTGATTGATAAATAGCCATCAATAATGAATGGGATGCTGCAAGTTTTGCATTCTAGGTCACTTTGTATAGAACATCTTCTTTGACTCTGGTTGGAGGTCGATCGCCATGCAAGATATCATTTCTTTTTACATAAAATTCTGATGACCAGCTAAAATGTCACAATCCATAGCCTTTTTATCATTTTATCCTTAAATATGCACTTGTTCAAAGTCAATAGGAAGGAGGTGGCACCCCTTCATTGTTTTCACTTCGTTCCAAACAAATAGGAGATTTCTTTCCAGTTGTTATTGAACAAATGTGAAACTGACTTAGGACATTGCCTACATAATACGCAACTACCTTCATGTTCATTGCCTAGTTGAAGGAGTATATCAAGTGTTTGAAGTCTCTCTTTGGCTGCAATTCGAAGAGTAAGTGTTGCTCGAGGATAGTGATGGTAGCACCAAATAGATTTTGCTGGTGGGAAGGATTCACCTCTATACATGATCTGGTTCCATGCAAGATGAGAGGTAAAGTTCTGATTATCACCCATTCTATCCTGTCATGGCCGGTTCGCCTCAATGCGTTCCATTTCAAACATAGCTCATTCTGAATTGCTCTCATATATTGCATGAGGTAAGAAGTAAAGTTCAGCTCATTACATATCACATCATTTATGGCTACTTTTCTTACCTTAGAATGAGGGAGAGATATAATGATCAACAAGGCAAGATAGTGGTTCTTTATTGAACCAAGGATCAAATCAAAATTCTACATCCTAACTATCCCCAATGTTCCAGTACACTTGATTTTAGAGGGTGGCAACTTGGCAATATTGATTTCCAGCCTCAAAGAGTTATGACTATCTTTCCATGGAACCATAAGTTATTTTTATGCGTATATTTGGATTTGACTAGCATAGTGCATGGGTTTCACCACCATTTTCCAGATACTTTTAATATTGTCAAATTAACTTCCTCCACGTGACATATGCCAAAGCTACCCTCTTCCCGAAGTTTGTAGACATGTTTCCGTTTCAGCAAATGAAGAGAACATTCATGCTCACTGTCACCCCCAAAAATGCCTTCATTATGATCAAAGCCGCCTTGGGGCCGATATATGTTTTCATATTGCTCCAAAAATCCCTCAATCGATCGAACCCAAGATTTCTCAAGGCCCCTGGTGTTCACAAGTATCTTCATTTATACTTAATAAGGCCCTTGCTCTTGGAAGGATCTTGCTCCATATTTTGATCCGGCCGTGTGGATTCATCATCGATTGAGGGATTTGTGCATGCGTCTTGTTTTTTATAAGAACTGACTTTTCATGAATGACTAGCTGTTTGGATCCATCAAAATCAGGTTCCTGATTCCCTTGAGTGTTTAACTTTTTGGTCGCCCTCTCTTGGCATCAGGTTTTGTGCAAGGAATCATTGGATCATTGGTTGTTGTTTTGCTGCTCGCCTCCCTTGAGTTATGCAGCTGATATAGCATCGAAGTCTTGATCCTTGTTTGGTATTGTTCTAGCATTCGTCCCGTATAGAGGAACGTTTTCTTGAAAATGGTTCCAAATTGATTGAAGCTCAAGGGTAGGTATTACCATCTTGATCTTTGGAAAAGAATCTTGGTGGTCGATGTGATATGACTAGGATAAACTTGTCAAGATATGCTTCTTGCATTTCCTCCTCATTCAAATTATCTCCAGTGCAATTGGGAAGAGTGGTTATTTCCATATTTGTTGTGGTGCATATCACGGACTGATCCATTCTCGGATTGGTTTGTTTCCTGACGAACTAATGTTTGATCTTGGTCCATTTTCTGCAATGTTGAGAATGGATTGTTAGTTGCAGTAACATCTTATTGTTTCATACACCAAGCTTTCTTAGTTTTTGGTCGAGACCATTCATTAGCATCTTGCCGTGTTCGATGGGCGATTCTGTTCACAAGCTCGGTTACGATGATAGGTCAAGCCACATACTTCGCAAAAGATAACTTTGACCTCATACTCAAGGTTGAGGTCGAATTTTCTCCTCTTCGATTAAGATTGTGATGAACTTTTGCAGTCGTTGATCTCTTGGCAATTCTATGCAGATTTGGGCAACTTCCTCCAAAACGTGTTATATCATCCATTGATAAATAGGAACCGCCTAAGAACTTAGCAATGCTCTGGAAGAAAGAAATCCTGCCATAAGGCGACGTTTAGGTTTAACAGTCGAATCCATATTGGAGTAGTGGAGATAACTTCAAGCCGCCAATCCTGACCAGGAAGGACTCCATCTATTAATCAAGAGAGCTCTACCCGCTACTTTCCAAATACTTTGCCTCATAATGAAATTCATATCCTCTTCGCTATTTGTTTGGATGAGGAACAATCCCTTCTTTCCTGGATAGAAATGGATGTTCTGTAGGTGGACCCACAATCTCTGAAGGCTAGCAAATATGAACTGAAAATCCATTCTTTTGTACTAAGTTTCACTGCTGAACCCCGTGATCATGGTCCAGGACCATGGTTTCTTCCAGTTAGAGTAGCGGTCTTTGATGGAATTGCGAGTTTACTACCTTCTCCATCATCAGCATTGGAAATGCCTGTCATTTTCTACGGAAGGTTGGGGATTTTTTCCGACAACATGAGACCAAGTATGGAAGGGGTATCCGTCGTTGGGTAGCCGGTGTCCCCTTACCCCGAGTGGATGACACTGAAGCAGCCGTTCTTTTGTTCGTGCAAAACGTTGAACTGGTGTGCAGTAATGCTCGGCTTCGAAAAAGTGGAAAACGCTCTATTGCCAGGCCCGGTTGTATATGATTATGTGGGAATATTGAGATTCTTCAATTTTGTGTACGTTGGAGAACATGTTATAGTATGCTCTAATTAATGAGGTTTCATGCAGAGAAAGGAAAATACATATATTCATTTAAAAGATAAGAGAGACAAGAAAAGAGGTTCCAAGTCCATGAACGATGAGTACTTTTGATACCGGTGCCAGTTGTCTTGCAGTGCTAGTCGATGCTCGATGCAAACGCCAAACTCACCGTGTCGCGGCACTGCCATTTTTTAGCCCATGCCATTACACTAATTCCACTTTGCACAACGATGCAGACAAGCGTTTAAGAGAGTGTTTGATTGCTGACTACAATACAGGTCCTCGCGTTGCAACGGTTGCGTTTGCAAGTGCAATGGCCCAAGAACAGATTCTGGCCCTGCGATAGTTTTGGTATAAAAATAGGTTTGCCAAAGCAGCAAACCTATGGAGGCGTGACAAAATGTAATACTTTAATGTCAGCCGAAAACGGGGAAAAGGTTGGATAAAATTTCAAAATTTGACTGCAATCTCTCTCATACTCTCTCCCACCAACCGTGACACATGATCGGTTTAAACCGAAACTGAACCGACCACAAAACCGTCGATAACTGGAACTGAAAACCCCTAACTTTTTAGGGTTTGTGCTTTTTGAAAACCGACCAATTCCAAATTGCCTATTATTAAATGTTACATATAATTTTCAACATAAGTTATTACAACCCGAGTGCTTCAATGGTAAAACACCACTTGCTGTTGACTTTGGTGGAGAGTTCGACTCCCTGATAGCAAAGGACACCGTTTCTTTAAAAAAGAATCCTCCAACGTCTCTCTCTCTCTCTTCCGATGACAAAACATAAAAGCATGTGCTCATGTTGGAAGTTAAAGCCCACACATTCATGAGTCCGGCTGGCTTCAACAAAGTCGCACTTGGATGTCCGTGGTCAAATTTGGTTAGGCTCTAAGCTCAATATCGAATCAAATCAAATATAATCAATTCCCAGTGTCGGAGAACCCAACCAAACCACACCATCGATTCTAATTTGGGTTCGAATCCCATGTTTTGTCGGCTCCAAACGTCAATATATGCACTTATAGTGTAGTATAAACCAACATATTACAAATAACTTGTTAGATTACGGAACAAGTTATTCACATAGAAGAGCACCAAATCTATGTTAAAGACTAAAAGCAAAAGCTATCAACATATGCTAATACTGGTGGCAACGACATTTCTCCCTCCCTCTCTCTCTCTCTCTCTCTCTCTCTCTCTCTCTCTCTCTATATATATATATATATATATATATATATATATATATATAATGGTTCGATGTCAACATTCACACAGTGAATCAACCATAGAAAAGAAATAACTTTTTCAAGTCAACTGAACCAAACCGTAAAAGCAAGAAAACCAAAACCAAAGCGCTAATCTGGATAGGTTCTTTGAACACCCCTAATTGCACTGTCATTCCCAGCACACACACACAGGGAGAGAAGAAGCTGCCCATGCATGACCAGAGAGCTATGTGCCACAAACTGACAAATGAAAAACTGAAGGCATTAATAACCAGTACATGAAAGATTACACATGCAACATAACCCCCACATGGTGCAGAGGAACTCAAGATAGCCATGTTTCAGATAACGCTTCTGTGCAACACCAAAAAAGTTTCAGCCTTCTAAAGTTTCTCATCCCGGTTGGATCATGCTTTTCCAATCCCCTAGGAATTTCAAGAATCACTAGGCTGCAGCTGAGCCTCAACAATCAAGTTCGATATCAAGCCAGTGTACAAGAAAATAAATTAATCAAACAATGATGGAATAGTGAAATTACCAACTACGAATCCTATCATAACAACTGCCAGTCATCCTCATTTGAAGGGCCATCAATACTTTCACCGCAGGGGCTGCCTGAACTTTGCATTGCCAAATCGTCCTTCCCGTCACCCATCGAGTCTGTAAATTCATCTTTGTATGTTCTGCGAGAAGAACCTGAGGCCCGAGAAACAGTAAAGAGGGGTGCACCATTGGACCGATTCGCAAGATCTATAGACCGATTACAGAAGTCCTCAAATTCTTCTGCGCAAGTAGCAATAAATTTGAGGTTAACCCTAAACTGAGCAGATTGTGGGAACATGTCACCGAGGAATTAACATACCCTTGTCTCTGCAATAGAACCCAATGGCTACAGAGGAATCTAGCATGTTCAGAGGCATGTGACGAACGGCACTACAACCATATGGGCGGAAGGAAACAGGAAACAAGAAGTGGTTAGAAACACCAAGTCAAGAAAGTATTATCATACTGCTTTGCATATGTAAGCACGACGTTACTTGCAGTGGTATGAAGAAGGATTGGAATCCGGGTTGTCGAAGGGAATATCAACCACCTGTTCAGTCACAAGGACCCAGAATTGTTACTTTGGCTTCATTGCTGAACTTTAAATGCCAGAGTTAACAAAGAATAGTGAACATAATAAAGAATTTTAAGTTAGCACACTGCAAGTTTCACCATCTTAAGGAAGGATTAAAGTCCATAGAACACTGGGAATAGCCGAAAAAGTGAATGAATAAATAACTAACAGTATCTAGATCAGTAAACATCATAGAAGTACAATGAACCAGAAGTCCGTTCTTCCCACAGGTACGTAAGAGAAGATTGAACTACATAACTAAAATTGACATGACCATCTGAATCAAACACACAAAACATATATGCTTGACTCAAGGATTCCCTAGAAAAATAAACATTTTTAAGGTCCCGACTCCCAAGTATGTTGAGCATTCTTTGCTATGACAGATTTCATCGTTGCATAAACAAGCACTGTTAGATTGAAATGGCAAAAACTATATCCTTGTGGCAATAAATGATGGAGATCCGACAGCAAACATTTTAATTACAGGTGCAATATTGATAGGGCTGAAGAAAGTCCAAAATATACAATGTTAAGGAACTCACAGCTTGAACTTCATGGGGATCTAAATATATTGCTTGATCATCTTGCACTCCAACAATGTAAGTTGAAGCTCCAGGTTTTCCACCCAAAATGCCAAGAGATTGAGGAAACGTGAAACTTCCACACAGTGATGGTATATACCTGATAAGAGAAAAGGAATCAACTTTTAATTGCCATAAATCATTTGTATGGTCCTATAGAGCTACATCAGGAGAAGAATTAAAATACAAATGCTACCTCAGGGCTCAGAATGCAATGTCATGGTGCAGGGACATACATGTACATCAAAATAAGTGTGTACTTGCACACACACACACACACACACACAAAAACAGCTTCAAGTCCATGTTACAAAAATCAAGGACTAGAAAAGAGGTACTTGTGTTAGTTATAAATTGGGAATGCCACATCTCTAGGGTTAAATTCAGAGTAACCAAGAGTACAAATCTGAGGCCAGAACCCTCACACAGAGGACCTATGTTGGCACTTTGCATCCTGTGGGAGGTGGCATGTCTTGCAGCCAGAGGCTCTTCCTCTTCTTCTTTCTTCCTTAATGACGCAACAATTTCCAGAATTCAATGCAACCCCAAAGGTAACGTTTTCAAGGGAAAAAATAAGGAACATACTCCGCTTAAAGAAATAACATCTGTTTCTTCTCAGGTAGAGTGACATAGGCCGGAAGAGGAATCCCTCCTTTGTTCCTGCATATCTACATAAGCTGATATTTTCCCAAGATCTCCTAAAGAATCTATATTTTCTTGCCAAGAATTGCCCGATAAGTGACTAATGTCAATTAACCAAGCCAAATATTGAAATTAAAACAAGATGAAGAACTACTTTTATAAGTTTTATAATAAGAGTCTATATGTTTAGTTTGTAAGAGTTAACCACTCAACGGTGCTATCTACGAACACACTTAAAGGAAGTGAAACATGCCTTTTAGGCTGATGAAATCTGGCAAAGCTAGTAAGTCCAAACAACTTCATATCAAAGTCTGAAATATGCCGAGAGACACTAGAATTAGCTTACAAGATTAGCTGATGTCATAGTAGGAATAAGATGTTAGAAAAATGAAGGAAAGGTATAATGTTCCCCAGAATCAGATACAAGGATAATACAGACACCCAAAACTATGACAGGTATGGGGCATCAAGTTAATGAGTCAGAGAAAAAGTTACATAAGAAAAGGTTCACATAAATAGTTATTATAAAAGATGATCAGTTTGCGTCATTCTAGGGTGATCTACTACCGAGGATCATACATTTATTAAGACGAGCCACAAAATGCTTTATGACCAAGAAGAATCTAAACACAGTGTTTATTGACTTAGAAATGGTCTACAATATCATACCCTTTTAGAGTAATACGCCAACCTTATAAAGAACATGTATGATGGAGAAAGAATATATGCTAGAGCTCCAAAAGGGATAACTGAAACTTTTTGATGTAAGTGACTTAAATTTAGTAAAACAAATGTAGAAGTTCAATGTTTTTGCTCACACAAACAGCATATAAATTAAGTTGGCACACATTGCATTGACAGAGACGATACTTCAAATAACTCATGGATAGTTTTCCAATAAAATGGGAGGATTGATGGTGACCACCTCGTTCATAGAAGAGAAGTGCATAATGTGCTCCTTTTGAGAAGATATCTGTTAAATGTAATGTATGTAATGTGGAATGGCATGGTTGCCATATTACCGTTGGGAGCCGGCTCTCTTGGGAGAGCTGGCCTCAACTAGCCGTTGGAGGCCAGCTGCCTCCAACGGCTAGTCATCCTCTCTCCCCTCTTATTCAGTTGTGCTGTATAAGAGTCTTTTGCTTTGTCTATAAATAGAGCCATTATTTACATCAATAACAAGCTGTCTTGCACAGCCTTTTGACTAATGGGTTTGTCTCCTTCTTGACTTGAAACATTCATATTTGTATGCATTGCTATCTTGACGATTCTACTGACACATTGACGATTTGTGACTTGGCCGCCTCAACATTCATACATCAATAAATATTTACAGATATCATCTACAGTTAAAGGAGACCAGGCAATGCTTTATGTCGTCTAGTGTTGGGGAATTGATCATGAAAGTTTACATAAGATGTTAGCTGCAAAAATAGAAGTATGAGGTAGGTATGTGAATACACAGCCATAAGAAAATCATTTGAGAAAAAAATGGTGCGAGACCAATATAAGATAAAATTAAGGGAGTTGTGTTTATGGTGGTTTGGGCTTTTGGACATGTGACCCATGACCAGATTGAGCTTTAGTGCCAAGTAAAATAAATAATTGTATGGTAAACACTTCAAAAGAGGCAAACGAAGGTCTCAACATCGGAAGAAAACAATAAATTATGGACTTGGTTGTTTAGATTCAAATGCAAATATGATCAAGATCAAGCACAAAGGCAAGTAAGAATCCATATAAATCACTCCCATTTAGTGTGGGAGGAGGCTTGGTTTTGTTTTGTGATTGAATACAGGACCAAATATTAAGGAGATCATAGAAATTGATAAAATAGATGCAATGGCATGAAAAAACAAAATGTAGCAATGCTCAAAGAACTGGAAACTGAATATAGAAGAACAGATAGTAAGGAGATCATTAAGCTATTAAATAATGACAATGGTATAAAGAGAAAAAAACAAAACGTTGCAATGCCCAACAAAACTAGAATGATTTCCATAACCACAATGAAGATCAAACAAGTTCTAAATGCAACTGGTGACTATCAATAAAAAGATTGCTGACCTTGGATTCACTTTATCAAGCCCAAGAACCAAAGGAACCAACAAAAGAAGTGGAGCCCATGACCTTTGTCTCTTGGAGAATTCTGCACATAGTCTAGCAGCAACATCAACGCATACAACTGGTGCTCCACCACGTTCCCCATTTTCATCTCCAGAAACGACATACACAGCCATGGGCAAGGACTGGCTGGCATCTCCAAACTCATCCAGTTCTCTTTTTGTACAAGCAAGAGATTCCCAAGCTCGACAAACAGCATATGGGCCTACCCAAGAACCAGGCGTCAAGCCATAAGCTTTCCCAGCTTCAAGAAGATTGTGAATGGAAAAGGCAGATGCACCCGAGTCACCAAAATGATGCAAAATCTTGAGATACTCCTGATTGAATGGCTGCATAATCAACATGGTATCATCATGAGCAACCCTGCAGTGCAATTTAAAGATCCTTATTACCCTGTATGAAAATTCACATGAAACATCGAAGACTATGCAATAGAGACCATCCGGTCGTTTCTATCATCTGCTACTGTATCCATGCATCTCACCTTCTCCATGGGTTTTCTCCAAGATCTTCCCAAATAGTGAAAAAGCAGAGCCTGCATCCAAAAGGTCAATGTACAGCATATTAATAAGCATAAGAAAAAAGCCAATAAGCATTAAAACAAAGTAAATTCATCGTTAAATTCTTCAATGGGAAAATTACAGAAGATAAGCAGTTGGCACTTGGCAGTATAAGTGTTGGGAGAGGAGGAAGAAGAAAGTGAGTTGTAAGCATACCAAGAGAGAAAGGGATGGATGGCATGGAAAAATTTATAGGGTCTTACTTGGATAATGGTTATTGATGCCACAGTGTAAGTTTGCCAGCAAAAGAAAAAATACAATAAAATACCTGAGCAACAAGCATCTGACTACTTCTAAGCATGCAGCCCCAGTGAACGTCGCTGGAAAGCTTTGATTCACCAACAGCTTCAAAACCTATCAAATACTCCATAACTTAGAGAACCAAGACATGCCTATCATGATAAATAATATAATAATGACCTGGTCAACAATGGAAGGCGCTGCTTGTGCAAGGTCCTTACTAACCTTTTCGATATGTCATCCGTATTCTTGAAGAGAAATCTAGCAAGAAAGAAGTGTAGCCGTCACTTCCATTTGCATCACTTAAGGAACCTTCGGGAGAAATTTTATAGCACACTCCCAGAAGCCATATTTCACTGGTAGAGCTTGGAAGTGTAGGCCTGTTAAATCCAAGTACATCCTGGAAGCGCCTCATTGGGATATAAGTTATAGCCTTTCTTACAGCAGATGCCCAACCATTAGTTCTGTGCCTATGTTCCTTGGATTTCTTCCTGGAAGATGACTCTTTATTTGCATCAAAGACAGCAAACCTGGTGGCAAACAAGCTTGACCAAAAAAATTTATTATGAGTTGCAATCTTTGAATCAGTGATACCCGGTGGACAGTTGTTGATGGAGGAATCGGAATAGCCGCCACCTACGAATTTTGAAGATGCAGAGCCCTCAGGCAAGCCTGTCATCACCTACCATGACTACACCAAAAAGTCCTTAAATATTTAGTAGCTAAGTCTGCACCAACGCCAAGATATGCACTAAGAATACAGACCAATGCTACAACTTCCAACACTTGTCACAAGGAAATTCTAGAAGATGTCAAATTCAACAAGGCAATTCACCTGACCTGAAAAACAAAACAAAAGATCTGCATACATTTACCACTAAATGACGTTGACAATTCAAATCTGATAAAGCAGCACTGAAGAACAATCACAAGCCAAACTACCCCACCGAATTCGCTATGTGGAGACCAGAGGCAGGCGTTCCGAAAAGATGTAAACAGCCCTAGCTTAAGCCAGTTATTCAGTTGCACGAGAAATAGATTTAAAAATTGAGGAATATCATTAATTCATGTTATCTAACATATGCTATGAACGAAAAACAATTTCTCATATCTCAATATTTCATATATAATTGTGTCCCAAAATGAAAAAAAGTGGGCACCTAGATGGGGCCTATGTGCCTCTTCTGATCATTGATGCAAACTAGGTTTCCACTAGGGGAACCAGAAACTAAACCAACAAAATGGAAAGAAAAACCCTGTTTAATTTGTGGCCCTTCTGAATCACATAATATCAAAACCCAAAACTCCACAACTTTCTTTTCTGTCCTATCATAGTTGCACGATGATTTTTTCTTCAGATCAGACCCCCATGTGTTATCCTCAAAACAGTATCTCCAACCGCATATATTCTGTGTCAATGAATTTGATTTGTCCAACTCTATATTACTTAGATGGTTCCTTAAAAATCTTCTAGGGGTTACATGTATTCAGCGTTACTTACAGAGTTTTCCTTCAATTCTGATACTGGTTACATGTACAAATTGTCCACTATAACCATGAATGTCCAAAAAGACAAGGTTTTTCCCGCACTAGGTGGGGTTGGCTATATGGATTCTTTGATGCTGTAGAGCTTAATCTTGCGCGGTTAACTCCAAAAAAGCTATATTATGTTTAATTGCTCCCTTTTAATACTTTTGTGATCTTCCTCTCTTTTAAATTGTTCATTGTCTAGATTGTCACAGCTTTCTACTGGAGTTTCATTTAGATGCCTCTTTGTATGTCCAAACCATTTTAAGCGTGCTTCTCTTATCTTCCATCAATGCTAGCCCAACTTTTTCTCTAATAACCTTGATACAAATACAATTTTTCCTTATGTAACAATACATTCACCTGAACATTTTAATTTCTACCATAAACATCTTTTGCACATGCTAGACGTTTGACTGCCCAAACACTCAATGCCATATCATATTGTTGGTGTAACTTTTGCTTTATAATAATATTTACCTTTCAACTATAATGGTATCTTTTTTACAAAAAACACTAGAGACACCTTACCACTTTAGCTAACCTACATTCATTCTATTTATAACATCTCCATAACTTTTTTTCATCAC
Source organism: Brasenia schreberi (assembly GCA_036023115.1). Taxonomy (NCBI): domain Eukaryota; kingdom Viridiplantae; phylum Streptophyta; class Magnoliopsida; order Nymphaeales; family Cabombaceae; genus Brasenia; species Brasenia schreberi. Next base: position 17,125,817 of record JAYKKT010000074.1, on the reverse strand, counting down.
TTTGAAAGTCTCTCTAAGTACTTAAAGCTATCCTTTTGGAAGATGTGACTTCTAGTTCATTAGTTTCAACCAAATTACCAAGTTTTTCCTCCATATATTATGCTTTTATTTTACTAAGTCGAAAGCTCTATACTCCACTATCAAGTTCCTTATTAATTCCTTTCTTTGAGTCATCCATCAATACAATATCTACAAATAATGCACCAAGGTACTTCATCTTAAATATACTTCATTAACTCATCCACAACCAAATTAAATTGGTCTGGGCTTAGAGTTGACCCATAGAAATATAATATTAACTTCAAAAAACTCGGCAATCTCTTAGTGAGTCCTAATACATATTTTTACACTATTATACATACACTTTAGGAAACATTTTACTTTAGTACCTGCACTTTTTGTCACTTAAATACCTTGTGATTTTTTGACACTTTAGTAACATGTGGTTTGTACCCTTATGTCACTTCCAGGACAACAACTAACTCCGTTTTATTTTTCTCATATAGCATGCTTACGTGGAGATAACATGGCAACCCATCAGCATTTTAGTTGTTTGAGCTGACATGGTGTGTAAGCCTTATCGTGTATGATGATGTAGTGCTAACATAAGCATGACACATTGAAAAAGTAAACACCATTAGCTATTGGCTGCCCATAATAGTGCAAACCACATGTCACTAAAGTGTAAAAATACCATAACATATTGAAGCAACAATTTTGCAAACCACAAGGTACTAAAGTGAAGCTTTCACTAGATAATGTTAATGCATGTCAAGAAATACCTTAATTCTCCAAGGTTATCTAAAAAATATCTCTTGGTGCTCATTCTCCAAAAGAATGTTATGTAATAAATAAAGTACATTTTCTTTTAACCCCCTCAAACTCATGATTCAAGCAGAATAATTGTGAGTTTGAAGAGAAATGCTTTAAAAGTGAAATTGAGCAAGTTCATTTTACATACCAATATGTTGCTAAGCTGATACATTATAGCAAAGGGACATATTTCACCTATTAAGTAACATGCAATATCTATGTGGTTCACTCATTCATGAGCCTCTAAATTACAATTTGAATATGATGTTGTCATACTACAATGTGATCTTTCCTCTAACATCAATACCCTTCAGTTTTATCAAATGCAGTTGATTTAGCTTAACCCATAGCTCTATACTCAATTCATTGTTTCTTCCTCATTGAGGATATCAATGAGTCTCCAGATGGACACAAAACACCTATGATAGTATTATCACAAGATCCCAAGTATGGATCCTTTCCAAAGCATCTGAATTCTGTCGCTGGTCATGGTTAATCTTCCTTCGAAGCAACATCCAGAAAAGGTTTAGGCTTATTGAAATTTTGAAAGTAAAATGCGAAGCAAGGAAAGCTTGGTGCGCAGTAGACAATTACTCATAGGATGCAAAATGAGTGGATTAGAACTAAAATTTGAGTACTTCAGGAACAACATGCCTTTCATGAGTTCATGTGTTGGTTCTGAAACAGCTGTTAGGAGAGTTTCAAACTGGCTTAAGAAACTATTTCCTACCCACTGTCATGTTATCTAACTCCATGGACCCCTTCTTCTCCCTTACTAAATAGTAAAGTATAGGTCCCTTTTGTCAAGTGACATAGGAGGTATCATCGATGAAAAGGGTGACCCTCCATTCTCATCTCCTCCCCCTTAGTAAAGAGAGTTATACGGTATACCTTAAAATGCAGCACTTTTTGTCCTTTATGGTAACCCGAGAAGCAACCTTCCACTGCTTGAGGTGACAATTTGTATCTTTTGTTGTTAAGGTATCAAAACAAAACATATACTTCTAACGCTCCAAAAAAATTTAACTAAGCTTCCTTCCAGACAATGTTAAATGGAGTCATGCCTTTTAAGAAACTAGTTTATTCGCAATAATGACAGCAACCTCAGCCCAAAATACTCTAGGCAGGAAGCTAGTACACTCAGAAATGCTCCAATGGTTTCCAACAAATGTAGATTTTCCTATTGGCAATTGCTTTTTGCTTGGTCTGTATGAGCATGATCTTTTTATGAATAATTTGGCGTTTTAAGACAAGTCTGTAAAGTATATCCAGTACTCCCCCCTTAATCTAAGGACAGAATCTCCACTTCTGCAGAGAACTGGGATTCATTCATTGCCTAGAATCTTTTCATATCTTATTTTCGTAACATAAACCCATAATGGTAATCACTTACACAAGTAGAAGAATAAGCTATCTCACCTCAAACATTGTAATGGATAAAAGCAAAAGAAGAAAATGGCTCAAAATGAGCACATCCCAAGCTTAAGAAATCTTAAGCTCACTAAACTTGCAAGTCACGAAACATTATGTGGCCCATAACTAGACACATGCTCAAGCTTTTTGTGCCATAACGTGGAATGAAAGTACTGTTAGAAAATGGGCCACTCAGGCCCGGATCTGAAAGGCCCTGGCCAGTCAGGTCGTCAGGGCTACGGCCCCCAGGGCCACTAGCCGTTGGGGGGCTGGCTGGCAGTCAACCCCCCTTCCCTTCTCTTCTCTTCCCCCTTCTCTCTTCTCTTCTCTTCTCTTCTTCTCCTCTACTACTCCTCATGTACTCTATAAATACACCTTCCCTGTAAATACTTACTCAAGCCTTTTGTGGCTAAATAATATTTCTTTTTTAATACATTGTGCCTTTGTTGCATATGCTTTATTACATCCTTTTTCTAAGGCTTTTGCAAGTGATATTTTGAGGTGATATTCATCAATTTTTCGCAACTACATTCAAGCATCGTCTTCGTTACATGGTATCATAGCCTACATCGGAAAGCGTGCCAACCTAGGGAAGTCCACGACTCTTGACATTTGATATTTCAAAGTCTAGGTAACTACAAAATTTAAGGAAAAGAACGAAGTTTTCAAGAAAGATAAGTTTCCTTTGAATAATCGTTATGGTAATCATGTTATCTTTGGCGCATCATTTCTAAAAATCCTTTCATTCCAATTAATTTTGATTATTATTAATAGTTGTTATCATTTATTATAGCGACATCATCCTTTTCAAAATAAGCATGCATGATTGCTTAACCTATGTCCTTGGTGATATACAATTTTAACTATGTTTCATATTTGTTTTTTCTTAAAATGTCTAAGAAAGACATGTTTTTCCTATTAAAACACTTTGAAGGTGTGTTTTAAGACTTTATCTTAAAGTTTTGAAACTTAAAGTTTTGTGTACATCATACTTTTCTTGAAAAATCTTCATATTATACATCCTAGCCATGGGGAAACTTCATGTTTATTAATGTGCGCGGGGCTTTATTTTGAGCTCATCATGCAATATTTTGAGTTATATACTCACTAGTAACTATTAATTTTTTGATTCAAAGTATAGATTGTGTTTGCATAATATGTGTATTGCTCAGATAATAGACATATCCGACCTTTCGATCAAAGTTGGCTTCAGTTGGTATTCAAATTCAAGTTCATTCAGGTGTGTTCTTTCCAACTTATATACAACTTTAATTTATCAATTATTTACTGTCATGGTATAAATAAAATCGTATTTTGACAACATGTTGCAACATTTAAATGATCTTTCAACCAGTTCATTGATAAGAAAAATGTATTGAAATTTTTGGATGCTTTCCAAACTTGTGGATCAAAAGTATGTTTTAAAAAATAAAGTTATATCTCTTGGCACGATTAAGATTCATATTGTTGGTCGTTTGTTGAAGACCTTTGTGATTAAGGTGTTTTACGTTATTGGCCTTTTGATGAAACTTAATCATTGTTTGAAGATGCACTTATTGTTGTTTGATAACTTATTATCTTGAAAGTTACATTTTCATGTAATTAATGCCTCCGTATTGTTGGCCTTTTGTTGAATACCTTTGTAATTAAGGTACTTCATGTTGTTGGCTATTTGTTAGAGGTTAGTCAATGTTGAAAATGCAATCATTACTATCTTGATAAATGTGTTTCAAAGTCTTCCAAGAATTCTTGCTTTATGCGGTAAAGATTCCTTAATAATGATATTTCAAACTTGTTTTTGATCATCTAAAAAGATTGTCTTATTCTTGAAATCATGGAATCACGTTTAAAATTATGACTATCGGCCTTGGGTCTTGTTTGATTTGTTTGGGTTCGAGTTTCATCCTTAAAACTCGGATTAATGCTTATCCATAAAGCTTTGGGTTCAAGTTTCTTCCTTAAAACTGGGGTTAACGCTTAGCCTTAAAGCTTGTATGGTTTACTAAGGCCTTTAGTAATATTATAGGGATTCATGAAATTATTTGTTAGAGATAATCTTACTTAAATGATCAATAGGTTATTTATTTAAAAAAAAGATTTTACTTCATTAAAGATTTGTTTTTTCATTAAAAGAATGGAATTGCCATAATGTGAAACTAATGTTTGACTTTTATATTTTCAGAAAAGATATAAAGCATGGTTATTGGTTGAAGAGAATATATAAAGAAAGACGCATAAGGATGTCTTCATGGCTATAAAAGATATTACAAACGAATGAAGTTGTTACTGTTCATGATTGATCATATACCTTGTCCTCTCAATTACTTCTATGGTGTTAGCAAACTTCAGGTCATGGAGCTGTCAGTTTGAGAGGGGGTGTTAGAAAATGGGTCACTCACACCCGGACCGAGCCGTTAGGATTAGGGCCCCCAAGGCCACTAACTGTTGGGGGCCAAACCCCCAACGGCTAGTTGAGTAGTTGTTGGGGGATGGCTGGTAGCCAACCCCCCTTCCCTTCTCTTCTCTTCTCCCTTCTCTCTTCTCTTCTTTTCCTCTGCTACTCTTCATGTACTCTATAAATACGCCTTTCCTGTAAATACTTACTCAAGTCTTTTGTATTTGTAGCTAAATAATATTCTTTTTTTAATACATTGTGCTTTTGTTGCATACGCTTTATTATAGCCTTTTTTCTAAGGCTTTTGCAAGTGATATTTCGAGGTGATATTCATCAATCTTCTGCTACTATATTGAAGCATCGTCTTCATTACAAGTACCAATGTTAACTTGAACATAACAAGAGAAGAGATTCTCCGCGTCCAACCCAAACATCATGGACATCCCTCCTAGTGATAATCCTAATCATCTTCCTTGATAGTGAATCATGCACCAACACAATGAGATGGAGAGGAAATAACATTGTAATTCTGTTCAGAATTTAACAATGAGCAAGTCCATCATTTAAAAGGAAAGGAGAACAATTAATCTTAAATACTCGAGTTTTGCTTAGGCTTGGAGGAGTGATGAACGTTAATGATTTTTGAAACAAGGAAAAGAGATCTGTATCTTGGCTATTATGTTCTTACTTAGGCAAAGCTCTCGGTTTGATTACATCAGGAGTTATATTTCATTGAGCTCATTTCGTCACTGGTTTAGCCCATAGCTAAGTTGGTGGCTGAGAAGGACAAGGTTGAGTGTCTTGGTCCTCTGTCCATGGAAGAGAATGTACTTCCCGTAGCTAAATTCTTCCAAGACCATGAGAATGGCAAGCATGTTTAAACAAGCATTGGAAGGAACAAAGGCATTGGAGTGCATCATGATAAATGTAAATAACTTAGTCACATGAAGTATAGCTGCCTAAGTTGAAATAATAAGCAATTTGGCAGGGTAGTTGGACATAATCATACCTATACATTTACGAAATGGTAAGACCCCTAATGTAGATGGTACTCAGCAATCTTCAATGAATCAAGTTCATTAGAACATAAATGAGTTGCCTTTTCAAGCAGTTTAGAACAAATCCAATAATAACTTAACGGCTTCTATCCTTTCCGTTTTGTTCTACTCCTTCCTGTTCGTCTCACATAGGCATAGAAAGTACTTCCTGTGTGAAAAATTTAATGGTTAATACATACTGCCTCTTATTGTTTCGTACTTGCCAAGCCTATTTTACCCATAGTCACCATAGGTAAGTTGATGTCAAGATTCACATGTCTTGTTGGACTCTCAGAATCTCAATCCTAGTAGGCTAGTCACTCGTGCACCCTTGAACAGGGAGGTTTTCCTGTGGGCTGCATCAAAGACAACGCATCTCACACCCTCTGAATTTCACATGAAAATCTGCAAACTTTTCGTTTGTATGACGGTCTCATATTCATCAATATCTTCTCACATAATTTGCTTGCTTATGTACTTATTGTACAAATTGTGCTTTTCAAATTTCTAATTTTACGGCTCCATGTCCAATATTTTACAACCGTTAAACTTTTTATTCAAGATTTTCTCCATTACCGACAACAGCCAACTGCAAACATATCGAATTTTAGAGAAAGGAAAAATCAAGCAATCTTCAGAACATTGGCAGTCAAGAACTGCAATAGGGCGCCAAAATCACAAATCGCACCACGTTATGCCATAAATTCTTCATCAAACTTTCGTGCGGTGTCAAAAAAAACATAGATTTCACAGAACCCCCATAAATTCCTCCACTAAAAAACATCTGACCCTTAAATTTCTCGTTTGGATCCACACAAAGACATGAGATAACACAAACCCATGCTAGTCTGAGAATTTATTAGCTTGTAGAATTTTCCTGTTCGGCCCAAGTAGATCAGGATCACAAAGAGAAAAGGAGCAAGAGATTTTGGACAATAGAGTCAATAAAACCCAAATTGACGGTTTTCTCTTTTCTTTTGTGGCATGTCGGTCACAATAAACGATTGCAAGAAGAAACAGATTCAACAATCAAACAAATATACAGAGAAATTGGAGAAGCTAGGAGATCGGAGATCACAGACAAAGAGGGAAAAGAATAAGAAGTACCTGGTTAACCAACCCCAGAGAGAGAGAGAGAGAGAAGCAAGTTCTGCTTTTCTTCACTTAGATCAACATCCGGTTGGGACTCCTACAAGTCGACGAAGGAAACGGTGAAACGACGTCTGACGCCTTCTCGAATGCAAACCTCTTACGCGACTTAATCGCTACCGAACCGTTTTCTCAAAAATGAGTCAAAGAATCGCTCGAATCGGATTGCATCAAATGGCTTGTATTGGAAATTGATAAATAATGTATTTTTTTATAAATTTCCCTCCCATTGTGTTAGCTCAACGGCAGCGGGCTCTTGCGCCGTTGCCCCAGGTGAGAGTGCGCATACGTTGCTCGAATCGGATTGCATCAAATGGCTTGGATTGGAGTGCTCGTATTTTTTGTTTGACGACTTTCTCATAAACTTGAAAGTAGATTGGTTAAGCTGTGACTTGTCCAGTTCCAAACCCGTTCACTGGTTTCATAAATTTTTAAATATTTTTTTATCAAAGTTTAAATTTTTAAATATTTTTTCAATTTCAAATCGTTTAAGATCTAAATCATCAGAACCGAAACAAGAGTCAGCCTTTTCCCTGTTCGGTTCTTGATTCAAGTCAAACAGGATGGAACAACGGTTTACTCGGAACCGGTCATGTCTAGTTAAGCATATATAACTTTTTATGTGCATACATGTCTGAATGCCGTATTACCCAACTATTGGATGGGTTTAATGTTATTAGAATGTTTGAATCTTTCAATTGTACTAGAAAGTGCACGGGGTAAAAGTTTAACTTAAATTCTAATCACGACATTACAATTCTACTCACAATCATATGTGAAACTTTAACTTAAATGCACCCGTGTTCAGCTCATTATTAAGATTTCTGCCTCTAGTTTTTTTTTCTTTCTTTTTGGGTTGTTTTTCAATGCTTGACGATTTTCCCTTACGTAGTTGATCAACTGTAATTAATAAAACGCACCCTTGCATACTACGCATTGTATACACACTCATTTGCCTTTTATACCACTGTAAAATTTGCTTTAGACAATTCTAAAAAGGCAAAAGATAGAGGTTTGTTTTATATTGCACTAACTATTGAGTTGGATGTCAAAGTATCCTTTGATCCATTCCCTTGATCTTTGAAATTATCACACACCCCTGCCTTGATCCACTTGCTACATCGGGGCCTAACTTTCCGCAGCTAGAATTTTTATCTCTATCATATATATATATATATATATATATATATATATATATATATATATATATATATATATATATATATATATATATATATATATATATATATATATAGAGAGAGAGAGAGAGAGAGAGAGGTTCATATGTAAATGCTATTCAAACCAATTCCATCAATTTAATTGGAACATGAATGATGGAAATAAGAAAAAAAATGAAAACTACATATGAGGGCAATTAAGTACCTTACAAAAAATACAAATACTTTTTCACGTTTTGATCTTCAACCTTAACAACTCATAGTTGAAATTGGTTTGAAACAAGTTTGTTTATTATATGATATCTATATATATATATATATATATATATATATATATATATATATATATATATATATATATAAGAAAACTAAGAATTGCTAGATACTCCCTCATGTCAGACTCTACTAAACAAAATGTGTTGTTCGTGAATGTACGAATGATGCAGATTGAACTACTTGTTAATATCAACATAAAGATTGATATCAGTTAATGCACATGAATGTACTAAATATAATACGGAATGAGTATCTTAATCACCACCATTTAATTGATCACACATATGATAGTAATGATCAAGCAATGTCTAGCGGCTCCCACTCTCTCTCTATATATGTGTGTGTGAAAATAAGAAAAAAATTAACACTACATATGAGGACAATTAAGTACCTTACAAAAAATACAAATACTTTTTCAATTTTTGATCTTCAACCTTAACAACTCATGGTTGAAATTGGTTTGAAATGAATTTGTATATGATATGATATATATATACATATAAGAAAACTGAGAATTGCTAGATACTCTCTCATGTCAGACTCTACAAAGCGACATGTCATTTAGCTGCATGAAATTAAGGTGAGGCCATCCGCACAATGGACTGGCTGTATTAACATTTTCAGTTACTGCATTGGCACCACCAAAATTTCGAAATAAAAAGATGTATAGTCTACATAAATCCGTGGGCTAAAATGAAGAGCCCCATACTATAATCATGTTATTTGCCAATCCCAAAGAAATGTCTAGTTAAAGCATACACCCCATTGTATAACCGTGGGCCATTTGTCACACCCTAAAAAAAATTCTAGATTCACCTATGTTTCCTGTTTATAGTTATTCATTTGATATACATAATGCATAAACTATATACGATGTAGTAATGTTTTTTTTACTATGTTAGACATAACTGAGTTTTATCGTGCATATTTTTATATAAAAGAGCCATTACAATATTTTTTGTTTTGTAGGACATCGATAATGCATTCTGGTGATCACCCTTTGCTTTTGAGAGCTATGAATGTCATTAAAAAATTATAAAAGTTTATAAAAAAATATAAAGAATACTCTTATTACATTGATAGGTATGAAAATCTTGTGTCAGAGGTTGACAACAAGATTATATATATGTATATATATATATATATATATATATATATATATATATATATATATATATATATGTGTGTGTGTGTGTGTGTGTGTGTGTGTGTGTGTATACAAGTGTGTATGTGTGGTCTAACAAAAGATACTAGTAGTTGACATGGACGCCTTGGTGATCCGGCCACAGTTTAGTAGGTCGGGTTCATTTCATAAGTATTTGAAAAATATAAAGAACACCCTTTTTACTTTGATACCTCCTAAAAGTAAAGTATAGGCATAGTTTTTCTTATTTTTTATGTATTATAATTAATTCATTAATAGTCCAATTATAGATATAATTAAGCGATCAAATTCTACTAACCTAAAATGGACCTTCTCTATTTTGATCGTGGGTTATCCGTGATAGGTTGGAATGCTCACAAGTCCATTTGGTCGAGACTACAACTTACAAAATCATTGTTTTCACGGTCAGTTATATCATGTCGCCAACCAAAGAAAAATTGGTTTAGTTAATTGGTTAATTCTAAGGGTTAAGGAGTAGTTAAGTTATTTTTAACCAAGACAGTATGTATTTAGTATGGCACATGATGGAGCTTTACAGAAACAGAGAATCCATGTAGCTAGGATCTTTCATGGAACCGTCAGAACTGAACCAAACTGGCAATTTGGTTTGGTTCTAGCTGGAAAAAAATTGGCGGTTCAGTTCCCAGTTCCAGTGTTGGAACTGAACCGTTATATATATATATATATATATATATATATATATATATATATATATATATATATATATATAGAGAGAGAGAGAGAGAGAGAGAGAGAGAGAGAGAGAGAGATGTTTATAAGTTTATGTACATGTAGGTATAAATCTTTGTAAGTTTCCAAGTTGTTGTGTATGAGTTTTATAAATGTGAATATATATAAACTTTATATATTTATATGGATTTACATCTTGATAATATATGAGTTTTATAACTTCATATATAAAATGTGGACCGTAGATCCAAATAATTTGTTGTTATAATATATTATATTTAGCAAAACCCTTAAATAAGTAGAACTTTGGTTCACAACCAAACCAGAACTGGCGGTTCAGTTCTGGCCATAGCACGGTTCAGTTTGGTTCTCTAAAATTTGAGAACTGAAACTAGTGGTTCGGTTCTAAATTGAGACTAGAACTGAACTAAACCGAACAATGAACACCCCTACATGTAGCTGACCCCATCTAAAAAGTCTTTGTACATTTATTGGGCTCATGTGGAGGCAAGTTTGATTCCTAATGCATGATCTCTCAAATCTTTGTGCATTTCTTTTCCTCACTCTTTCCTTGTCTTGTAGCTGGTAGTGGCAGTGTTACTCTTGAAAGATTAATTAAAGTTTAGCTATTTGTGTAGGCATGGTGTCTACCCAAAAGAGAAAAAGGGAGTTTGGAGCTATGCTACATAATTTCTTTGGATCCAGCCTTGATCTAAATTGCTTCTTAGTGTGCAATGCATCTCTTATGATGAATGGCATCCAAAGTGCTTTAGGCAATCTTGCCCTTGCACATCATCCTCTAGCTATCCTCCATGCCCTAGCATCTGGTATTGGTAGCAACTTCGTGTCTTAATTTGTGTTCATGTCAAAAGCGGGTCAATTCAAGATAGTTGGATTATTTTTGTCACTTTAAGTGGACATGAACACTGCTTGCAGACCGAATATATTCTTAATTAGGTGATCGCCATCTACAGGGGGCCATTTGATAGGGACCTCTGAAAGAAAAAGGTCTGTAGCTTCATATATAAAAACTTTAAGAAATATTAAATTATCAACACAGGATTTAATGTGACATATATTGTTTCATTCCAGCAGCAGCCCCAACTCCTAATTCTAGTAATGTTTCTATTTTTTTTTCCCAGAAAATATCCTCCAACTATGCAAATGCATGCACACCCATCCCTTAAATTTCCAAACTAACCATCGCCAACATATTCGGCGCATTGATGGCTGATTGGGTTTAATGCATAACTCGTTAATGACTTAGTATTGATTTTTTTTAAAATGTCAATCTGATCTCTGAAGTTGGACCTATCAACACCTTTATCAGGATCGAAGTCTACATGAATACAAATTCAGATTTCTTTGATGGGTTAAAAGTTGTCTGCTTTCTTTTCTGATTGGACAAAGTCTTTAATGCGGCAAAGAAAAAAAAATGATCATCGCTCTAAGATGCAAACGACTTGAGAAGCTTAAACTTGCTTGAATGATTGAATTGAGGTGTGATATTAAGAACAAAGCACCAGTCATACACATGTAATATTCATACAACGAACAAGTGTCATGGCAGCCCCAACAATGAACAAGGACAAGTAGAGAGCTACTATGTATACTAGTTTTGATTCCACCTCACCTAAGAGGATATATATGAGGTTTAATGGAGTGAAATTATGTCAAGATCTTTAATTCAATTTCATTTTTCCTTAAATTTTTTGTTATTTTTGAAACCAAAGAACCAAAACCTAAAAGACCTATGACCAAAACCAAATCAGACCATCATAAAACCTTTATATATATATATATATATATATATATATACCCAGACCCAGTAAAACCAGCTAATTCTAACGCCATTGCATTGTCGGGCCGAAATTGCCATCCTTATGTGCGTGGTGCTAACATACAACGAAAGAGTAGTTGGTAGAATGACAGCATTATGCATGCCACATGCAAGGGAGAGAGTATTGCTGCAAGTGGGTCGCCCATGTCATTCCATCCTTGCTTTATCTTCTCGTTAGCTACATACTCCATAATTTTTGTGATTGGCTATAATTTGTGGACGGGATGCATGCCCGGAACAATACCGGATGCCCGCTCATCTCTCTCTCTCTCTCTCTCTCTCTCTCTCTCTATATATATATATATATATATATATATATATATATATATATATATATATATATATATATAAACCTAAATATCTTTAGTTATGCATGCCGCGAATATTAGATAAGAGAGAGGAGAAAATTGAACCCTGTTCTCTAGTGCCATGAGTATAATTTCAAAATTTTTAAAAAACTTTGAAAATGTATAAAAAAATATTTTATTACTCATACTACCCAAAAACAACGAGTCACAACACATAATATCTAATCACTCTCTCTTTATATATATACATATTATGTACACAAGTGCACACACACATGCATATATATATATATATATATATTGATATATATATATATATATATATATATATATATATATATATATATATATATATATATATATATTGATTTTTCAAATTTTCAACTACCTAACCTTAAGATTTTTTAATTATTTGAATTATATTTTAAAATGATTATATTTTGATTCAAAGTGCTTTAATCTTAAGCTATTAAGGTTACAATTGTGGTACGGGGTGACTTGTACCTAGACATGAACCACCTACTTCGGTGTCTTTGGAACCAAACCGAAATACAATTAGGACCAGGCTGGTTCTGGTTTTGATTCTAGTTACAGTTGGAGTCGTAAGGAACTCAGAACCATAAAAAAAACCTAATAAAAATTTAAATTTTAGAACTAAATATTACATAACCATCCATTTGGAACCGCTGATTCTGATTCCATAGAAGATGGAATCAGAAGGTCCACAGTTTCCAGTCTGGTTGACCAGTTCCTTGACCAACCCCATTCCAGTAAACCACCAGGCCGGTTCCCAACGGGCAATGACATTCTATCGTCCCCACAGAGAACCAAGTCCATACCATCCGTGCAGGCAAAGCAGTAGTGCAGTGCAAATTTTGAAGTTTGGGTAGGGGTGCGTATAGGTATTAGGCATCACCGGCCCGCCGCACGGCCACCCTAAGTAAGGAATCACACACAACTAACCGTCGAACTTTGAAACTCTCTTTTCCACAATATTCTCTCACAAGAAGGAATCCCAAAATTAACAACCAACACCTAAAAAAACGGTGCAAGTTGCCGTAAAATATGGTTACCTGCATTGAGAGTAATAAGAAAACAAGTGCGTAGGAATTCATTTAGAATACCTTGTAGTTAAAGATGCGGGCTGCGCCACATTCATTTGTTTATTGAAAGATAGGTAGGCTTTCCAGGGAAGAGCCATGTTGTTCCTGTATTATAAGAGTTGGAAGGATTGCACGACTCTCTGCCTCAAATCATTGAAGACAAGAAGGTCCCTTGAACATCATGAGGTCGGTTCTTTGGTGAAGAGAGAGTAGTTTGATTTAAAACTTGTGGGTGGTGGTGGTTTTGAGGCATAAAACTTAAGAACATCTATGCTGCAATCTTTCTCTCTCTCTCTCTCTCTCTCTCTCTCTCTCTCTCTCTCTCCAAATTTGACGCATTTCTCCTTTAAGTGAAAAGTAGATCCCCGTTTCAGGGAAACACATTAAATTACGATGGGAACTGCTGACGGATTCATGAACTAATTGAGTATTGAAAGACGTTGCCATTATTAAGTGGGAAGGCATGCTTAGGACAATGGGTGTCCTTTTAGCTGTTCTCCTTGAAAGTAAGAAGTTAAAATGGAAACATAAAAGACTATATACATTGTATCAACTTTCCTTGCTTGAGTGTAATACAGTGCCCAAAAGTAATAATACTGCGGCTCATCTCTCTCTCTCTTTCTATATATTATATACACATACATATATACATATATATATATATACACATACATATATACATATATATATATATATATATATATATATATATATATATATATATATATATATATAAAGATAGTGGTATATGATCAATGCAATCTACACATAAATTTATTCAACCATCTCTACCATTCAATCGATATAATGAATAATAAATATTTAAATATAAAAATGTGATTGTATAATTGTACATTAAATGTGAGTATAAAAAGTACAATGGTATGAAGTTGCTTTCTAGATTCAAATTTTTATTGTTGATCCATGGATCAAAAAGTTTGAAAAGATTTAAGTATAGATGGAGATTGAGAACAAACCCCTATCTCTCAATCTATATACACACATATCTACTCAAGCTCACTGATTTCTTTTGAATGACATGAGTATAATTTTAAAACTTGTAAGAATTTTGAAAAAAATATTAATTGTATTTTTATTACACTCATACCATCCAAAAAAAATCAATGAGTGGATAAATGTTAGTGTAGGCAGGATCCAATTACTCTCCCCCTCTTTGTCTATCTATATATATACACACAAACATAAATGTCTTTTCCTAGACATCTTGACATATGCATACCGTTGTGCATTCATTTAAGTTTGCAAATGAAGATTAGACTCCTACTTTTAAATGGGTGGTGTGTGTTGGGGTGAAGCTTTGTGATGAAACTGTACTATGCTGAGATAAACACTAGCTTTTAGCGAGGTGAGAGATCATCTTAGAGAACGTGAACCAGGTTGTAGTTGTCAAATATGTCAAGGCTCTCACGAGACAATTAAACTGAGAGACGAGAAGAGACTTGCATTTTCATTATCATCTCAGCAAACATTACAAGCTGAGTGATAATGGCTTGCTTTATGTGGTTTACGAGATGAGCCTATATGAGCTTTCGAGCAAAATATGGAGCCAACAACAAGCTCAGTTCGTACTTATATGGATCCCCTAGCAACAAAACCCATTTGAATTCTCTGTCCATCCAAACCAAGATAGTTTCTTAATTTTATACAAATCATTGTAGCATGTGCGGTAGTTTGTCCAGACATTTTTAGTTGGTTTAGTATAATGCTACATACCATCATATTTACTATGGGGCTATGCTATTCCCAAGCCTAAGTTAGCATTTCGTGCATGCATTGCACCTAAGCTTAGCTGTCATTTTGTTTCTATTATGTATTGCCAGTATAGTTTTATGTGGCACTTGTTTCTTTATGACGTAATTCAAGAAACCCATAGACGAATCCTACTTGAGAGAGTTTCAAAGTACATATCATAATTCACTTCAAATACTCTCTCTCTCTCTCTCTCTCTCTCTCTCTCTCTCTCTCTCTCTTATATATATATAGTGATTGGTTCCTACCCACCGCTAATGTTAGGGGCATGACATGCGTGTAATAACATTGTCATTAATACTTTTTTCAAATACAAATTAATCATCTTTTGTATGAAGGCAAAGAAATAATTGTATTGTAAGGATCTCATTGTCATCCGAAGAGAGGGTTTAGCCATGAAAAAGTAATAATGGATTCAAAGTAATTAAATCATATAAAACATAGAGTAAATGGTGTATAAGTTAGGATGTATAAAAAGAAGAGAGGGAAGTAACTTCACAGATGGTGATATTAAGCCAATATGAAAGAAGTAATGCTAAATGAAAAAAGAGATGCTGAATGAATGAAGAGTACAATAACACCCATATATAGTAGGAGAATAAAGATATCTAAAATCATGCCAGTTATAAGATGTTAATGAGTTATACTAGACATGTCTGGTTCCGGGTAAACTAGAACCAGTTTTGATTATGAAAAAGGTGAAACTGGAACCGGGCCGGGTGAGTCCCAATTTTGGATCCATCTGGTTCCTTGACTGGTTCGGTTCCGGTTGGAACCGTCAGGCCGGTTAAGAACCGTCCATGTCTAAATTACACTATTAAACCAAGAGAAAATATGAGTAAAAGAAGGTTAAAATAGCTACCTGAACCAATAGAGTGTCAACTTAAATTTAGGTTAGAGACCCACTATTAAAATTGTTCACTTATCAATATAATTAACTCAAACACTTTGGGGGCAAGAAGAAAAACCTAAACATGTTGTTTAGAAAAGGCCAACAATGTGCTACCAAAATATAGAGGAGAGAACCTTACATTAAAGGTTACTTCTTGAATAAATTCATCGAATAAGGGCATCCAATTTGTGTTAAGATTCATGAAGAGGTAATTGATTTCTTTGATATTTATAATACTACAAACGCCAAAGTTAAAACTGGCAATGTGCATCCGAAGAAAGATAACGCCAAATATCCTGTTGCTATGGTTCAAATTGTATGAGAGAGTTATCCTATATGCTCAAAACTGAAAGGCAAATTAAAGTGACAAAAATTCACCCTTTATAATATTGTGCAATAGTTAGTGAACATCAATGTGTATAGAAAAAAATGTTATGTTAGTGACATAAATAAAGATGTTGAGATGATATAAAGAGTCAATATGTAATGTACTATCAATTAAAACTTGATGTGACACTAATAGAATAATAAAAGCTACTGAGACATAATAATCATGGTGTTAGCCCACCTTTTTTATAGATATGTTCAGTTTCGATTTGCCTGAAATCTAGAACTAGAATTGAACCGCTTGGAGAGTCATTCCAATTTCGGTTTTTGGTTTGTGGATGGCTCTGATTTCGCTATCTAAATCACTTCAAAACTATTTAGATCAACTTCAACCTTTTTTTTGCAAAAAAAAGACTAGCTAACGCCCTCTAGGGAGTCAAACTCCGATCAAATGGGGGGAAAGAGTTTTGCCGCTAAACCAACAAATTGATTGTGATAAGGTGTAATCAATAACATAAATAAAGTGTTTGTTTTTTAAATACAAAAGTGATAAAGCTCTTTTATAAGAGCCTGCACTGCACCCTATGGGATTCAAACTCCCCACCAGCTACGTCAGTGGGGAGCTCCATACTATTCGAGGGTTCCGGATTCTGGTTTTGATTCTTTCGGATCAATCATATCTACCACTAAATGCTGGGCATGAGTTCGATTCCGAGGACGTGCACACATGGCTTCATCCTCTTCATTGTACAAGAGACTATGTTGTGATAGAGCCTTGAAAGTATTGAAAGGAAATGATAAAACAAGATAGCACTTCTATGTAGTAAATGTCAGAAACCATGTCAAACACAGAAGTAACTAAAAGTCTATGTAGCCCGCACCAATTAGTGCGGTGAAGGCTTGTTTTTGGATTCGAGTTTGAATGTATACGACAGAAATCATGGTTTGCTATGAAACCGATGTGCATATGGAATTTTGCTCAAAGAAAAGTGGAGGCATTACTATGTTTTCAACTATGGAACCAACGTACATATCTTTAGTTCTGTCAAAACAGTAACGTGCACTCTCCTTTTTTTTTTTTTTACAAAAGGAGGTCAAAGCCTTACACACGCATACACCACTTGGGAAATCAAACCCCCGACGTACAATGTAAGTCAAACAGATTATGCCCATCTGTAACACGTTAACATGTTCATGTCTAACTTAAAAAAGATTTAAGGGTTTAAAAAAATTGTAAGACAATATTATTACATTCATGTTTTAAAAAGTAATTAGAAATATAAGCAAAATCCTATATATATATATATATATATATATATATATATATAGAGAGAGAGAGAGAGAGAGAGAGAGAGAGAGAGAGAGAGAGAAGGGGATGTGAGCCCCTTCCTCTTGTCCCAGCAGACAGTGGATACCAGCTCATACGGGGACGACCCTACGGCCATCTCCCTTTTCTACCTGGCATTCCCTTATTTCAAGCTCCCAATCATAACTATTTCATGTCTTCAATCAACCACCACCCACATCAAAACATATCACACACACTCTCTCCCTCTGTGAGGATCCAAAGCTCCCGGTGACCCACAACACGCACTCTTAAATCAACAAACACCCAGAACCCATCTCTCCATAACTGTACTCCCTTCCTCCCTCTCTCTCTCTCTCTCTCTCTCTCTCTCTCTCTCTCTCTCTCTCTCACCCATCTCTCCAAAACTACTCTCTACATTGTCTTTGAACCAAAACCAGAATCCCACTCTCGTGCAGTGTCTGTGGAAAGGGTAACAGAATTGCGAGGGGAGAAAGAACTAGGAGAGATGATGCAATCTTTCTCGCCATCCTGCTTCAACCCGCCGGAGTCGGCGGATCCAGCACCCATCTGCAAGGACCGCCACAGCACCAGCAGCACGTCCGCCGCCACCGCGTCGCAGAATCTTACCACCTGCATCTACCATCTGCCGGAATCCGGTGGCAATCCTCCTTCTTTCTTGACTCTCACCTGGTCCAAGACCCTCCTCGGCCACTCCCTCACCGTCCACCTCCTCGGCTCCACCTGCACCATCGATGTCTCCCCTCCCCGCCTCTTCCGCCCCAAGCGCTCCTCCCGCTCCCTCGCCCACGCCACCCTCTTCTGGTCCTTTGCGCAAGCAAATTTCGCCCACGGCCCCGAACCCGCCAAGAACTTCTACTTCTGCGTCGTCACTGCCGGCCGCGTCTCTCTCCTCCTTGGCGATCTCCCCGACGACGCCCTCCGCCACGCCGGAATCCCCAATCTTCCCCCTGACACCTCTTTGGCGGCGCTTGTTTCTCGCCGGGAGCATGTCTTTGGCCGGAGGAATTACGCCACCACTGCCCGGTTCGGCCGGACCGGCCGTGAGCATGAGATCGGGATCGAATGTAGCGGCGGAGAAGGGAAGGACGCCAGATTGATTGTGAGAGTCGATGGAGCGTCTGTATTGGTGGTGAAGCGGCTGGCGTGGAAATTCCGGGGAAATCAAAGGGTGGTTGTGGACGGAACGACGGTGGAGATTTTCTGGGATGTGTACAATTGGCTGTTCAACGGTGGCGGCCACGCCGTCTTCATATTTCAAGCCGGCGGAGGAGGGGTGGCTGTCAGCGGCGTTTGGCCAGAATTGGTGGTCAAGGGGCCAGAAAAGAGGCTGTTCAAGAAGAGCGCCTCGTCGTCGACTGAGTCAGCGAACTCGGTGCTGCAATGGGCGGAGAGCGTGAGCGAGTCGAGCAATCAAAGCGGTGGTAGCCCCAATTCAGGGTTCTCTCTCTTGCTGTATGCTTGGCGGAGCGAGAGATGAGGCAATCTTAAGGATGATGCCTCTGCACCTCTCTCTCTCTGGTTCAGATTTTAGCCCTCCAACTGGGGGCAGATTGGATCGTTGTGTTACTTTCTTTGAATTCTTGGATTGATTGGAGATGTAAATACGAAAACAAGCTGAATTTCTGTAGTTCCAGAAACTTTGTGTCGTGAAGAGGGGAGAATCAAGAATTGAATGCATTGTCTCTATTGTTCAACACCTACGATAATGTGAAGCGACTCTCTCTCTCTCTCTCTTGTTCAGCAAGAATGATGTTGTCAAGGTACTTTCTCTCGTACATTTACAATGGCTGAAAATGCTCTATGAGAAATCGTCATGGTTTCAGTGATTCAACCGTTTCAGTCAATGTTGCAGTATCAACACTCCCATTTAGCCAACATATGAATTGTGATTTGAAGTTATTATGAATTCTACTTGGATGAGAATCAAAATCAAATTCAATCGTGGAAGAACCCACGGGAAGACCGAAACATATATGTTTTCAAAAATTATCCACTTCACGTTTAGCTGCTACCGCGGCAAGATATAACACCCACATTAGGCTTGGAGCAAATTCTGTCCCACGACGCATTGCATTGAGCTCACGTACTGCTTTAATGGGCGAAACCCGATTCTTCGGATGTATTGTTGCGAGATCCCTTTGCCATGGAAACAATGCTTCGAAGCGGATTAACCTATCTTATTTGAAGAACGGCATACAACAACAACAACAAAGCCTTTTCTTTTCTCCGTATTAGAGATTGGATCGGGTACATCAATTCTTTGTTTTCATGCAGTTAACTGAACATATCATTGAATTTGCATAATTGGGAAGAAAATGAATTCTCCCTTGATATAGAGCATAAGATGTCTAATATGCCTATTGCAGAAGATGAAGGAAACATGTGAGTATATAAGAAAGGATCAAACTGGTATTGAGGTTATTAGAAAAAAGTTAGTACAACCATAATGTAAGATAAGACGAAAGAGATACGCTTAATGTAGTTTGGATCAGTAATAAACACTTCTTAAAACAATAATGTTGCTTTTGTGAAATCAAATGCATAAAACGGAGCTCAATGATGACTATTTAACGCGAAAAAGGGTTGGTTTTGGTTTTAGTTTGGTGCTCGATCTCTTGCCCAATCCCAGCATTTGAATTTATTCCTCTCCCACTCATACATGGCTTCATTGCTCTCTCTCTCTCTCTCTCTCTCTCTCTCTCTCTCTCTCTCTCTCTCTCTCTCTCTCTCTTTTCAACGATGAATTTGTGAAAGAAACAAAACGAGCATGTGATGCAAAGCACATATCTTGCAGGGTGAGCGTAGTAAAGCTGTAAAGGTCACAAAACTGTACGAGACATGGAACTGTTGCAGTGCTAGGCTTGTGCAGCCTGCACCCTGGCTCAAACTTTTATGGCTCGAACCACCAGAATCATCACCAAGTGGTTCGTGTATCACCTGCCATTTCCTCCGGCCAGTCGTACATCATCGAGCCATGATTGGTCCGTGGAGCCCACTTAAAGGTGGGCTCGGTCAGAGCCCATGTGCACCCAAACGGTCAAGCCTGTTCCGTATCAGATCAGGGTTTTCATGTCCATATTAGGCAGTTTGATCCAATATAACGCATGGTCTATACTCAGCCTCCGACTGAATCTGCATGAATGTATGATACATGCTGTCATTTGTATTATTCCCAATGTATTATTCTCAAATAAGCGAATCCTGTCAAAAGATAGAAAAGGTTCTGGTGGTTCACTAACATATGACAGGTGATACACGAACCACTTGGTGTTGGTTCTGGTGGTTCGAGCCATAAAAGGTTGAGCCAGCGGTGCAGGCTGCACGAGCCTAGCGCTGCAACAATTCCATGTCTCGTACAGTTTTGTGACCTTTACAGCTTTACTACGCTCACCCTGCAACATATGTGCTTTGCATCACATGCTCGTTTTGTTTCTTTCACAAATTCATCGTTCAACACACAGAGAGAGAGAGAGAAGGCTGTATTGTCGAACTCATGGTAAGGTCAATCAACAACAAACTTGACATGAGTGATGGAAAATGGATGCATTAACAGAACGCATGTGCTACTCTTGAAGGTGCTTCGTGGATGAAGGAAGCTGGATTCAAGACAAAGAAACGTAGCATTACCAGTCAATGAGCTATTGACCAAAAATGTCGAGGCCATACTTTGTGCATTACAGCAGACTAGCATAAAGGATTTGAATAATCTTGCTTCCTTCCGAAAGCAACTATGTGGGATATTCTCTCTCTCCTCTCTCTGAGTGGATCTTGTTCGACCATTATTTTTTAGGCATGAAATAACATTATCCTTTCGTTCCTTTCTGAAAATTCTTAAAATGTTAGAGTGGGTAAGATCCAGTTTTCCAATATATATATATATAAAGAAAGAGAGAGAAACAAAGAGCATATCTTTACCATTTGATCAACATGATCAATAATCAAATGTGAAGATTTAAATTTAAAAAATATTTAATGCACATGCACATTAAATGTGAAGTATGAAAAATACAATAATATTTTTTGTCTTTTAAATATAAATAGTTATGATTGATGATACCGATCGAGTGGTAGAGATCTTTAAGTGGATTTGAGTATAAATTAGTATGTGCATTTACTAATTTATCTCTCTATATATATAATGTGTGCTATTATATACATACATACATAATGTGTATGTATATATATATATATATATATATATATATATATATATATATATATATATATATGTGTGTGTGTGTGTGTGTGTATATTAGATGTATGTGTGTGCCTGTGTGCGGAATACAAATTCAGCTTTTCACCTATGCTACAAGTCTTTCTCTCTCTGATAAACCTCGACAAAATAAGCGAGATTGAAAGAACTTACAGCATAGACGTAGAAATCGGATCTTTCTACGTACAAAGTTGTTCCTTGCTAGTGTCAGTATGCACCAGTAAGAATATGAAAAGCATATCTAACTTTTTATGAGACCTTTCCAATAACTTAAGGGTCCATGTTTGTGCTAGTGCACGCTAACATTCACAAGGACCAGTAAGTCCACACACACATACACATGTATATCTACGTATGTGCGTGTGTATGCATGCATGCATGAATGTATTATTATTCAACAATTGCACCCAAAGACTAACATTAATTGAATCGAGGTGTATCTTTTTACTATGTAAGATGCTAATTTCATAATAAATGTATCACAAACATGACATGTGACAAAACACTACCAAAATGTCTCAACCATTTTTTCATTTTGATCAACCATTAGTGAGTTTTTTTATAAAAATGATTTTTCTCGTCAAAATGAACTCAAGCTCTCTCTCTTCATCTCTTTTATGGGGAACAGAACAAATATATTTCTGATACATCAGATGCCATAAACAAAACAACAAATGCTTTTCCTCCTTGTTTTTTTATCCAAATTAAGCCAAGCAGTTAAATTAATGTTGTGTTTGTGTGTGAGGGTTGTGTGTATATAGATAGACAGATAGAGAGAGGGACTCTACGTAGCTATGGATCCTAGAGTACATTTGGAAGCTAAGTGTATTGTAACATTCACCAAAGCCTCAAACCCGTTTGGAAACTCAGAGTGGGTTGACCGAGTAGTATATTGACTCTGTTGGTTTTTTTATTATAGTAGAGTGCAGCCGTTAGGCTTGACTCACTTAACACGGCTTCATCGAGAAGGTTCTTATAAGGATTCAACGAAAGAATGAGAGAGAGAGAGAGAGTTTGTAAACTTTCTTGTGATTATGAACATTCTACTCTCAGTTTCATCCTTGCTTTATTTACCTTTCTTGGATGCCCCTTTCAGCCTAGAGAAACACCTCCTTGCCTCTTACATTACTTTTGTAAATAAAAAATATTTAAATATATTTATTTTAAAAGTGTAAATGAATCATGCAACATGGAAGGGGGCCTCCTTCCTATTGTATAATTGTTATGTTGAGGCCTGATGACTATTGTTATAACTAGGAGTTATTATCTCTCACTTGAATATGATACAATGGTTTCTTCTCACTATTTAGTGGTTTTTTCAACTGTATTATCTTGTGGTTATACTAAAGTATTAGCAAACAAATCTTTAGATATAACTTTTGTCAAAAGGTTTTCTATCATATCTTCCATAGGAAGGTAGGAGACAAATATTTTATTTTGTTGTACCATATCATGTATATAATGATACTTTACTATTATACACTTACTTCTTGAGTTATCAACTTCACTCTTTGTAAGAGTCATGTTCACATTGTTGTCGCAATAAGTAATAACTAACTCATTTGTTATATCTAGATTCAAATCATGTACAAAACAACTTATCCAAATGAAACTCGTTGCAATCATATTGCAAATAATACATTCAATCTCTTATGTATGCAATGCTACACAACCGTGTTTCTTGACAACACCTCTAAATAAGAAAACTCTATGGGAGGTTGATTTCCTATCATCTTTGCTCCCAACAAAGTCAACATATTAGTATTCAACTATTTTTAGTTCATATATCTCATAGTTTAATTTTAAATCTCTTGTTCTTTTTAGGTATCTCAAGATTCTTTTCATCAAAACCTAATGTTTTCAACTAATATTACTTTAATATCTAATCACGAGACCAACAAAAAGTTGATATATGGTCTTGTACACAGTGTATATCAACAACTTGAGCATAAGGAACATTTGGTTTCTCTTGTCCATCACTTATACAATCAATTTTACTAAGTTTGATCCTTGTTGCAACAAGTATACTTACATACTCGCATTCACCCATTTTGAACCTTTTGAGGAAATAGTCAATATACCTCTCTTGACTTAGATATAATAGTTTAGATGATCTATGGTAATGTTTATACCCAAGATATATGATGCCCCTCAAATATCCTTCATCTCGAACTTATAACTTAACCATAATTTGGTCTTGACAATTACATCATTGTTATTACCAATCAACAAAATAATATCTCAATATAGAGACAATATGACAAAGTGGCTCCCACTGTTCCAAACATAGAAACAATGATCAAGCTGATTGGATACGAATCCAAGTTCTACAATAGCATTATGAAAAATCAAATAATATTGTGAGGTAATTGCTTTAGGCCATATAAAAATTTCTTCAACCTATATATCATATCATTGTGACCTTTAATTACATAGCTTTCTGGTTGTTTCATGTAAATAGTTTAATTAAGGCCACCATTCAAAAAAACAATCTTTATATTTAGCTAATGCAAATATAAATCATAAAATACTGGAATTGCCAAAATTATCCTTATGGATGCAAATTTTGCAATAAAGGAATATATTTCGATATAATAAATTCCCTCCTTTTGTAAAAAAACCTTTTGCAAGTAACCTTGCTTTAAATTTTTTTATGGAATCATCAACTTTGTATTTCTTTTTTAATACCTATTTACAACCAATTTCTTTTCTTTCCTTTGGTAGAACTGTCAATTCTCAAGCTTGGTTTTATCAGTAGATTCAATTTCTTCATTTATTACCTTTACCCAATCTAGTGATTCAGTTGAGCTCATAGCTTTTTTATAATGATGGAGGAGCTTGTAGTCTCTAATGACCACTTAATGTTTCAGTTTGTAAGAGAAGTTTACCTAGTTCAGTTTTTATAGACTCAAATGATGATTAATGAAGATCTAAAAAATCATTGTTCTTATTATCATTATTTGTAAAAATATCATTTTTAATGTCCTCTAAAAACTCAACATCCCTACTTTCTATCAATTTGAGATCCTTGTGATAGAACTGATATCCTTTTGATCCCTTTGGATATCAGATAAAGATACATTTTAAAGATCTACTATTTAGTTTATCTCTAGATTGACATAAGATCTTTAAATATGTTGTGAAGTCCAACCCCATATATGACTAAGATTTTGTTTTCTGTTAGACTAACTCATATGGTATAGTTATTATAACCTTATAAGAGACTTTGTTTAAAGTATACATACTTATAGATATTGCTTCTCCCCAAACTATTTTTGATTGAGAAACAACTTTTAACGTGTACCTTGTCATATTTAGGAGGGTTATGTTATATCATTTTGCCTAGTTATACCATATTCTATAAAATATTTAAAAAACTCAATTGAGATGTATTTGCCACCTCGATTGGAGCTCAACACTTTAATCATGTATCTTAATTGATTTTTAACTTCTAACTTATATTCTTTGAATATGTCAAGTGATTCATATTTATGTGATAAGAGGTATATATCCATACCTCAAATAGTTGTCAATGAAGTTTATAAAATAAACTTTCTCACATTGGGACTTTATTCTAAAAGGCCTATAAATGTCAATGTAAATGATCTCTAAATATCCTCTGCATACTAACACTTTAGTCAGAAAAAAGGAGAGGGAGGTAATCAACTTAGTAGCAATTTACTCTCTCTTCTTTGTAATGATAAATGATAAATGTCCTTTACTTATTAGATATTCATATATATGCATGTCGAAGAATCGTTAAAGCCGACTGAAGCTTTCTCCTTCGTCGGTTGTCGGAGTCCGATGACTTTCACTCCCTGTGCAATCTCCCAGATAAATCTGTAACGGAAATGAAGTTCGAGTGTTTGAGGTTTCTTCACAGTGGCCTTTCCCAAATACACAGTGTTGGTATTGTGTATAGTGTATATTTTTTTATACGCATTGATCTATTTATAGAGCAGTGCCTGCTCCATGTCTCCTGACTTTTCATGTTGGGTTTCTCTTATCTAGAGCAGCTATATCCGGACTGTTACTGAAAAATCTAGTAATGGTCTGGCGGTTACAAGCCTCATCTGTAACTCCTGCTGCGGTAATGGTCTGGATGGCAAGTTCAGCCGTTACCGGGCTGAGTTGCCGAGAATGACCACTATAACATCTCTCACTTGGCTATTTGAGCCAAGTGTACTGACATACTGGTTTTTCTCCCACTTTTCCAATGTTTACATAGTAATGTCAATTCTTGATTGTTGCTGCAATCAATACCTGTTGTGTGGTTATTTTCTTACACAACAACCTGTTTGTTATGTGGTTATTTTCCTGCACAACACTCTGCCCGTTGTGTGGTTATTTCCCTACACAACACTTTATCCATTGTGTGGTTATTTCCCTACACAACAATCAAACATACCTCAAACTCATGTTTGTAACATGTTTTGAGAAAAGTTCCTCTGTTATGCCTTTAGTCAAGGGGTTTGCCAGCATATCATTTGTTGGCATGTATGAGATGAATATTTCTTTTCTCATAACCATATCATGAACATAGTGGTATTTCACTATTATATGCTTGCTTTTTTAGCAATCAGCTCCACTCTTAATAAGAGTAATTACTGCATTGTTATCATAGTAAATGATAACCGGTTCGTCAATTATTTCCAACTTCAAATCATGTATGAGGCAGCTTATACAAACAACACTCATTGCAACCATACAACAACCTACATACTCAGATTCCTGTGTATGCAATGGTACACAACCTTGTTTCTTACACGCCTAAGAAACACCACCACCTCCAAGTAAAAATATTTGACCCGAGGTTGATTTGCTATCATCTTTGCTCCCAGCAAAGTCAGCATCTAAGTATCCTACCACTTTCAGTTCGTCTGCTTGAAAACATAGTTTTAAGTCTCTTATTCCTTTCAGATATTTTAAAATCCTTTTTACAACTATCCAGTGTTGCCATCTAGGATTACTTTGATATCTACTTACAATACCAACAATAAAACTGATATTAGGTCTTCTACACAACATAACATAAATCAAGTTACCCACAACTTGTGCATAAGGAACATTAGGCTTATCGTCTCCTTCACTGGGACAATCAACCTTACTACTTTTAACTCCTTTTGCAACAGATGTATCAGCAGACTTGGATTCACCCATTTTGAACTTCTTGAAGATATAATCGATATATCTCTCCTGACTCAGGCATAAGAGTCTAGATTCTCTGTCTTGAGATATCTTCATTCCCAGGATATAGGATGCTTTCCCCATATCTTTCATTTCGAACTTGGAGTTCAACCATGACTTGGTTTTGACAATCATCTCGTTGTCGTTTCTAATCAACAATATATCATTTACATATAATGATAGGATGACAAAGTGACTCCCACTGTTCCAAACATATACACAGTGATCAAGTTTATTAGCCACAAACCCAAGATCTATAATGGCATTTTGAAAAGTCAAATACCATTGGCAAGGTGACTATTTCAGGCCATATAGGGATTTTCTCAACCTATATACTTTATCTTCTTAGCATTCAACCACAACTCCTTCAGGATGCTGCATGTATATGATTTCATCTAAATCTTCGTTTAAAAATATTGTCTTTACATCTAACTGATGTAAATATAAATCATAGTATACAAATATTGTCAGGACTATTCGTTTGGATGCAAATTTCGTAACTGGAGAATATGTCTCAACATAATCTATCATCTCTTTTTACGAAAAACCCTTTGTAACCAACTTCGCTTTAAACTTGTCGATTGTACCATCGACCCTGTGTTTCTTTTTCAAAACCCATTTACAGCCTATGGCTTTTCTTCCTTTTCGTAAATCAACCAATTTCCAGACTTGGTTTTTCTTATTGGATTCGATTTCCTCATCCATGGCTTTCTCCTAGTCTGATGCTTCCGATGAGTTCATAGTTTGCTGATAAGTCAAGTTATCAATCAACTCATTTAAATCTATCGAATTACGCACTTCTTCTACAAGATAAGTGTGATAATCCTTTAAGTAGAACAGAGTGACCCTTGGCCTTTAATGTTCACTTAAGGTTTTGGTTGTTTCAGAAAGATCTTCTATGGGCTCAAAAGATGATTGATCTAGGTCTACTAGATTATCAACACATTCATCATTGTTTTTAAGATATCATTTCTAGAATCTTCTAAGAATTCAACATCTCTACTTTAAATTAGTCGATATCCCTTTGAACCTTTTGGATATCTAATGAATATACATCTTAAGGACATACTGTCTAGCTTATCTCTATACTGATCAATGATCTTTACATGTACAACAGATCCCCACCTCCTGAGATGCCCTAGGTCGGGTTTTCTTTCAAACCACATCTCATATGGTATAGTGAATACAACTTTACATGGTACTCTATTGAGTATGTAAACCGTTGTACTTACTGCTTCTCCCCAAAATACCCTTGACAAAGAGGTATCGATCAATATTGACCTTATCATATTCAACAAGGTTTTGTTGTATCTCTCAACTACACCATTTTATTATGGTGTCATGGGTATTGTATTTTTCTTTGCAATACCAAAGTCTTTACAAAATTCAAGAAATTCTACCAAGGTATATTCATCACATGTATCTGATCTTAAGACTTTGATTGAATACCCTAATTGGTTTTTCACTTCTTGCTTATATTCTTTAAAAGCATCCAGTGCCTCAAATTTATATGCTAAAAGATATAAATACATATATCTAGAGTAATCATCGATAAAGGTTATAAAATAATTATTTTCACAATGTGACTTTACTCTAAAAGGTCCACATCTATCCATGTGAATAACCTCCAATGAGGTTGTTACCCTTGTTGATTCCTTGAGAAAAACTTTTCTTATATACGAGCTTCACACTTGTTGAAAGTATTTTCCTCAAATCCATGCAGTAAGTCAAAGTTGGATAGTTTCCTCAACTTTTCCAGATTTATATGCCCAAGGCGTTTATGACATATATTCACATCAATAGTAAAGGTACAATATAAGCAGAAGAAGTACCAATTTCATTATCACAGAATTTAAACAGTCCATGCTCTACATTGAATTCCCTAGAGAATAATATTCTCTCATGTTTTCCTAGAGTTACCTTGTTAGGAATAAACCTAACATCAGAACATTTATTTACTAAGGTAGGGACCAAGACCAGATTGTGCCTTATAGTTGGCATAATTAATACATCAGTTAATACAATCGGTTTGCCTTGTAAATAAATCCTAAAGGACCTAATATCCAAAACATCTGAGAATGTATTGTTACTCATGTAGACTCGATGTTTGCCTAGATTGTATTCCTTCAAGTCCATTGCCCATTCCTTGGTCTTTGAGATGTGTCGTGTAGCTCGGGCGTCTATCTATCAACCTATCACCGGGCGGTCCATGTATAAACATTCTAAAATCACGAAGATTATGTCCAGTTTCTCCGACTGCCCGCGCTCTAAGTTGTTTCCTCTACCTTTCTTTTTGCAGCAGTCTCTCTTGAAGTGTCTCATCTTTCCACAATTGAAACCCTTGACCCGAGAAGCGATTTCCTGCGATTTCTTAAAATTTTGACCGCCCTTCTTGTTATTCTTGTTAAACTTCTTGTTTGGTTTATTTTTCTTCTGATTGGGTTTGGAGCTAGACCCTATCTCATCCTATACCACTAACAATTTTTCTTTCTTGTTTTTTATCATATGTTCTTGGTTTATTGTTAGTTTTAGGAGCAATTCAAAAAGGTTAATTTCATGCCCTAATCTAAGAGCAATGGTGACAATGTTATACTACATTATCTTCTTTTTTCATTTTGAAGTAGTTGTACTTTTCTAGTAGCAACTAAAATGTAATTTGGCAATTATGTCATACTTAGCTGTTATTTAATCAAACAAGTCTTTGGCAGTCTCGTATTCTTCGAAGACCCTAATCAAGTCATTCTCAAGTGTTAGAGCAAGTGGGATTCTCCTCTTCCATGCTTGAAATTTTCTAAAAAGCTTAAGGACATACTTGTAAAATTATTCTTTGATATTTCTGTAAAATTCGTAATTGATCGGGGTTAAAACCATAATTTTAATCCTCAACCCGAATGTGTAATTTTCTTAAAAGTATAGGGACAAACCTGTCTTTTGACACAATGGCAAAATGAAAATTAACACAAACCGGGAAGGGAAACAATGTAAAACAATAACTCGATATTTTATAATTTTCACAAACTACCGAAGGGTAAAAAGACTTTTTTCTCATTAAAGGCAGAAGAATCTTTTTGATTGGGCGCAGTTTCATAATATTCAAAATTTGACTAGGGCAGAATGGACTTTTCAGTCCGCTACCTGTGAAACCGTCGACGGTTTTCCAAAACTGGGGGCAGTTTCAGAAAACCGCTTAGCGGTTTTCGATTTCGATTTTAAATAAAGAGAGAGAGAGTCTCTTTCAGACTCTTGAGAGAGAGAGAGGTTTTCAGTGGGCTGCCTGCGCCGGCCGACGCTGTTTCTTTAGCCGGCGACAGAAAGGGAGGGAGGGAGGCTTTCGGGAGAGAGGGAGTCTAACGGAGCTTCACTCCGCTCCTTAGCTTGTGGCCATATGAGGCGGTTGGCTGCCGACGGTTTGTTGTGGCAGTTTTCGGCCTCCTGGCCTGCTACCTTTCAGCTTCCCGCCTTGTGATCACCTACAGGCATGCGGCCTTTCGGTCTTCTGACCTTTCGCGGTTCTTTGTCGCCTTTTGGCCTGCGCTTTTTGGCATGTCATAGTTTTTTGCCGCTTTTTGGTCTGCACTTTTCGGTCTATCGCGGTTCTTTGCCACTTTCTTGCCTGCGGCCTTTCAGCCTATTGCAGTTCTTTGCCGCTTTCTTAACTGCATTCTCTCTCTCGTTTCTGCCTCCTCTTTCTTTTTCTTTCTCCTCCTTTTTTTCCTTCTTCTCCCTCTTTCTGTTTTGCAGAACAATAATGCGTACCTCTGATTTTTTTTTACAGGGTCAAAACCGAGGCCCTGATACCAATGACGAAGAATCATTTTCGTCGACTGAAGCTTTCTCCTACACCGGTTGGAGGAGTCCGATGACTTTCGCTCCCCATCCAATATCCAAGATAAATCTGCAGTGGAAATGAAGTTTCCTCACAGCGGTCTTTTCCAGAGAGACAGCATTCGGTATTATGTATCGTGTATATTTTCTTTATACGCATTGCTCTATTTATAGAGCAGTGTATGCTCCATATCTCCTGGCTTTTCACACTGGGTTTCTATCATCTGGAGCAGCTATATACAGACTATTACCGGATTTTCCGGTAATAGTCTGGCGGTTACAGGCCTCATCTGTAACTCCTGCCGCGGTAACGGTATGGATGGCCAGTCTAGCTGTTACCGGGTTGAGTTGCCGAGAATGTCCACTGTAACAATGCAATAGCTAGCAATATGCAGTTTGAGGTAAGCTATAATATGCTTAATGTAATCCTATTATTAGATTGCACGTCCAATTTCTAATTGGGATTTAAGAAGAAAAAAATGGACAAATCAGATCTTGATTCGATCTGATTTGAGCGATTTTGTTTTTCTTGTCAAAGCCTGTGTTTAGTTGTAAATAGAGATAAGAAGGAAAAGGCCTTGACGATGCTTTCTGTTTTGATCTATTTGGATCTATATAGAAAACTGTTTGAGATTGATATAGTAAATATAAATCTGAGTGTACCTTGATCAAACCTACAATAGCTGTTCTAGCAGTTAAATCAGGTGCTTAGAGACGTTTGTTAAGATCAACGATGCTCGAATACTAATGTTTGCTTTTTTATTGTAGCAGCGCGACACCATTAGGCTTGAATCACTTGGCATGGCTTCGTCGAGAAAGTTCTTGCAAAGGATTCAACCAAAGAGTTTGAGAGAGAGATCGCACTGTCTATGAACTTTCTTGTGATTCAACATATTTTACTCTCAGTTTCATCTTTCCTTTATTTACCTTTCTCGAATATTTGTTTCGGCTAAGAGAAATTACTTTTGTAAATGAAAATGTTTAAATCTATTTTATTTGTAAAAATGCTAAACGAATCATGTAATATGGAAGGAGCCCTCCTTCCTATTGGTCTGTCCGTTAGAGGTCTTATAGCCATTGCTGTAACCAGAGTTATCTGGATACCTCATAGATTTCATGTCAACCAACTGAAGCCATGGCACCAGCCACACGAGATTGACATGGTACTTGGTACACTGGATTGAAAGAGAACAGGATGATGATTTTCTTCATTTTTTGTTGCTGAGTTACGTGAACACGAGGATCTAGAGCGGCTAATCATGAGACCTCGAGGACGAGGTTGAGCTCCTGCAGAAGAAGATTGTTGTGGGGCAAGAAGTGACACCCAGATTCCACACAAGACGAGCTCGGACCAAGCTTACGAGCGTGAGCACGTATGTTTTGCTTAATTTGAGTTTCTATTTAATTCTTAAATGAACGATTGCTTGAAGATTGTGGAAAATGTGAACCAAAAGGCTTCTTGCAGAGCGAATGGATGCCAAACAGGCAGACTGCCTACCCACAAAAAAAGAAGGAAAAAGCCGCAGACACATGGTTCAAAAGATATAAGTGCCATGCTTGAGAGAGAAAGGTATTCACTTTGTTATTGAGAAAGATAACCGCAAAACATCGAATCATCTCTTGCTTTATATATATACACACATACACACACATATATAATGTGTATGTGATGACTTAAACACACAGACTCTACGTTTAGATTAGGAAAATGTGTAGGACTGCCCCAGATTTGGGGTCTGTTATATGGGCTGTCTCTATTTCTATCCTACACAACCTCTTTAATTTAGTCATCAAGTTTAATTAAACATAAAAATTAGTTGCATATTTCTTTTCAAAGTATTTGGTAGAGAACATTGTAAACTTGCCGACTTGCCTTCTTTTGATTAGCAGTAAAACGCACCGGGGAAGAGAAACCTAGTGGCACCATGATGGAGCCGAGGGTCTGTGCTGTCTCAATCTTTCCAGTTAAACAACAGCCAGATTTGCAAATGATAGGAGAGAAACACATTATGTGGAGAATGACAGCATTAAATAGATGTTATCACTATGTTGGGGTGTTTTATGTGAAAAGCGACCAAGTTTCATGACCTCCATCATTTATGTTCACCTATTATAAAGTATATCTTTAATGTAATCATTTTCAAACACTCAAGTTCTCTATCTCTTTTTTCCTTTCAAATCTATATATATATATATATATATATATATATATATATATATATATATATATATATATATACGAGCTTATCAGCTAGTCACCTAACAATCAAGATTTTTCTTAATCAAGAACAACAAGGATATACAAAAGAGAGTAGATGCTGCTTAACTTACAAATGTAGAAAAAGATCAATAATGGAAGAAAAACTAGAACTCATACATTTAACCATGTTTGAAATATCATAAGACCTCTTTTCATTTGAAGAGTAAGAGGCATTCGTCTGTGTAGCAATGCCGGCTACAATAAGAGTACACCGGAAGCAACTAGCTTCTATTCTCAACCATAACAATATGACTATGTGTGTGTATATGTGCATATGTGTGTGATATAGAGATAAGACTACAATACGATTATATATAGGGGTCAGTGTGTGTACTTGCATATGTTGTGACAGAGATATTGAAGTAACTTCTCTGTCCCATATAGAGATAAGGCTACAATACGACTATATATAGGGGTCATTTTTCAAATTTCCAATGGAAAAGAAATATTAGACCATTATATGGTGATGCTTTGTATTGTAATAACTTGTTCTATAATTTACTATGTGCAATTTTTGCATGACTTGATTATATGTTATGTACAATAAGTGTCAGTTTTATGACAAGCGATTTTCTTTTTGTTCCTCGATTATGTTGCTCTGCTTCAAAGTTGAGCCTAGAAGCGAACCACACTCGACCACACACTGCCACTCCAATCTCACTGGGGCCCAAAGTATTCATTGATTTGTTTATATACATACATACGTACATGCATATAAGTGTTTTATATATCTATATATCTATATCTATATATATATATATATATATATATATATATATATATATATATATATATATATATATATAGAGAGAGAGAGAGAGAGAGAGAAAATGGTGGTATATGCTTAATCCATCTATGTTTAAATCCACTCAAACATCTACATTGTTCGATCAACACATTTTGAATTGAAAAAGCAAATTGTATTATTACGCACTAAATGTAAAGTATGAAATATTTGAGTAGATTTGAGCATAGATGGTATTGAACATATTCCTCTCTCTCTCTCTCAATATGTACATATGTTAGAGAGAGAGAGAGAGAGAGAGAACAAATGAAACTTTTTCGGGAAATGTTTTTGAACATAAACCATTTCCCTACTTAATGAAAGGTTCAATCATATCTGGAGTCAAATCGGCCTTTGGATGAAAAAGTTAATCTAAATCCAGATTTGCATCATGAATCATGACCAGACTATATGGTCCATTGGATCTTTTAGTATGAACCCACATTCATTCATATTTCAATTTGCTTGGCTGAATCGGCTCGTTGGAGTCACGGGATGCCACACAATATTGGTGCTGCATCTAGAAGATCTTGTAATCCGAGGCAAACAGCTCATGGTTTTACCATGTGATTATCTCTCTTTGTTAAGGCTGAGCTATATTGTTACTTTGAGGCAAAGAGAACTGCCCACGGTTAAACCAGTGGACTATGCTTATATCCTTCGGTTTCAGGATATACTCTTTATTTTTCAAAAATTTGTGAGGCAGATTCAGCAAACTATTAGGTATGGTCGACTAGGTCGAGACATGCATCTTAGCACAATTCCACTAGAAAAGGAAATTTAATTTGGTAGAGACAATTTCTTTGCATATTTTTAATTTATGAAGAAAAAGTACAACAAAATATGCCAAATTAAGGCAATGGCAACAGAAAAAAAATCACAAAAAAATGGCAAAGGCCATGCCAATTCTGTAGCTCGTGATCTATAAAGACTATATGAAACATTAATAACGAAGAAATATGGAAATATATATCGCCATACATGTTTATTCATCAAAGGAAATTCATCCAAACTATACCATAAAATTCATATTAAGCAAAGTCTCATAAGATGGTCGATGGAGTCTTCATTAGATCCAAACCCGCAATCGCCTAGTGGCTATTCAAGGGTGAATTGATCGGTGCGAGGATCGAATTGGTGCTTGGTGGCACATAATTTCCAGCACTTAGGCTCACATTTATCCAAGGGATGGGAACGGCATTGCGAGAAGCAATCACTGTAGCACCGGAGATTGGTTTTCCCGGACATCGTACTTTCCAACTGGAATGTGAAGACCGGCGACACCAGCAGGCATGCCAATGCAAGTCCATACAACACTTTGGACGCCATCTCTTGCTCGCTGACTACTGTTTTTGAATGTGGTAGTTTGAGTTTCTTGCTTCTGTCGTTGTGTTCATGGAGTGAATTGATTAAGGTGAGTCGGCCTTTATATAGAGTTTGAGTGCAGGAGAAAGGTGAGCTCTAAACCATGTATTTTGGTTGTGGCTGGCAAGAGAAATAGTTCCAATTCACCTTATTTTGACAAGTGCTATTTGAGCAGGTTATGCATTTATCAATTTTAGAGTTTTCTATTTTTGCATTCAATATATTTAGCCCACAGCTTAGAGCTCCCACCACAAAAGAAGAAAAGGACGTGGGTGGCAGAGGATGTCAATGTTTTGGATTGGGTTTGACACTGGATAACCGAAACCCATTTCTTTTTTATTTGTAACCAAAGTAGGATCTGATTATTAGCAAGTGAAATTGGATTTCCGGATCCGAATTTAAATGTCGACTAAAGGAATCCAGCTGCATTAGTTGAACATGAAGCTTCATCCTAAAAGTAGAAGAATTGAGTAATTTCAAGAATAATCAAAGGTCTCGTTTGAGTGCCCAAAAGATGATTACCTATGTGAGTCATTCAGTAAAAATGGGTATGGACGTTTTAAGCATGCTCTGAGAGCACGAGTTATTTAGAATTGAGAAAGTTGTTTGACAAAGCATAAATAAAAGAGAGGCACAAGTGCTCAATGTCAACTATAGATGAAATTGGATCATGTACACCTCTAACAATAAACACTCATGCCTTTCTTTCGCTTTTTGAGAGAAAGAATATTATTTAGAAAGTTAAAAGTGTATTAAGAAAAACATAAACAACAACCTTAGTGCAATCCGGCTCTCAAAAAGTGAAAAAGGCATAAATGCTTATTATCAAAGTCTACATGATCCAATATTATATACATACATACATACATATATATATATATATATATATATATATAGAGAGAGAGAGAGAGAGAGAGAGAGAGAGAGGGTTCAAACTCAAACCTCTTTAAGTGATCTTTTATTCAAGTATTCTTATTTTTAAAATCAAGCAAAAGGTGCTATACCAACCCTAGTTCAAATAATCTTATTTTTAAAATCAAGCAAGAAGGTGCTACACCAACCCCAGTTCTAGTACCAAACAACGCCTTAATCCTGCAAACTTCCCTGAACAATAGCGCACATCCACAGCCAGTCTCCTTTTGAGAGAGAGAGAGAGAGAGAGAGAGAGAGAGAGAGAGAGAGAGAGAGAGATGCACAGCTAGTTACAGGTATTCGTACAGATGAGCACACAAAAATTCATACATGTACGCAGTGATCAGGTTGGCAGGTTGCAAAATGACGACATGCGCATGTGGGCTACCATATGCGAGATGAGTTCACACAAAAATTCATCCCCGTACACAGTGATCAGGTTGGCAGGCTGCAAAATGACGATATGCCCGTGCGTACCATATGTGAAAGAGAGAGAAGGGAAGGAAAAAGAAGCAGAATCATGATTCACAACAATAATTTTTCTTACAACTGCCGTTAACTAGCGAATCTCCGCCTGGTCTAGTCGCTCATCGAACAATCTCCACAACTGCCGTAGAGTGCCAATCTTCATATCATCCCCTCCCACAAAGAATCAGCTATTATATCTACACTCTACACTAACCTCACCTATTTATCTAAAAAAACAACAAATAAACCAGGGAGGGTCCACCAGTCTGCCCATCAGCTCCCATGAAGTGGACGACTAGAATCTGTATTCATTGGCTTACCCGTCGGCATAAGCTAGCCATAATGCAGAACCAAACGCACACAATTCGGTCTGCATCAATCTTCCACAGATACACGAATTTTAATGCTCTTCAGCTTCACACCGAGGCTCTCTGGGGTGAGAAGTTCCGGCGAAATGTACGGCAAACTCGAGGGATTTGGTGGGCTAGAGACTCCCTTAGGCGAAATCACAAGTCGGTCTATGAAATCGGTAGGACATCAAGAAGTACTCCATTGGAATGAGCATTGCCTGTGGCTGCTCTTCAGTGACTAAAGACGCACATACTTGGACCCGTTTTGCACCATTATCAGCTAATTAATGATCAACACCAACCAATCAGAAATAAAACCAATATGCATTCCAAATAGTAACTTAAGATTGCTAATGTCTCAAATTTAAAAGGCAGATATGGTGTCACGGGCTTTCCAAACACTAACTTAAAATTGCTAGGCGTCTGGGGTTCTATGTATTGTTAGGTGAACATCCCATTTTGATGTTGTCGGCCATTCAAAGACTAG
This sequence comes from Brasenia schreberi, assembly GCA_036023115.1. Classification (NCBI taxonomy): domain Eukaryota; kingdom Viridiplantae; phylum Streptophyta; class Magnoliopsida; order Nymphaeales; family Cabombaceae; genus Brasenia; species Brasenia schreberi. Next base: position 17,088,280 of record JAYKKT010000074.1, on the reverse strand, counting down.
AATGTGTGAGAAACAGTGATTGAAAATGCAGTCACTAAGCAAATAAAAAACCAAATACTTTGGTAAAATCACAACACCCACATGTTTTGACTCTTCAAAAGCCCTCTCCCAAACCCATTTCCCAGATGAAGTTAAATCTCAACACCAACGTGTGTGTGTCTATGCGCATACGCATATGAGAAAGAGTTATATTTTGATCCTTCAAATCCTTCTATTCTAGTCTGGTACCATATTCCAAATGAATAGTCACGCCAAAGACAGCGTCGTTGTTCTGAAAATTATGGCAAAGCAGAGGACCTGAGGGAAAACAACAAGAAAGGACCGTTGCACAACAAATGCACGTCGGATGGTGGGTCCTGGAATGCAGTGTGATTCAATAATTGAACAAGGCAAGACAAGATACAATAGGTAAAAAAGAACAGACAACAGGTGCGTACCTCGACCAGGGCATTCATCCGCTTGTCCATCTTGGCATTCATGTGGAGGGCCTCTGAACGGAAAGTGCAGCTCTCGCCCACAAAAATGAGGGTCCTACACTGCAATTTCTCTAGGCCTTCAGTGAGGTCACGCATCCTACAACCAGACAACCGTGTACTATGATTAACATGAGAACGCTAAGCGTGAAATACCAACATCAAAGCAACTCGGACTTTTTCTTTTATCCATCACATCACAATCGCATGCAGGGCCTAGATGAGCATCTCATGCTTTTTTATCATGTTAAAAAATGAACGCTGAAACTTAGTACTGTTTCTTAGTAGAATGAAGAGTATGCATCAACATGGAAAGCAGATTGACATAACAACTCACATAGAGAAAGTGGTAGAGATGTAAAGAGTCATGTAATGCATTAAATTAGATTCCAGATAGTTGATTATGCATTCCACAAGTTTCGTCTCAGATAGGGGAACCTGTAGAGATGGGACATCCTGGTCTTCTCCTATACACATTGTGCACATATATACAATATATACATGCATACATAATCTATATATAGATAAACTTGGTTGCACACACACACCAGATCAAATGTACGACTTGAAGACATGGATAAGTAGTCGAGCAATCCAGCTAGGATGAAGCCAAAACAATCAAATGTAATATAGCTGGTCGTCTGAACCAGGACTTGAACCTCAACCAATCCAATCCAAGGAATCTCAAACCTACAAATGTCTTCATTTACATTTAGTTTTACAAATGAAGAATCTGAGAAACAAAACTTGTAGTCCACTGTCCTGTCACTGTCAGCATCACCACCAAAGGTAATCTACTTAATTAGTTGAGACTGGACCTCTCTAACACAGCCTTTCACACTGGGATGTGAAACACCTTATATCCTATTTCAGCCATCATATATGGGAGCATCTCGCACATATGCTACTTTTCCGAAACTACATAAACTTAGGGAACTCGTACTTGAAGAAGCAGAGATAGCTCAGCTTCACTACTATAAGTGTGAAAAAAGATGAGAACAACAACTATTCGCTGCAACTTACTGATTAATAGTTTGGAGGAAGCGGATTACATTCCTGCTCTGCCTCTCATCCAGCAACTGTGGAATGAAAAAACCTGAAGTCAGAATGTTAATTTGAGCAGCGGAAGAAGAAAAAGTTCTGCACACCAACGAAGGAAATGGAAATGCGCCTCAAGGAATCTAGTGAACCAGGGAACCATGTGAAATTCATCCACTGCTTCTCAATCAGATGGACTATGACTAAAGTGCACAGAAGAGTTCCCTTTTTGTGAAGCAATGACAAGAAAAGGAAGACATCTAGACCCTATTCGAGTAACACTATTTCCCTAATTAGCAAGGCTGCCTTAAATTGATACAAGAATCTTGCTGACAAATTATGAAAAGAAAGTCATTACCCTTCGACATACATGAACAATGTCTGATTCTACACCTTGTAAACTGCCCCGAACTTCCTGAAACAGGATAAGTTTTAAGGACGGGACCATGTTACATGCACGTGTATCAATAGAAATAAAACAGCAAGTACCTTGCTGAAGTATCTTTGAAGCAGACACTCCTTCAGCACGCCACACATACCATAAAAGTAGAGCAAGTTCATCATCACCTGCAGATACCATCCATTCCGCAAACAACATATTATGGAAAGTGGAAAGTGAGGCCTTGAAAAGGGCAACGAAGGTAAGAGCTACTTAAATAACAACATTCTAACAAAAATTGAAATTATTAAGCAATTCATTATAATAATTTAAAAAACACACTTAGTGATTTGGCAATAATCAAAAGGACATCTAATTCAGGGGCATTGCGACAAACATATGCATAGAATTTAATTTGCACCTAACTTCAAATATTGTCAAAAACACACCTAATTATCCTCCAGGTGTTCTAAAAGGCCAAGGACCAACTTCTGGCCGTCTTTCCACCAAAAAATGCAAGGCAATTCATTATTTTACTCTTCAATTTTTTGTAACGACATACTTACTAAATGAAAAGTGATAGCAGTAAATCTGTAAACTTAATCAACTCACAATAACATGAACATAACATGAACAACGACTTTGGGGGGCAAATATATAAAGTTAATCAACTTAACATAATTTATGTTAACAAGGATGCAAGGTTGACTTTGGTTAGAAGTATGAAATGCTAGGTGCCTTTTCAACAATAAAGGTTGGATGTGTTCTTCAATTCAACAATTTCTTTAGGTAGGGTTTCAACAATATGAATGCTGCTTTGTCTTCTAATCACCAAATGTCAAATCTCTGCATTTGGAAACTTTCCCAAATAACAATGATGAATTTGATGCAACAATGATGAGTATACATTTATCATCTCAAGTCCTAACACAAGAAATAAATAGGGCTTGGATTTGAGGTGATGTGGGCAGCATTGCAGGGTCTAAATTTCAATGCCTTACAGTTTTGCTGGACACTGACACATATTTGCCTCGAAAACATAAATCATCTTCAGACTAAAGTATACCTTATTATAGAACCACTTTGTCCAAGAAGGAGCTCTGCATAGTGGTGATACAGGTATCAATCCAAGAACCCGTTCTCTGTGTTTTGCTTCCATCACAAACAAGACAAATAATGGTATGTTGTCTATGAGCCTATGAAGATAGCTGGCCCAGAACACGCAACGGCTATTAATGAAAAATAATAGAAAGCATACAGCAAAAAGTGTGAGGATGTAAGCTCCTGCCATGACATCCAAGCACAGAACCTCTTTTAGCATGTTGATCAATAAAAGAGAGCACATAACAAAGTTCCATAACCTGAGTTTAGGTGCAAAACTTAATGAAAGAGATAAATATTTGTGAAACAGAAGCATGATCCATGAGCCACTTTTGCTCCACCATCTTAGCAACATTTAATGCATCACTCCCGCTCATTTGCTATTATCATATTCTCACTCAAACCCAAAATTTGAAGTGGTGAGTCTTTGAGTTATATTTGTTGAACGATCATCATTTTATGTTGTAGATAATACTAAGTGATGAATAAGACCGGAGAACACCATAACACAAACATCCAGCACGGAATGGGAGGGGAAAGTATTTCATTGATTCAGGTCGTTTCAAGTTCGAGACCCTTCTCTTACATTCCACCTAGTTCACCAACAGATACTGACTAATGATTATTTAACAAAGACTTCACATAAACTAAAGCATCAGCAATTTTAAGTGTAAGCACTCCAGCAAATCAAATTTCAAAACAATGACCTATCTGACAGGTAAATTAAGTTCTTCCACAGGGATGGAACTCCACAATGTCCATTTAGAACTGATTGTGTTGTAGCAAAAAGAAGGAAAACAGCTAAATTGTGTTCCATTACGAATTAGTACAGAATAATAAATCGTGACATATGCCACAGAATCAACATTACCTAAAGAAGTCCACCACTTCCGCCACCTGATCAGCCAATTCATCTACAGTGGGGCACAGGAATATCCGAAGAGATAGAAGCAGCTCCCAACTGCAGAAACTCTTAAGCAAAGGTAACAAGTATAAGCACTCTATCCATTATTCATATTTGTGCTTCCAATTGAAAACAAAGAACAGTAAGATATAAGAAATCCAAGTATCATTAATATCGAACCTCATGCCCAGGTGCATCAATATGGTAGATGCAAAAATTATGAAGCAACAAAGCGGCCACCTCAGGACAGAAGAACCACCCTTGGAAACAAGACATATCTGCCAAGGTTAGAAAGAAATTATTAGAAATATATAGACCTGAAAACAGAAAGTACTACAAGAATAAATCTCGTCAGAAATACTAGGCAAGTTCCATAAGATAGTCACTCAGAAAATCAAAGGACGAAGCATAGGACCAAGCTTCAGTCAAGCTAAAACCTAGAAGCCCATAGACGAATTCAGTTTCACATTAAAAGAAAACCAACCAATCCAGTGAACGGTAGCGAAAGGAAGATTCGCTAAGGTGAAGTGAACACGGAAGTTGCATGGTATAAAGCAGACAACCAAACAAGCAAGAAATAAATTAAACCAAGGCCAACACTAATTGGTATTCCTCTCTACCAACAATCCGGACCACGTAATAAACTTCAAAAGCAAGATCATCCGCTAACTCGAAACTGAACCCTACAGAGTTATTTAGAAACAAATAGGAATCCCAAATAAAGCAACAAAATGACAGCATTTTTCAAAACAAGCCGTCAATAGGACTTCAACAGAGAAGCACAGGATAATGAACTAATAAAACCAAGTACAGAGATGAAATAGTAAAGCTACTCACTAACTATGGAATTTGGACCGGATCGGGTCAATCGGCTCTCGGACCTGATACTTGGAGCGGTAGACCTGTAAACTCCAGCTGTGGCCACGACGGCAAGGAAGGCGGCGACCGGCTTCATGTCAACTGCAAGCATAAGGGAGAGAGGGAGAGAGAGAAAGAGAGAGTTAGATAAAAAGAAGGAAGACCGCGAGAAAATCTTAGTGATCGACGGAAAACAACCGATTGAAAGTGAAAACGGTCAAATTCATTTTCTAAGCGGTCAAGGTATGAGAATCACCTTTCTCTGATGATTTTAAAGGTCAAATCGTCATAAACCGTAAGGTTTTCGGTGAGATTTTAAGAAAAAAAGATTTGTCGCCCCCTTTCCCGTCTTTTTCTGCAAAATCGACGGAGATGAGCGGTAGATGATGGGAGCAAACGATCCTAATGTCAGTGGCGGACTGTTTGGCATTTGAAATATCAGAGCAACCGGTCAAAATCGCTGACGAACTGGTGGCCGACAGGTGAACCGACTTTAGGTCTAGCTTCAGGTCTAAAGTGAATTTTTAAAACAAATTTGAATTTGGACTCTTTTATTGGATCCAAACAAGACTATGTGTAACCAGATTGGGTTTAAACGGTTGGATCCAAAATTGATAGTAAAATATTAATATATTATTATATTATGATTTAAAAACTAAATCAAGACGATTAAGAGAGATTGACGTTATGACCTTTGGATCCCTATATAAGTTCCAAGGAGGTGGATGTATTCCTTCTTTCATATACATGTTATAGATAGTTATGTATTTTTTAAATTATACATAAGACTATGGAATATTTGTTAATACTTTAAAAGTATTATAGAATACATTAGTTTATTAAATAGAATTGAAAATGCTTTATTGAGTACATAGATGCATTGTATGAGTGTGCTTGTATACGAATATATCATTAGCAGGTATGGATATACTTTCTATGATTGAATGGGATGTCATTGAATTGTAGATAGTTGTTGTACTAGTTAGTATTAACTCATAGGTTGTTATTATGTGTGAGCAAAATATTATCAGATATGGATCTTCTTTCCATGATAGTATGGTATGTCATTAGATCGTACATGGTTGTACCATATAGTGCTAGCTCATAATTGTTATGAGTTGTGTTGGTTACTTATTGGTTATACTAGTTACACTTATAGTTTATATTGAGCAGCTCATGTCAAGTTATATGACATGCCTAGGTTAGAGACATATGAGACTAGTCAATTAGAGTATAGAGTTATGTAAAGTAGAACAAATTTGATATTAGATATGTATATATAATTTTGATATTAAAATTGGATATGTTATGGATGTAGAGACATGAAGCTTGGGAGATGGCCCTAGGTGGATATGTTGGATCTAGGTGGTGGTCCCTCATTAATATATGTGTGTGTTTGTGGATTGTTGAGATTAATTGAGTAAAATGTATGACTTTAGTAGTACGGTATCCATATACTTTGTCATGTAGACTCACACGATTGGACCCTACCAAGCCAATGATTTGGTCAAGGTCTTTGATCGGGCATGCTGAGGGCATCATGAGAGGCTACATGGTCGAACAACAGTAGGGCTCGGGGACTCCTATGGCGTGGCTGATTGTTGGACACGATAGAGGTCAAATCTGTATTATTATTATTAAGTGCTTGTATAATGTATATTTGAAATGATGATCCTGATTTAAAATTTTGATATAAATTTCTTATCGTAATATATAGTTTGAAACCTACATGTCTTTAGTATGTTGTTGTAGAGAGATCACATTCATCTATGAGCATGCTTGTGGTGCTCATATTTTATTTAATATTATAAGACTTAATCAATAGAAATGAAGCACTTAAAGGATAGGATTTGGCTTCTTTTGTTAAATGGTAGGATTTGATAGGTTGTTTTGTAGTTTGTATTTTTTTTTTACATTATATAGTTCTCATTGTTGTACTACCGCAAGTTAGATTTCTATTGTATATAAACAAACAAACTTATTATTTGATCTTATGAGGTTATATTATTGAATGTCAATGGTTTAAAGGATTTGCGTATGTCAACATCGAACGAGTTCTATAAATCATTACAATAGTTATTCGTATTGTTTTGCACTCTAGCTGCTCAATTGGAAGAGCACTCACATTCACTATATGCTAGTCACAAGTTCAATTCATAGGATGGGCATACGTGGCTTTAGCCTCCCCGATGTAAAAAGAATAAGTATCCCTATGGTTTTCACTCTATTTGCTTCTAGAAAGGAAAGGAATTTGTGAGAGTTCACGCTTACTAGCAAATACAAACCTTAGAGTGTTTCTTCTTATGTGAAAACATCACTATGAAAAGAATAAGGTCTCCTTGTAATGGCAGGAGCTTGATCTTCTACCTAGATGTGGCCAATTTGTTCTTAGCTCATAATTGTGAGTTATCGTGTGGCCTCTTGAGGCCCAAATAACGTGCATTTGAAAAATCGCGGACGAAGGGCTCTCTTCTTTGATTTTTCGAGATTCTCTTTTCAAAAGTTAAACACATTTTAACAAACTTGATTTACTTTATAAAAGTCTAGAGAGAAAAACACGGAAAGGAAAAATCCAAGGTATATAAGGTGTTTATCGATATATACAATAATAAAAAAAACTTCCCATGAAAACCCTATGCAGGTAACTGATCTCTCCTTCTTCTAGTGGCACTTTGGCTTCTATAGAAACTAGGTTACATGCCAGCTCGCCTCAAATATTCAATAATGGTATTAGCGCCTCGAGGTTCTTGGCTTCCATTTTTGGAATATTGAGACTCTCTTATTGTTATCTTCATCAAATTATTAAAAATGACTTCAAGAATTATGTTTTTGAATTAGTAAAAACTAGAAAATTAAACGACCTAAATTTTCATGCATGAAAAAGAAGAATGTCATTGGTCATAACTTTAGAGGGTGTTGATTATGTTCTTAGAGAAATTGTTTTACTCCTATGCCAATTGCAATAGAGGATGGAAAAAATATAAGATTTTTTTAAAAGATGATACAATAGTGAGGACCATTATGTTAACATAAATAGAGGATGACTTGATTAGGGTCTTTGAGAAATTCGAGATCGGTAAAGAGTTGTTTGATTCTTTAACAACTAAATATGATATTAAAGCTAAACTTCACATTTAACTACCCCTTTAAAAATTAATTCATATAAAATGAAAGAATGAGATAATGTAGTTGAACTTGTTAACCAAAAATTAGTGATGACTAGGGATTTAGTTGTAGCAAAATTAGTCATCTTTAATCCAATGCTGATATTTTCTATCCTAAATAGTTTCCCCCCTTCATGGAACATTATAACAACCTTAGACTTATATCATACTTTACCCTTTCTGAACTCCCATGAAAACTAACAATTGAGTAAAAACATATGAATAAAAATAAAAGAGAAAATTGATAGTTGCTTAACTTTAGGGTGAAGCTCTAGGAACAAATAAAATAAGAAAAGCCAAATAAAAGGTCTCGTAAAAAAACAAGAATGGTAGTTAGTTTTCCAAAAAATTATAAGAATCCGCTTCTCGGATAATGTGCTTCAACTTTAGCAAGATGAGACACTATAAATGGAACTATCACAATAGGAGGAACAACAATGAGAATACCCAACATTATGGCTCAACAAAGAAGGAAAACATAATCTACGTGATTTTTAAGTGTCTCTACATGAACCACCCTGTGACTGGTTTGTAGATCGATTTTAAAGCGACCTAGAATATCTAAAAGAGCAAGAGGGAGCTTTAGACCTCAAAGAATATCAACTTTGAGACGTGTCTACATGAGAAATAATATCTTTTTTGATGTTCTTGGGGTTGGGTACTTTAGGATTTTTGTACAAGGCATACTAGTTGCACTTATTGATATATTGATTGTGCTTTCTATTAGGCGCAATCTTTTGTCGGGAGGTCAAGTTTTTTCTTAGAAAAGTCAATGTGAAGAAACATGATAGGATAATTTTTTTAGGTTTATTTGATTTTAAGCATCATATGTTTAGTTGAACATTGATAATGAAAGTTGTGCATTTGTTATGGATGTTAATGTATAGTACTTCTCTATATACAATGACGGATCCAAGAAGTTTTTTTCTTTCAGGTGAGGTGCATGCCTTATCTCGCCCTAAAGTGGGGTTCACCAATACTCTTGAAAAACTAATTGTTGATGAAGTTGTGGGTTGCATCAGTGTCTATTAAGATACAATTCCTCAAAAAAGAAATTATATATGCTTAGAAATAATATGTTTTGATAACACATTATACACAATCAGACCATGCTCACGAGATTAGTTCGATGGAGAAGATTTTCTAACATATATATATACCTAAAAACTATACGCAATTAAGTGATGAGTTTATTTGAGCTAAACTGAACCGAAATAATGTTTCTTCTCAGCTAGTTACCCAATTCATGCTCATTCACTCGGATGAACATGAACAAACTCATCAGCAGCTGAATCTAGGGTTCATTTACTTCACACAAAATCATGTGCATTCGAAGTGCATGGAACCTTCTTGTTGTCTCTGTCTAAATTTAGGCCTCCTCCGAGTTGGAAAAACTTTTGAGCTGCATTTCAAGTTATGATTTTCTTTTTGCGGAATTTTTAGTCTTAAAGGAGGAAAAATGTTTACATGTTTATGTGAGTGGGGGATGCATGCATGGTTCTGATCGAAACTGTCAACTTTGGTTTCAGTTTGACGATAAAATATAATTGATTGCTTACACTTATAATTTCGGTTCTGAAAAGTTGACATTGGGCGATCATCACATTTGAAATTCTGAAAAATTATATTTTTGTATTGAAATTTCAAAAAATTTTGAAAACTTTTAACTAGTTTGAACCCGACACGAGGAACCAACCATTGCAACCAGTCAAACCTATACGAAAACATAATCTGAGGGGCTCATTTGAGCCTTCTATAGCCAAACCAACCAGTCAAACCTATACGAAAAATAAAAGAAAAAAGATAACCTTATGGTGGTGGTCTAACAGTTTTATCGTCACTGGTGCTATACCCGCAAGTAAACCTGGTTGGTTCTAAATAAACCAGGACTACTGGTTTTAAATCGACGGTTCTAGTTCTACCAAAAATAGAACCATAACAGAATCACCGCCTTTGGATTTGGGATCGGTTTTAGATTTATCCAGTTTTGGTTCTAGAAAATTCAACGAGGATGGGATTTTAAAATTAAAAACAAAAAAATCACTTGGAATTATGGGTTTTGGACCATTGAGAATTCTGGCTATGGTTCAGTTTCCCAATAGGTGGAACCAGAATCGGACTGTGTGAGTCCCAAGTTCTGATTTTTTGTTCCTCTAGTTTCATATCCAATAGGTTCCAGGAGAAGCTGCATGTAGCCTGGTTTTTGTAGAAGCCGAATTGCCGTTGAAAGAAGAAAGGAGAAGAAGGAAGCTCGGTTACCCGCAAACGGTTTTCACATGAAGATTTTTCTTTTGTTATTATATATATATATATATATATATATATATCGATAAATAACCATATACCTTGGCTTTTTCCTTCTCATGTTTTCCTCCCTAAGCTTTATGTTAAAGCCATTTGTATCTTTAAAAGATGTGGTTTTAACTTTTATAAAGTAAATTGAGTTTCTTAAAACGTGTTTGACTTTCGAAAAGAACATCTCGAAAAATCTAGGAAGAGGGCCCTTTTTCCCCAATTTTTTTAGTACACGTTATCTCGGTCTCAATGGGCCACATGATAACTCACATCTCCCACTTAGCCACTTGAACCAATTTATGATACCCTACTTTTCTCCCACTATTATGTGGTTTTCCAAGTTCTACCATTTCTCGTTACAAGCTAATTGTAACTTATATAAGTTATGTGATTTTTTATAATAAATATATTTTTTCTGCATAACAATCATCAAGTATGTTTCCATATTAAAACTTTAGGTATATCTTAAACCTATGTGTATAACATGCTTTGTGAAAAGATCTTGTGAGATGTCTTTAGTCAAGAGGTTAGCTAAAATATCATTAGTTGTCATATAAGATATAGATATCTCATTCCTCTTAAGGATATCATGAACATAGTGGTATTTAACCGTTATATGCTTGTTGTGTAACATGCTTTATAAAAAGATCTTCTAAGATGTCTTTAGTCAAAGGGTTAGGTAACATATCATTAGTTGGCATATAAGATAAAGATATCTCAATCCTCTTAAGCATATCATGAACATAGTGGTATTTAATCATTATATGCTTACTTCTACAACTATCAACTCCACTCTTAATAAGAGAGATAACTACATTGTTGTTACAATAAATGACAATACGCTTGTTGGCTATGTCTACCTTCAAATTATGTATAAAATGATTTATCCAAACGACACTTATAAGCATACTACAAGCAACATACTCAACTTCTTATTTATACAATATTACACAACCCTATTTCTTATAAGCCTAAAAAACACCACCACCTCTAAATAAAAATATTTGATCGAATGTTAACTTGTTGTCATCTTTGCTCTTATCAAAATCAATATATGAGTATCCTATTACTTTTAGTTCTTCTACTTGAAAACAAAGTTTTAATTATTTTGTTCCTTTAAGATATCTCAAAATTTTTTTTAACAACTATTCAATACTACCAACCAAGATCACTTAGATATATACTTACAATACCAACAACAAAGTTGATATCCATTCTTCTACACAACATAGCATAGAATAAGCTACCCACAACTTATGCAAAGGAACATTAGACTTATTTTCTCCCTCACCAGAATAATAAGAGCCTTACTTAATTTAACCTCTTTAGCAACATGTGTGATTGTAGGCTTGCAATCACTCATTTTTAAATTTCGTGAGGATATAAATAATATATCTCTCTTGGCTCAAACACAAGAGTTAAGATTCTCTATCACGAGAAATCTTTATACCACGAATATATGATGCCTCTCTCATATTCTTCATTTTGAAGTATGAATTTAACTATGACTTGGTTTTGACAATCACTTTATTTTCATTCCCAATCAACAATATATAATCTATATGTAAGGATAAGATGACAAAGTAGCTTCCATTATTCCAAACATATACAAAGTGATAAAGTTCATTAGTCATAAAGCTAAGTTCTTTCATGACATTTTCAAAAGTCAAATACCATTGATGAGGTGATTGTTTATAGTCATATAAAGATTTTTTCAACCTATAGACTTTATCTTCTTGACAAAAATATAGTTTTTACATCTAACTAATGTAAATCTAAATCATAATATGGTAAAATAGCTAGATAATCCTAATGGATGCAAATTTTGCAACAAGAGAATATGTTTCAACATAATCTATTCCACCTTTTACAAAAACCTTTCACCACCAATCTCACTTTAAACTTATTTATCGTTCCAACGACTATATTTCTTTTTAAGAACCCATTTGAAGTTTATAACTTTCCTTACTTTTGGTAAATTTGTTAATTTCTAAGCTTAGTTATTATCAATTGATTCAATTTTCTCATTTATTGTTTTTTCTAGTCTGATGGTTTAAATGAGTTAATATCTTGTTGATATGACATGTTATTAGTTAACTCATCTAAATTTATTGAATTACAAACTTCCTTAGCAAGGTAAGTGTAATAATTCTTTAAGTAGGATGGAGTGACCCTAGGTCTTTTACGTCTACTTAAAGTTTTAGTATATTTAGTAAGGTCATTTGAATTTAAATATATGAGTTCAAATGATGATAAATATAGATCCACTAGGTTATCAATATCATTCATCATCATTTATAAGGATGTCATTCTCAATCTCTTCTAAGAATTTAACATTACTACTTTCTATTAAACCATGGTCTGATAAAATCTATATCATTTGTAATCTTAAGGGTATCTAATAAAAATACACCTTAATGACTCATTGTGTAGCTTATCTTTATACTAATCAAGGATCGTGATATAAGTTATAGATCCCACCTTCTGAGATAACTTAAGTATGTTTTTTCCAAACTACATCTTATATTGTGTAGAGAATATATGCTTACATGACACTCTATTTAATATATACATGGTTGTAGACATAGTTTTTCTCTACAAGACCTAGTCATATTTAATAAGGTCATGTTATATCTTCTTGCTACACTATTTTGTTGAGATGTTTTGACATGATATTTTATTTAAAGATATCAAAGTCTTTACAGTATTCTAAGAATTTTGTAGAGGTGTATTCACTACCTTGATAAGACCTTAAGATTTTGATTGTTTGTCTCAATTGATTTTCAATTTTTGGATTATATTCTTTGAATATTTTAAGAACCTCATGTATATGTGTTAAGAGATATAAGTATGTATATCTCAAATAATTATCAATGATATTATAAAATAAACCTTTACATGATGAGATCTTATCTTAAAGGGTCTACATATATACATGTGAATGATTTCTAATAAAAGATTATTACCCTAATTATTTCTTTAAAAATAATTTTCTAGTGAATTTTTCTTTTATATAGACTTCATACTTATTAAAAGTGTTTTCCTAAAATTTAAGCAATAAGTCAAAGTTAACTAATTTTATCAACTTATTCAAACTTATATGCCCTAAGCTTTGTGGATGTGAAATAGAAATATGCTTCACCCAAAATATAAGTGTGCCTCACCTTAAAAAAAAATTCTAAGTTTTCCATTGCTAAGGGAGAACATGGCATTCTAGGTTATGGGTTAGAAGAGCTGCACAAGGCAGCTCGCACACTTTCCCAAAGTGAAGATCTAGCACAGGGCTTAGATCAATACTTATATAGTAGTCAGTCATCAAATTAAAAGCGACCGACATATACCGAATTTGGCTTCATTCCTAACTCTAAGAGAAATCCTGAAAAATCACATATTAAAAGTTATTTGTTTAACTTTGGCTCAGCTCGTCCAACTCAGCTTGTGCTCGAGCTGCTCAGCTAAAACAAGCTAAGAAGCCAAACATGAACAAGAATTCAAGTTGACAAATGAACCATGGATGACCCTGGTTCGGTTGGTTTGGCTCGTTTACTAACTGCATGGAAGCATTTTCTCTTTGTTCAGAGGAAAAAGAAAAATATTAGATAGAAAGAAGAAAAACGCTTTTACGAAATTAAATTGAAACAAGAAGGAACCATGTTTTCTCAAATAAAGGCTTTAATTTCAAATTGCAACATAATGAATAGTAATTATTTTGAATTAAATGTAGTTAAATTGAATATCGTGTTTTCGTAGTTAAGAAATTATGTTTCATGTGCATCAACTTGGCTGCTCAAAAGGGCTAGGCCGTTACTGCAAAGGCTACAGATTAGTGAACTCTGGGTCAAACCAGGCAAGACCCGATATTCAACAACTTTATGGATCAAACCCGCTTCAAACACAATTTATATTCTTTCAGTTTCACTTTATCCGAAATAATAATACCTATTTTGGATCAGTGCTCTTGTACCCAAATGTGAAACATTACTTTTTGTGTTACACGGATATCTGATCCATCTAGGTTTGCATCCGATCTGAGCATGCACTCCAACGGGATCCAATTACGAAAAATAAGCCTGCTCCAGAGGTGGCTGTTTGGACCCAACCCGGTTGTTGCAACCGGACCAGAACCACCTCCGAAACCAGCAAGAACTGGGGACCTCCTCAGCTAGGTTACAGTTTTCACCTTCTAGAAAACGAAACTAAAATTGATGGCTCGAAAGCGGTAGTTGTTTCAAACCATATTTTGGATTTGGTTCTAAAATCCCACCTTTAGTGCAATGTTTTTAAACAAAATTGAAGTTAAAACCGGACTAAGGCTCGGACCCATTGTAAAACCAGACCAGAGCTAGTGGAGCTGGACCTGAAACCAGAACTAGAAGGAAGCCTGTGGTTTTAATTCCACCTTTCGGTGGAACAAGAACTAGCAGCTTGGACAGTTGGTTCAGTTTACTCGGAATGGGCCAGGTCTAGCCTACTCCTGGCCCATGAAGCGACATGCCCTGCCAATCAGGACTGGTAAATGAGCCAAGCCGCAAGCTTTGGCTCAGTTCAACTTATGACGCAGTTGCTCACGTTCCGTTCACATTTAAATGAACAGAACACAAACTGGCTAAGTAAGAGATTCGAGCTGGAAAGAAACAAGGCTTGGCTTGTGTTAGCTTGTCATATTCTCTCATGCACAGACCATCATACATGCTAGGAAACCATGTTAACTTAAAATCAACTGTTTCAATTAGCAATAAAGTTGTACGAAAAACATATCCCTGACTTAATTTTTAACTTAAGTGTTTACTACTTACTGTGATAACCCTGAATATTACTAACTGTGCTCTAGTACCCAACAAACAAGCAACGGATTGAGCACACTAGCTCTAGCGCGTTAGCACGCTTTCCGTTTTCTTGCTCGGATTTCGCTGCCTGCGCTTTCGCCACACGAAAAGCTGGATAAACTGGTTCACAAGGCGCGCAGCGGGAAAGAAATTCCAAGTTCAACCGTTGATTGACTTATTTAACAGAATAAATCACGTTGGTCTTAAGAAAGAGATTTGACCAAGTCACTGGTTGTCTAAGCGAGGCTAGTTTGAGAATTCCCAGGGGCATAAAATAAAGAAAAATAGGCTTTTTGGTTGGGATTAATAGGGAAAGATAAGCTTTTAGTAGCTGAACAGGTTTTTTCTGTGTTCCACATTGAAAAAGAGAGGATCCAGTCACTCGTAACGATTAACGATTCGCTGGTTGAGTTGAAGCAGAAGCAAGGGCGCTAAGCACGTATAGGCTATAAATAGGATAGGTGTTTAAGGCAACCGAGAAAGGTTTAACTGTTAGGCTGTGGTCATTCTCAGCAACCCAGCACGGTACTCGTGTTCACGGTTACTGAAAAGATGACCATAACAGCAACATTATCGTAACAGTCATACCGTTACCGAAGATCATGGTAACTGTTCGGATATAGAAGCTCTTGAAGAGGAAAACCCAGTAGGATAAATCGGGAAATGAGGAGCACGCACTGCTTTATAAATAAAAAGCAGCGCATACAATTATAAACATTGAAAAATACAGATACAGACACACTTTCCCTGAAAAAATCCATTATGAGAAAACCTCAAACCAAAACAGAATCACCCTGATCTTTCGTTACAGGCGTACCTAAAAGTGCTCGACGGCAACGAACCTCAAGCTCGAAAAAAGCAGGAATCAGGCAAGGAAATCACAATATCTAGTATTAGAGTCTCGTTCTTCACTCTGCAAAATAGATACGCGATTAGTGTTGTTAAAAAAAAAACACGAAAGAAGAGAGAGCTTCCTGTTTTTCTCTAAGAGCTCTACTTGAGTCGTAATAGGGTAGACGATAAACCCTGCCTAAGTCAAGACAAGGTAGAGATCGACCAGAACACACAAAAAAAAAGGGAGAAGAGAAAGGAAGAACAACTGCGACAAAAAGTCGCGGGTGGCCAAAGGCAAAGGACACCCCCAGCATATGCGGAAAAGGCCGCGGGTGGCCAAAGGACACCCACAGTAAAATAGTGGCAAGGGCCGCGAGTGGCCAAGGGTCTAAAAGCAAAGATCGAAATACCAAAAGAGCCACAAACGGTCGCAGGCCGAAAGACTGAAAAACACCACAGAAGGTCGTAGGCCGAAAGGCCGGAAAACACCACAGAAAGCCTCCGACCGCCATAGTGGATCGCAGGCCAGGAGACACTCTGACCGTTTCTCTCTCTCTCTCTCTCTCTCTCTCTCTCTCTCCCTCTCTCTCTCTCCTCCAGGGTTTTGTACCCCTGAAAACCACTAGACGATTTTAGAAAACTGTGATATGAAATCAGTGGTTTTACGAAACCGCCCCTAGTTTTAGAAAACCACCTCGGGCAACGGACTAAAAAATTAGTTCTACCCCGATCGGTTTTCAAATATTACGAAACTGTCATTGAACAAAATTATGAAAATATACAAATATTTTCAGTAAAAAAATTGTTTTGCCCTTATTGAGCAAAAAGTCAATTTTACCCTTTGATAGTTTGTGAAAATTATGAAATATCGGGTTGTTATTTTACATTATTGTCCTTCTCGATTCAAGATATTACAATACTACCACTGTGTCAAAAAACATATTTGTCCCTATCATTTTAAGAAAATTTCAAATTCAGACTAATGGCTAAAATTACAGATTTCCTCCCGATCAGTTACAAATTTTAAAAAAATACCAAAAGTAATTTTACGGGTCTATCCTTGGGCATTTCAGAAAATTACAAAAGTGAAAATATAGTTAAAATTATAGTTTTACCCCTAGTATTTTTAGAAATTATTAAAGATTTTTTTTTGGTAAATTACAAATTTATCCTAAGTTGTTTATATATTAATAAATGAGTTATGTTTAGCTTGTTTTTACGATATTCTACATCATTCTAAATTAGATTCCTACTATGTGTGTTTTGTTGCTCATTTGTTGTTTCTTTTTTAGATCGTCTAATTATTTTAATTGCTAAACACATAAAAATTAACTCAAGAATATGTGTGTGAAAATTGACAAAAATCGAAAAGTTAAATGGTCTGAACTTCCAAATATGGAAGAGAAGAATCCCACTTACTCTAACACTTCAAGGTGTTGAGTACGTATTAAAATAAACTAAGTGTCCGACACCGCTAGACGCAACTGAGCAACAGATAGAAATGTATAAAATATTTATAAAAGATAATACAATAGCAAAAAGTGTTATGTTGACATACATGAAGGATAACTTGATTAGGGTCTTCGAAGAATATGAGATAGCAAAAGAGTTGTTCGACTCAATAATATCCAAATATGACACAACTGTCAAACTACATTTACAATTGCTACTACAAAAATACAATTCCTTTAAAATGAAATAAAGAGACAACGTAGTAGAACTTGTAAATCACATGTCGATAATGGCTAGAGATCTAGCTGTGGTAAAGTCAGTCATCACATAACCAATGTAAATATCAACAATCCTAAACATTCTACCCCCGTCATGAAATATGGCCACCACTGCCCTCAGGTTTGAGCTAGAAATTAACCTTTCTGAGTTGCCTCTGAAACTAGCCATAGAACAAGAACACGTGAATAAGAACAAGAAAGAAAAGTTGTTAGTGGTACAAGATGATATAGGGTCTAACTCCAAATCCAACCAAAAGAAAAATAAATCAAACGAAAGGTTTGGCAAGAATAACAAAAAGGGCAGTCAACATTTTAAGAAAATGCACGAAACTGCTTCTCGGGTCAAGCGTTTCAGTTATGAAAAGATGAGACTACAAGAGAGATTGCTGCAATAGAAAACGTAAAGAAAACAACTCATAACGCAGACAATCAGAAAAGCAAGACATAATCTGTATGATATCAGAATGTTTGTATATGGACTGCCCGGTGACAGGTTGATGAATCTACTGTAGAGCTACTAGACATATCTCAAAGACTAAGGAAGGGACAATGGATCTAAGGAATACAAACCAGGCGAACATCGAGTGTACATGGGAAACAACACTTTCTTAGATGTTTTGGGTACTGGGTCCTTTAGAATCTTGTACAAGGCAAACCGATTGTGGTGACTGATGTATTAATTATGTCATCAATAAGGCGCAATCTAATCTCGATCCCTGTCTTAGTAAAGAAAGGTTTTGAGGTCAGGTTTATTCGTGGCAAGGTAATTGTAGAACATGGATTGTTTAAATTAAATGATTATGAAAATGAAAATCCTTCTACTCATATTGATTGTGCCTTTAACGTTGTTGTAAATGTGTGGCATAAATGCCTTGGGCATATAAGTTTGGAAAAGTTGAGGAAATTATCCAACTTTGACTTACTGCATAGATTTGAGGAAAATTCTTTCAACAAGTGCGAAGCTTGTATACAAAGAAAAATGACAAGAAAAGTTTTTTTCAAAGAGTCAACAAGGACAACATCCTATATCTAGTCATTATATGTAGATGACATATTGTTGACTAGGAATGACAATGAGATAATTGTCAAAACCAAGTCATGGTTAAACTCAAGGTTCGAAATGAAGGATATGGGGCAAACATCCTATATCCTAGGTATAAAGATCTCTCGAGATAGAGAATCTAAACTCTTATGTCTGAGTCAGGAGAGGTATATCGATTATATCCTCAAGAAGTTGAAAATGGGTGAATGCAAGTCTGTTGTTACACCTATTGTAAAAGGAGTTAAACTAAGTAAGGTTGATAGTCCCAATGAAGGAGACGATAAGCTTAACGTTCTTTATGCACAAGCTGTGGGTAGCTTGATGGATGCTATGTTGTGTACAATACCTGATATCAACTTTGTTATTGGTCTTTTAAGTAGATATCAAATTAATCCTGGTTGACAACATTGGATAGCTGTAAAAAAGATGTTAAGATATCTGAAAGGAACAAGAGACTTGAAACTGTGTTTTCAAGCAGATGAACTGAAAGTGGTAGGATACTCAAATGCTGACTTTGCTTAAAGTAAAGATGACAACAAATCTACCTCAGGACAAATATTCATATTTGGAGGTGTTGTTGTTTCTTGAGCATGTAAGAAACAGAGCTATGTGGCTTTCTATATGGCTTCAACAAGTGTTGTCTGGATAAGCCGCTTCATACGTGATTTGAAGTTGGAAATAACCGATGAGTTAGTTGTCATTTACTGTGATAACATCGCAACAATTACTCTTATCAAGAGTGGAGCAGATTGCTCAAGAAGCAAACATATAATGGTTAAATACCACTATGTTCATGATATAGTTATGAGAAAGAAAATATCCATCTCATACATGTCAACAAATGATATGTTGGCAGATCCCTTGACTAAAGGCATAACAGAGGAACTTTTTTCAAAACATGTTATGAATATGAGTTTGAGGTATGTTTGATTGTTTTGTAGGAAAATAATCGTACAATGGGTAGTGATTGCAATAACAATCAAGAAAGGGCATTAGTAGGTAAACCCTGCAAAAGTGGGAGGAAAACCAGTATGTTAGTACACTTGGCTCGAATGACTAAGTGGGAGATGTTAGGTTGTGGCCATTCTCGGCAACCCAACACGATAACGACTGGACTGACCATCCATCCATTACCCGTGTTCACGATTACAGAAAATATGACAATAACAACAACATAATCGTAACAGTCGGACCATTACCGAAGATCACGGTAACTATCCGAATACAAAGGCTCTTGAAGAGGAAAGCCGAACAGGATAAACCGAAAAAGGAGGAGCATGCGCTGTTCTATAAATACAGAGCAGCGCATACAGTTACAGACACTGAAAAATACAGATACAGACACACTTTCCCTAGAAAAATCCGCTGTGAGGAAATCTCAAACCAAAACAGAATCACCCTGATCTTCCGCTGCAGGCGTACCTAGAAGTGCTCGACGACAACGAACCTTAAGCTCGAAAAAAGCCGGAATCAGACAAGGAAATTGCAACATTAACAAGAAGAGGCTTTGAGATAATAGCTTGACATGATAAAAGAGGGAAAAGATTGAGCTTATGAGGGGTGTGCACGGGCTACTAGCTGGCTTGGGTAACCCGGAGGACAGGCTGGTCTAGGTTAATATTCACAGGAAACTTCGGAATAAGCATCTGCTAGGTAAGCAAATACTGGTAGGCAAGCTTCTGTATCGGAAGTAACAGATTGAGCACTACTACAAGGTAACCGGGAAAGGCAAGCATCTTGAATAGCAGCAAAGCAAGAATTCAAATAATCAGTCAAAGATTTGGTTGTATAGGCAAGTCAAGGTTGTTCGACAAGTCCAACTTCACTTCGCAGGGTCAAAGTAGAAATACCAGAATAGAAGTTTAAGCAGGAGCAATTGCATTGTTTGTTCGGAACTGCTTCAAAGAAGGTAAACTCAGAGGAAACATACATATATGTTGGTATTACGACTGACATATATTTCATATAGAAAAAGAGTTTGGCTTGGAACCCCGTAGGAGCAACGTCTTTTGATCTTCAATTTCATCTTAGGACATGATTGGTGGGCTCGGCAAAGTCCGGAGTGAACTTCTTCCATGATTTGCAGGAGTTACCAAATACAATTGATTGGTCATAGGCTGTCCTATCTTCTTCTTTCGATTCCAGTAGTTTCATTTCATCTCGGGTATTAGTACACCAAGAGTTGAGGGCAAAGCAGTGAGTGAATCGCTACGCCAGTCAGAGTGAGATATTTCTCCTACCTAATGCTGGTCAATACTTACCACTACATTGCACTTACTATTTAGTTAGTCTACTCTTATGCTTACCACTACATTCACTTACTCTGTTTGAGAGCGAGCGCACACACCTGCCCACCATTAGTAGGATCTCTAAAACCTCTACGGTTGGATGTCTTATTGTGCTTTATGTTGTACACGTTGTGACAGATATTCCCATTCAATTTCTTTGTTTTCTAGATTTCTGCTTCTATGCTTCCAACCTTGATCATTTCATTTATCTTTTCTCATTCTCAGCAACTCCACTTTATTTCGAGAAGACCGAGACGGGTAAGGCAGCTGGTACCAAGTACACCAATTACTGCTGGTACTCCTCTCTCCTGTGCGAATTTCACCTGGGAAAGCTTCATGAGAGTCACGTGGTTCAAATTACATGGTAAATACATTGATCATCAAGAGGTACGCCCCTTCACTAGCGACCTACCAAAACTTCAATGGTTCATAAGCACATGGTTATGTTCCTGTGCTGGCTTTGGTATGGACAGGTCTTTTTTCCAATAAAAGGTTCATGTATCTCTCCTGGTATAATACCCGAGATGAAACATCAACAAATCAATCTGTGCTTGCTGAGCTACAAAGGAGGATCCTAAAAGCTGAGGCAGCACTACACGATAAAGAAGAGGCCGCAGGATTTGCTCCACCAAAAACTTACCCAATACGAAGGCCGGTGGTCAGAATACGAGCACAAGATGCGATCCATGGAGGAAGTCCGGCAGAAACAGATGCGTTCTCTCCAGTCCAGCCTCTCCATTGCAAAGAAGAGCCTAACCCTAGATGAGACCCCCGAAAGGGATTCCACTGCCTCATCAAATGACCATAATGTCCTTGTCCTGCCCCGTGGATCCCGGGCTGCTGTTGACCGGGAAATGAGCGCTGGTTTCAGTATAATCAACCGGTTGAGCCAGGAGTTTGACCAGAGGAGCCAGGTTTTTGCTGATGATGTCAAATTCTTGGTCGAGGCGCGTAGCGGGCAAAGCAGATGCTGGTTTTCACCCGGATAGGGAGGCTCAAAGAGAATTTTGAGTCATGGCGGGATGCGGTTAAGAGAGGCCAAGGTGATTCTGAATAAACTCGGAAGTGACGAGGCAAAAAACAGAATCTCTCTTGGAATGAAGCAGTTTTATTTTGAAGATGGCTCAGATGATGATGATAACATTAGCTCTGAGAAAGTTGTTGCGGACGGAGTGTTGTTAATAAAAAGAAGATGAAACTTGCGGCAAAGGAAGAGAGGTTTGTTGAGTGATCTTAACAGAAATCTCTAGGAATCTTTGTTTAAGAACCAGGATTGCTACTGAAAAGGACTGATGATCCATACCAGTCCCATTACCAGCCTGTTATTGCTGACCTAACAAGTTTTTTCTTTTAGCAAAGAGACAACAAAAGTGGGACATCTACTCTGATTTTTCTTCTCGCCATAGTGGCTTATTTATTGTTTTTAGGCTTCATGTAGAGATTAGGTCTTATTGGGTGGGGAGAATTATAGCAAAATTACTTTTTGAATCACCTCTTAGTTATGTGACTTATGTCTGGTACCAGTAAGCACTGACCCTGATTGTGATCCTTGCTCTCAACTTGAATTACATCTGGTGTCTTGCATACAGAGAACTGGAAATCAGTGCTGCTGAGGAAAGGTCCTTAAAGAAGGATGTACCAAAGAGTGAGGAGGATTTTGAGAAATTGATAAGGAGCTCACCTAATAGCAGCTATGTTTGGATCAAAACCATGGCTTTCATGTTGGATGTTGCAGATGTTGAGAAAGCTCGCTCTATTGTTGAAAGGTCACTTTTATTGCAATAAACCTGTCTCTGAAGCATTGCATTTGAAAGAGTCAAACAAATAATGAAACGAATCAATTTGAAAAGGTTGTTACAAAGTAAAAATAAAATAAAATACTGTAGTTGCCATTTTTCAAGCACCCCCTAAGTGACCTACTGCAAATATAGAATAACTATGTAGTAGGAAGAAAGTTACACTAGTTTACAACAAGAGAAACAATCCCCGAACAACTTGTCTATTCCGTCAAGCTGCACAAACTGAGATGAGTCAAATGCGCACTGTTCATGCTAAGCTCAGTTAAGGCTACGAATCAAACATAAACGAGCTGGAAATGGGTTTATCTGAGCATACCTACAAGCAACTCAGTAGAGGTGGCCGATTTGGACCCGATCTAGATCGCCCCCTAAACTAGGGAAATCAAAACCAGAACCTACAGTTCCAAATGATATTTTGATTCCGGTGCCAAGTGCAAAAATCCCAGCCTTGTTTCATAGATTTTTCAAATAAAATCGAAACCAAACAAAATGCCGTGAACTGAACCTTATCTGGAACGGGTCAGGTCTTTCTACATGCACTATGCATGAGGCACTAGAAGCAGGTCGAGTCGAACATTACGAGCATCTTGAATAGTGTGGGACACAAACCAAGCTGTTCATGGCCGGGTTTGATTTGAATCAGGCTGAGCTTATTTGGGTTCAGTCTGCAGTCTATACAAGCCAAACATGAGCCGGCTCTTCAGTTTACACAACTTAACAAACACAAAATTATTGGAGTTAATAATGCCATATCAATCAAATAAAAATGAGCGTATCTTAATGCGCTATTCTTATTTTTCTGCTTCTATTATTTAAATTAATAGATTTTTGTCAAAAATTAGGTGAAAATTTTCAATAGAATAAAATATCAAGTTATGACAAAAAATGAAGATGCTAAAACGGATGAGTGTACCAATAAATAATAAAATGAAAAAATAGTTTAAGATGGTTTGAATAGGTAGAAAGACTATCAAAAAGAGTTGAGGTAAAAAAGTAAGAGATATGTTAAAAAGAAGAAGAAACCAACAAAAAAATTAATAAAGAATTATTTAACTTATGTTAATATATAACACATCATACGGGCTCTATGTTAACAAAAAAAATCATTTACGGAAAAGCCTTGGTTGTTGTTGAATAGTGTGAAAAAGCTATGAGTGCCAATTTCGTGTCCGAAGTCATGTGCATGTCGTTGTCAAGAGGGTTCTCCAAAAACTAGGTCAATCCGAAGACGACCTGGTGCCATCCCACCAGTTCAGGTTGACACGAAACTTGTCTCCTAGGGTAGTGTTTTGTGTTCCAAAATGCTGCATTTTCGTGTTTCAAATTGACTATGTGTCGAAACCCGATCAGCCAAAAGACTTCCCACGAAAATGTTTTTGTGTCGTGTTTGTAATTTTAGGTGTCTTGCTGTCACTTTTTTAGACACGAGCGGGACATTTCTGGTCATGTATTATTTATGTTTGTGTCATAAGCAAGTCAATCCGAACATGACCTTGTTTTTTCTTTTCTATGTATTTTGCGTAAACTCAAATACACTCTTCTGGAGCACGAGACGAGGGCGTCGATGATGAATCCCTTTTGGCCGTTCGATGAATAGATCCAACGGTAAAACCATCTCTTGTAAATTATAAAAGAGCGCGTCACGCATGCATACACTACTGTTTGTTCTCTCTCTTTCTTATCACTCTTTGGTCGCTAACTCGCCTTCTCGTCGGATATTTCGCGTGCCTCTCTCTCTCTCTCTCTCTCTCTCTCTCTCTCGCTGATGTCGATAAGAGGGGAAACTTCCAATGGCGTCGATTCCCGGGATCGGAGGATTGCTTCGGTGGTAGATTTCCCTGACGGAGGACGTAAGCACGATAGCCTCCGGCGGAAACACCGCGGACGATCGCCGGAAATAGGTACACCTTCTTCCCCTCTTTTGATTCCTGATCGCGAAGGCCATTCCTCCTCTGATTCCGATGCGGATGACCGGAGGAACTCGCGGCGCGTGAGTCGCTCATCCACAAGTCCTAAGAGAAACCCTAGGCGGGAAATCCCCGATCCAACGCACGGGCGCCGTTCCCGCGGCCCTCCTCGTGGCGACCTTCGTGAAATCCTAACTCGTCACGGCAGCCCTTCCGGTTTGGGCGATGGGGAACCCCTAACTCGTAGATCTGATGAAGGTTTCCGGAACCCTAGTTTGGGTGATCGTCGAGAATCCCAAACTCGGAGGCGCGATCGCCGTTACGATAGCGAGGATCTGGAAGCGCGGCCAGAAACCCTAAATCGTGACCATGGACGCCGTTCGCCTAGCCCTAGCTTTCGTGAAAGGGAAGAAGCCTCAAGTCGCGGACAGCAACGCCTTTCTCCTAGCTATGAACGATACCGAACCGTGGCCAATAGGTATGATCATCACTCCTCTAGCCCTGGTATCGGTGATCGTCAAGTTAACCATGATCAAGACATGAAGGATTTGTATTCATTTCGGCATAGAAGCCCTAGTTCCAGAGGGAATCACGGCTATAGCAACGGGCACAAAAGGCCTTCAGACAGGTCGAGGTTTCTGGATAGGGGATATCAGCAACAGTCAGTTTCGGACGGCGATGATGAAGATCTTAAGGGCTTGAATTTCCATGAGTACAGGAGACTGAAGAGGCAGAAACTCAGAAAGAAACTGAAGAATTGTATTTGGAGAGTGACTCCTAGTCCGCCTCCAGATTGGAGGGATAGATCAGACCCCACTGCGGAGGATGACAAAACGGAATCTGGCGAGGAGAGGTGCCGGGGAGGAAAGAGTTCTCATTTGGATCGAAAGGATGATTCTTCGGTTGATGGTGGAAAAACTGCAGCTGGTAAGGATAGAATGGTGGACAAATCAAAGAAATCCGGCTACAGCCACTCTGATTCTGAAGGTTCCGATGGTTCAGAAGGGTACACGCGATACTCCGACGATTCAGATATAAGCGGCTCACCTCCGAAACGGAAGAGAGGACATACTAGAAAGAAGAAGAGTAGATCTTCCACAGCAAGACGTAATAAGAGCAAGTCAGATGCGAAATCGAATTCAGACGAGTCCCTGACTCTACCAGAGAAATCAAGTGATGAAGAGCGGGGCAGGAAAAAACGCTCAGAGTCTCGCAGGCAGCGATCTAAAAGCAAAAAAAGTAGTCGAGCGAATAGGGAAAAGATGAGACGGAAGAGGAAGGATGGTAGTTGTGACCATAGCGAGAGCGATGAGGATTCCGGGAATGATTCTAAACTCGAAGAATCTGATAGTGATGGCCCGAGGAAGATGAAATCAATCAGCTCGCCGGACCAAAAGGGCAAAAGAGGCAACCAATCAAGTCAAGAAAAGAAGGGAAGGAGAAAGAGCAAGGGTGATGTTTCTGATGACAGCAGAAGCGAAGAGGATTCTGAGATTGATTCTTCTGATGATCACTGGAAAACTGATAAATCGAAGAAGAGGAAGGACAGGAAGCGGAAATCATTGAAGTCTTCATCCAGAACGAAGAGAAGATCGAAGAAGAAGCATGTTAATTCGGGCCCTGATTTCTCATCTGATGGTGCTTCAGAATCTGACCCTGATGATCACAAGGAAAAAGAATCAGAACACAGAAAGACGGAGGAAGACACGGAAGTGCTGAAATTCAAAGAATTGATAGAAGCACAGAAGAAGCAGTCCTCTGAGCTCGACAATGAGCCCGACGTGGGGCCTGTTCCTTTACCCAAGGTAGAAGGGCATATCAGCTATGGAGGAGCTCTTCGGCCTGGAGAAGGAGATGCCATTGCACAGTACGTGCAGCAAGGGAAGCGTATCCCACGAAGAGGAGAGGTCGGGCTGACAGCTGAGGAGATTCAGAAGTTTGAGTGCTTGGGGTATGTGATGAGTGGAAGCAGGCATCAGCGTATGAATGCCATTCGTATCAGGAAGGAAAACCAGGTTTACAGTGCAGAAGACAAGCGGGCATTGGCCATGTTCAACTACGAGGAGAAGGCGAAGCGTGAGCACAAGGTCATGTCGGACCTGCAGCGCCTTGTTGAGCGGCACATTGAGCAGGAGTCTAAGACATGATCTGTTTCTTTGGTGGTAACCTAGCCACTGTCGCTGCCACTAGAAGATGCTTGTTTGTATCTGAACTTACTTATATTGTCACTGTGAAAACTTACACAGGCCCTGCCATGTGAAATTTGGTTTTATTGTGGGAGGCATGTTCCTTGCTGTTTATCATACTGTTGAAACGTGTAATGCTGGAAGAACTAGATTTTGGTATTTAGGTTTCTTTCAGTTATGTATAAAAATGTTAAGGTTTCCTGCTCAACCTAAAAGGGATGAGATGTTTCAGGGACTTAGTTGTGATATGCCTTGCATTCGTTTCTGTCGTCCAGTAGGTCAATTGGGATCAATTATGTGAAAAACATCATGTCGAGTTCAAAAAATTAGATTCACATCAATGCATTTTGATCTTATTGCTTGGTAGCCTATTGCTCCGCCCCTCTTGACCTTCCATCGTACTAGTACTCAAAACCCATCAACAGTTTACTGCAAAAAGGTAGTAGGAAGTGTGTCTGTGTGTGTTGTGTGTATATGCGCGCGTGTGTGTGAGAGAGAGAGAGGTTTACCATCTGTCCGTTGGTAAGCAGAGGCACTTGAGGCATTGTATGAACCACTTGTGGCATGTCTGAGTCTCCACCTCTTCCGTAGCTCATATGTGGCCCTGAAGCGTAGCCTCAGCCAGATACTGCATATCCTCTTTACTCCGACCGTCAAAATTGAATTCGTTTTCCAAATCATCAACATCATCATATTCCTCAACAACAACAACTACGCCTTTTCCCATACTAGACGGGGTCGGCTATCATCATATTCCTCATCACCGGCAATTCTTGCACTCCCTGTAACGTTGGAAATAAACAGAGAGTCAAAAATAAGCAAAACAACCAAGCATTTCCTTCATCCAAACAACCTTTTTACTCTCAGAAAAACGAGATCTTGACCATGAAGAAGAACAATGGAAAAAAAAATGATCACCATGAAAGAAGTTGGTGGAAATATGAAATATGACAAGCTTCATCTCACCCTTAAGACGCTTGAACCTGGTCTTGCATTGAGGGCACACTTGACTCCCCTCCAATCTCTCATACTCGTAACAGGTTCTACAGACCGGGACTGGGTGCCCGTTTGTAGTCTTCTGGCTTACTATTAAATCTTTTGGCTCTGTCAGTAATGCAACTTTTATTGTATTTTGATGATGTTTGGGGCCTTCTCGTCTCAAGCAATGTAATAATCGAATCTGCACGATACACGACAATCATGCCTTTATCATATAATATAGTACTCCATCACACATTTAATCCTGTATAATAAGGAAAAATCTTAAAAAATAGAAAATTTTGAAATTAAAAACAAGTAAAAGATAACAAATTATGAGAAAACACTATCAAAATTTAATTAATAATAATTAACAAGTAGTTAATACTAATAAGCAATTAAGTATTGGGATAGCAACGACATTTCACAATCAATCGTACTTACAAGAGTAAGCAAGTTAAAGGTGTTAAACTACAAGTACAAATGGAAACTAATGTATCAGTTCATAATTAAGATTACAATTTATAAAGTATAAATTACAAAGTTTTCAATTTGTTTCATCTCATGACACATGAATCATAATCAAGAAATTCATCATAAGCATTGCTACTACCACCATATCTTTCTTCTTTTCTTTTATAATTGAGTCGTGGTCCGGCTTCCACATCGTTATTTTCAATCTCTACTTTTGTCTCTATTGTTTTTCACTTTTATCCTTTAAATTAATGGGATGCTCTTTTTCTTTGATTCAATTATCAAGAATATCAATATATTTTCGTAGTTAAGTAAGTTATATGCCATTTTCTTTGTCCTTTTTTCATCTTTTTGCAATAAGAAAAATATAAAAAGAATACAATAATATTATATACTTAAAAAATCATTCAAATTGATATAAATGTTATGAGTATAAGCAAGGTGTAACAAACATATTATAATTAAATTATTACATTTTCATTGTATGGAATATATATATATATATATATATATATATATATATATATATATATATATCAAATCATGAAGACCAACATGTTCCCATTTATTTCTCTCTTGTGTGAATGTGTAGAAAAAAAACTTTAATTTCTTTCGCATTTACTCGAATTGTATGTTTCACTTAATATAAGTTGAGTAAATCTTAATAATTTTGGTATATTTATACCAAAGAGAGCTCACTAATAAAATATAGTAATAAGAATTAAAAAGCAATACAATCTCAATAATAATAATTTATCAAAAGTTTAAATCATACTTGACCGCAACTGAGAACGAAATTGTATTATAATTGACCTTCCAAAATCTCCAACATTATGTAAATACTTATATACTTAGCTTTAAATGGATATTGCACCGAGTAGTTGAATATAATTTTCTTAACTTTTTCATGTTTTACAAAGTTGGGAGAAAATCTAAGAAGGATTAAAAAATATTCACCAGCATGAAAATCATGATTCACCACCATCTTCAACATTCTTAAACTTTTTCTTAAAAGTGATTGCTTACGATTAAGGTTTGTTTGTATTTCTCATTTGGCCTTGTATATAAGGCCTATTCTCACCGTCTCCCATTCTCATTCTCATTACCTTAACTAAATGTAGAATCATCCTAAAAAATTTATTTCATTTCTTCTAAAAATTAGCATTAAAAATAATATTCATTAAAGCAATCCCTTTTGTCAATCGACTAACTTATAAAGCTTCCATCTTTATTGACCAACTTATAAAGCTCCATTAATTAGATATAAACATATTTTTCAATACATTTTTATATATCACAAAACTCTAAACAATAATAACATTCATAGCAAATATTGTCAAAGAAGACCTACTCAACTCCCTTCTATTAGTGTGGATTCCCACAAAATGCAATATAGATAAGTGATTATAAATAAACTTTATGACATTTTTGTGTGCATTAATAATCCATTGATTTCATCCATTGCACTCAAATCATCAAGCATTAAGTCTATGCGATATACAATACATGAGGTCCATACTAAAGATGCATGATTTGACTCAAACATCATACCACCTACTCCAAAATTTACAGCATTATAAATAATAAATTAAATAATATTTTTAACACCAATATCTTCAAAAATGAGGAGCAAATTATTTGTAATTTTATTGATATTAGACATGTCATAGGATTTCAAAAACAATGTCCCTTTTAGACAGTAGACCAATAAGTTCATTAATGATCTTGCTAGTCATCTATCCAATTATCAACCATAATAAAATAACTAATAACTTTTCACAACTCTCTAAATTCAAAATTTTATTCATGAACAATATCAACTCATTTTTATAGAAATGTATCCTTCAAAACATGATAAATAGGAATCTTATAACATAATTTTATACTAATAACATTTGTCATGTCTTGAAAGGAAAATGAATTTACAACATTAAAAATGAGATAATTTTCATAAAAAAACTTTGCACACTTAGATCTACTTTCTTAATTACCTCATTTCAAGCCATAGTTGATTTAATGCCTGGTTGAGTTATAGGAGTCATACGTTGGGAAAAAAATAAATATATTCCACTACTTCTATAACCTCTTCTATCACCCCTTGCAGTCATGGGGTGAACATATGCTCTCACAGTGAAACAAGAATCAACCTCACTACTACTACCAAAACCTATATTATTTCTCTTGTCTCGCTTCTCCTTGTTTTCTTGTTTCTTTTTTTCAATCATACTATGAATTTCTTCACTGTATATCTCTTGAAAGGAATCTTTAGACATATCCCAATCGCTTACTTTTGCTCTTCTTATGTTGTAATATTTTTCACTTTCTTTATAGCCTTCAAAGCTTGTTAAATTTAATGCTTTACAACTTCAAGCACCCTGATGACAAACACTTGATCTTTATTGTTTCCATAAGATAATGTTTCATAAAAGAAATACCTCCATGGTTAATCTTGTTACACAATATGCACATATTCACAAGCTTATTGCTTTCATGTATTAGAGTGCAACACTTCTATACTGGATCGAATCGTTTGGATACCAACAAACCGAACAAAGATAATCACAACTTTATGAAGGTTAACAATCTTAGAATTTATGAAAACCTCAATTTTTAAAGTGAAAAATAAGGTTAAAAAAGATTAGGAATGAAAAGAAGGAAGTATGTTATGAATTTGACAAAAATCTTGTGGACTTTCACGGATTTGAAAGAAAAATGTGCAGTTTTTTCATGAAATCAAGCAAATAAAAGATAAAGAAAAGGTTCGAGAGCAAACACATGTGATAAGAAAAGGTTTGGGAGCAGACACAACACCCGAGAAAACCTGCATGTCTTGAGTTTTTATGTAAAGAGATGATACGATCCTTACAATAATGGTATCAAGCCGTTGTAAAGACCATTTAGCCAATGGCAAGCACGGTAACCAAGATCATCACTTATCGTGGGTTCTTCAACTTAGTGTTGGAAGGTAACAAAATATGATTTTTCTTTAATACTGATGCACACATATATTACCTACTTAACTTAGTGTGGAGAAGGGTTCGGTTTTGTGGTTGTTTGATTGATGCTTGGAATTTATTTTATTGTTGAAGTTTCAAATTCTTTAATGCATCTCAGGATCGATGCTTCAAAATCACCAATCCTTTAAATCCTCCATTTAGATCTCTCAAACCCCTGAACACAACCACTAGGCATCCAATATTTATGGGAGGCTGAATTCACTTCCCCGGGAATCGAAACTCACTTCCTGTGTCTTGTTGCTAGGAGAACTAACACTCTAAGTGCAACTTCCAATATTTATGGACATGAAAAGTTTAACTCCATATAAGTATATTTCTGATAATTCTACTCATGGATAATTTTATTTGTCAAACTAAATGCTTGATACCGTATGAATCAAAAAAATTCTTGATACTATACAAACACACAACAAGGTCCTTGAGGGTTATATATGCACGCACACTTATATATATTCCAAAATCCAACAATAGGAGACCCAAATGTGTCCCACACATGAATCTTGCAGTTCCCAAGTCATACACTGGTTTGATATTGAGTGCAACACGGCAACTCGTGAAAAGTTTAACTCACTTATGCACTTTTCCGTTCTCGGTTTTCTTTTAAAACTCTAGCTATATCTTAACCCCATGTGTAACATGCTTTGTGAAAAGATCTTCTGAGATGCCTTTATTCAAGAGGTAATCTAAAATATCATTAGTTGTCATATAAGATATAAATATCTCATTCCTCTTAAGCATATCATGAATATAATGGTATTTAACAATTATATGTTTGTTATGTAACATGCTTTGTAAAAAGATCTTAAGATGTTTTTAATTAAGGGATCATGCAACATATCATTAGTTGATATATAAGATAAAGATATCTCAATCCTCTTAAGTATATCATGAATATAGTGATATTTAACCATTATATGTTTGCTTTTGGAACTATCAACTCTACTCTTAATAAGAGAGGTCGTTGCATTGTTGTCACAAATAATGACAACAATCTTGTTGACTATGTTCAACTTTAAATCACGTATAAAACGGTTTATCCAAAAGGCACTTGTTGTAGTGATACTACAAACAACATACCCAATTTCTTGCGTATACAACTACACAACCCTATTTCTTACAAGCCCAAGAAACAACACATCTTCAAGTAAAAATATTTGATCGAAAGTTGACTTACTGTCATCTTTGCTCTCAACAAAGTCAACATTTGAGCATCATCACTTTTAGTTTATCTACTTAAAAACAAAGTTTTAATTCTTTTGTTCCTTTAATATATCTCACTATCAAATAAGATTACTTTGATATCTACTTATAAGACCAACAACAAAGTTGATAGTGTGTCTTGTATACAATATAACATATATCAAGCTATCCACAACTTTACATAAGGAACATTAAGCTTGTTTTCTTTATTATCGGAACAATAAGTCTTACTTAATTTAACCCTTTTAGCAATAGGTGTGATTGTAGTCTTACAAACACTCATTTTAAATTTCTTGAGGATATAAGCAATATCACTCTCTTGGCTCAATCATAAGAGTTTAAATTCTCTATCACAAGAAATCTTTATACCTATAATATATGATGTCTCTCTCACATCCTTCATTTTGAGTTTTGAGTTTAACCGTGACTTAATTTTGACAATCATTTCATTTTCATTCTTAATAAACAATATATCATCTATATATAAGGATAAGATGACAAAGTGGCTTCTTCTATTCTAGACATATACAAAATGGTCAAGTTCATTAGTTATAAAGACAAGTTCTTTCATGGCATTTTGAAAAGTCAAATACTATTGATGATGTGACTGTTCAAAGCTATATCAATTTTTTTTCAACTTATAGACTTTATCTTTCTAACCTTTAACAATATATCCTTCTAGTTGTTGTATATAAATGATTTCATCTAAATCACCATTTAAAAAAACAGTTTTTACATCTAATTGATATAAATCCAAATCATAATATGCCAAAATAACAAGAATAATCCTAATGTATACAAATTTCACAATAAAAGAATTATGTTTCAACATAACTTATCCATTCCTTTTGCAAAAAAACCTTTGCATTCAATATCACCTTAAACTTGTCAATCATTCCATCTACTTTATATTTCTTTTTAAGAATTCATTTGTAATTTATTACTTTATTTCTTTTAGCAAATTTGTCAGTTCTTATACTTGGTTTTTCTCAATGAATTCAATTTTCTCATCCATTATTTTTTCTCATATTGATAATTTAGATGAATAAATGACCTTCTGATATGACATATTATTAGTTAATTCATCTAAATCTACTTAATTACAAACTTTCTTAGCGAGATAAGTGTGATAATCCTTTAAGTAGGATGGAATGATCCTAGGTCTTTTACGTCTACTTAAAGTTTAAATATATTGAGGAAGATCATTTGGATTTGAATCTATGAGTTTAAATAATGATGAATCTAGATCTACTAGATCATCAACACATTCATCATTTTTTACAAGGATGTCATTCTTTGTTTCATCTAAGAATTCAACATAACTACCTTAAATTAAACCATTATCCTTATAATAAAAATGATATACTTTAGAACCTTTAGGATTATCCTTGTAGTTACGTTGAATTATAAACTTTAGAATCTTTTTATTATAAGGATAATGACCTTTAGAACCTTTAGGATTATCCTTATAATAAAAATGATATACCTTTAGGATATCCAACAAAAAGCATCACAATGACGTATTGTCTAGTTTATCCTTAGACTGGTTAAGGATTATCACATGAGCGATAGATCTCTACCTCTTGAGATGACTCAGACATGACTTTCTTCCAAACCACATCTTACTTGATATAGAGAATATAGCCTTACAGGGTATTCTATTTAGTATATATATGACTATAGTCACTGCTTCTCTATAAAATACTCTAGAAA
This sequence comes from Brasenia schreberi, assembly GCA_036023115.1. Taxonomy (NCBI): domain Eukaryota; kingdom Viridiplantae; phylum Streptophyta; class Magnoliopsida; order Nymphaeales; family Cabombaceae; genus Brasenia; species Brasenia schreberi. Next base: position 17,054,074 of record JAYKKT010000074.1, on the reverse strand, counting down.
GAGTATCATTTATTAACATCGACCTACTCATATTAAATAAGATCTTATTATACCTTTCTACTATACCATTTTGTTGAGGTGTCCTAGGTATAGTTTTGTTTAGAAATACCAAAGTCTTTACAATATTCAAGAAACCTTATAGAGGTGTATTCACCACCCTATCGGATCTTAAGACTTTTATTGAATGTCCTAATCAAGTTTTAACTTCTTACTTATATTATTTAAAAATTTCAAGTACATCAGATTTATGTGATAAGAGATATAAATATGTATATCTCGAATAATCATCGATAAAAGTTATCAAATAAACCTTCTCACGATGAGTCCTTACTGTAAAGGGTCCACATATATGTGCATGAATAATTCTAATAGATTTGTCCTAATTATTTTCTTTGAGAACAATTTTTTAGTCATTTTCTCTTGATTATAGGCTTCACACTTATTAAAGGTTTTTCTTGAAATTCAAGCAATAAATCAAAGTCGGTTAATTTTCTCAACTTATTTAAACTTATATGCCCTAAACACTTATGTCATACATTCACATCAATAGAAAAGGAATAATCAATATAAGTATAAGAAGATGATCCTTCATTAACATTCAATTTAAATAATCAATGTTTAAAATAAAAAAATAGCATAAAAAGTTATTATACCATGCTTTCCCATATTGACTTTTTGAGATACAAATTTGACCTCAAACCCTTTCTTAATTAGGATAAGCATAAACATTAAATTGCGCATAATAGATGACACAATTAATATATCAATAAGTACAATAGAAGTGCCTCCTATAATGGTCATAAAGGATTCAACCTCTAGAAAATTAGTAAACGAGTTATTTTGCATAGTGCATGTAGCTATACAATATATCCATCAATAGTCGTATCTTTGTGATTTTTTAAAATTTTGACCACACTTTTTATTAGATTTGCCAAATTTCTTATTTGGTTTCCTTTTATTCTGGTTTGTTTTTTATCTAGACCCTAAATTGAACTTGGCTAAGAGCAATTTATCCTTTTATTTTTATTCATATGGTCTTTACTCAATAGCAACTATCAGAGGAAGTTCAGAAAGGGAGAAGTCAGGTTCCAACTTAAGAGTCATGATTACCATATTTCACAAGGGAGATAGACTATTTAGGATTGTTGAAATCTGCATTAGGTAAGAAATTATAGAATTAACTACAGTTAAATCACTAGTCATAACTAACATTTGATTTACATGTTCAACCATATTATGGTTGGTTTTTTATCTAGACCCTAAATTGACCTTGGTTAAGAGCAATTTATCATTTTATTTTTATTCATATGGTCTTACTCAATAGTAAGTTTTAGAGAAAGTTTAGAAAGAGAGAAGTCAGGTTCTAACTTAAGAGTCATGGTTACCATATTTCATAAGAGAGGTCGACTATTTAGGATTCTTGAAATCTGCAACAGGTTAGGGATTATAGAATTAACTACGGCTAAATCACTAGCCATAACTAACATTTGATTTATATGTTCAACCACATTATGGATTCAAACCTTTCTTTTACGCTTTTATATTCCTCAAATGCCCTAAGGAGATCATCCTCCATATAGGTGAGCAGGATAATTCTGGCTAAAGTATCATCTTTGAAAAAGGTTAAATATTTTTGTTTAACCTCGTTAGTTACTTGTTCTATAGGAGGGATTATCATTTATCTTAAAACATAATCCACCCCCTTTAATGTCAAGGTCAAAGGAATCCTACATTTCCATGTTTGAAAATTCAAGCCATTAACTTTTTCTATTTTTACCGATTCAGATATGCATATTCTAGGAGTCATTTTTTTATTTTGTAAACTAGATAAAAAGAGAATCTACAAATTTTAAGCAATAGCTATAAACAAGAAACACCTAATTAGATCAAAACATGCAAAACATCATAAGCACCTAAATACAATTCTAGAAACATTTCAGATATTAATCTGAAAATAGTACTAAGTAATAGGACTTGGTAATTTCAAGAAAATAGCAAGCGTAAATCTATAATTGTATACTATAAACATGATTGTAATTTCTGCAAAAGGTTAAGGGGAGAACAATAAAAGCAGTCCCTAGGTATTTGTGAAATTTCAAAGTTCGTAAGGGACAACACAGTAAAAAATACCATGATAGGGTTTTTTCTATAAATTTGTAGAAAAAGGATCTCGACAAAATCATAATTTTGTTGATATTGTATAAATTTTGGAACTATGAGGGGCAAAATAGTAATTTAGCCCACTTGAAAACCCAAAAGGTGAAATGGTAATTTCATCTTGCAAGTGAGATTACTGAACAAGTTATTGAAAACATGAAAATATCATGGAGAGGGAGAGAGAGAAAGGCAGGAGCCAAAGAGGGGAGAAAAGAGAAAGAGGAAGAGCAAGGAGAAGCCATGATCGGTGGCTTCCTTCACTTCTTATGCCTTATTAAGACTATGGTTCAGGTCACTAGCGGATAACTTGCTTTCCGGTTGAGAGAGAGCCCTTTTGGCTCTCAATCTGATCCCTTTGGATGGCCTTAAGTCACCCCGACAAAAGCGGTTTAAGTTATCTCACTATAGAAAAAAAAATAGGAACAAAGTAAAACAATCACTGAATGAGAGATTCAAGGCCTTATCCGATAGGTAAAACTTGTCTCTCTCATAGCCTTAGAATCCTTTTTCTCTTTTTTTTAATATCTTCCATCTCTGTAAAATAAATATGTACATGTCTGATACCAATGTTGGAGTGTATGAAGGGAAAATAAAGCCGAAGATGATTGCAGCATCAAGTCAGAGGCAAAAAGGTTATCTGGTTCTTTTGAGGTTCCCTTCGAGAAGGATTTCGCAAAAATGAGAAGAAGACGAGAGCTCTTTGTTGTTTTTACTTTTTTCATGCATATCTTTTTTTGTTTAAGTTCTTTTTTTATACTTTTTCCTTATACATTTTTTCATTCTTGATTTTCCTTTCCCATATGGAGAGATTTTTATGTGATATCCATTTTTTATTTTAATAAAACAAAAGAGCTTGATTTAATCGTATAAACCTGTTTTGAAGATATCACTGCATCTTGTGAAATCTAAGAAAGAGACCCCTCTTTCTAAATTTCACAAGTGAAGATAAGAATATCACTTCAAGTGGCCACCCGTTATTCTTATAATTCACAATCCTTAAGTCTAACATCTTTTCTTCACATGCAAGCGTTAGGTTCAATTACATGGGTCTTAAAGAGCAAGATAAGGGCACCCTTGACTCGTGGTCATAGCCCTCTCTTTGTTATCTCAATCTATTGTATCCAATGTTCATTATCACGGGCCCGATTATTCGACATTTAGCGTAGAAGAATTAACTAAAGCTAGCACACATTAACACACAATTATAGTCCCTTCTTAGATTCAATCACTGCTAGAGGCCTAAAGGTTGTATGTGATACATTTTCTTTTAGGTGGTCTGGAGGTAAAAACTGTTGGGAAACCTGGGTTGCAAAGCGAACGATCGAATATCACAAACGAGAAGAATAAGTGAAGAGAAAATGATGAGATTGAAGGAGGGGGCAGACCCTCCAATGGAGGTCACCCCCTTCTCTCTTCCTCTTTCTTAATCTTAGTTTCTTAACCCTAATACATCATGTTCAATCCTTATATAATGGGTTGTTAAATACAAAATGACCAAAATGTCTTTAGTACTACGGGCATTTACAATAATACCTAAAACATAAAAATGGCAAACCTAACACTAATACAACAGATATATTCATATTCTTCAACACCCAATCTCAAGTTGAGAGTGAGATACTTCGAGCTCCAAACTTGCTGAGAAACTTGTTCTTACTTCACCATACTTATGAATAATTATGATGATCAAACCAACAACCAAACACTTGATAGAAGATGGAATTGGGTAGGTTGACTATTCTGATACAGTCGCCCCTCTCTCTCTCTCTCCCTTTCTTCTTTCAATAACAAAGTATGGTCTCCAAATAGATAGAAGATGGAATTAGGCCGCTTCTCTCTCACTTTCTCCTTCTTTTTTTTAATCATTAGAAGATAGAATTAGATCGCCTTTCTCTCTTTCTCCTTTTTCAATTATGAAATTCTAATCTCTACTATATACACTTTCTGTGCCTTCCTAGCTGCAGTTGGTGCTTACACAATATAATGTAGAAGATGGAATTTGGCATGTGCAGTCCCCCCTAGGAGCCGCCACTCTCTCTTTCTTCTCTATATTTTTTTTGTGTCTTCTTATACAACATAATGTAGAAGAAGAAATTTGGTATCTGCAGTCGCCACCCTCTCTTTCTTCTCTATATTTTTTTTTTCCGCTTTCTTATACAACATAATGTAGAAGATGGAATTTGGCATGTGCAGTCCCCCTTAGGAGCCGTCGCCCTCTCTTTCTTCTCACTATATTTTTTCTGCACCTTCTTGGTTTACACACTCTTAATCAGCCTTCAAGGTTGTTCTTCAGTAGCTTTATGACTGTACCAATCTTCAACAACTTCTTGGCTGCAACTTCAATTCAGCCTACATGACTGGTCATTTTCAACAGCTTCTTTGGCTACAAATTCTAGCAACCTCATGATTGAAAAACACATTTCAGTAGTCTTCATGACTGCACTCTTTATCTCATAAAAAACAACAACAAGAAGTTTCTTCACAACACTTCCTCTATTTCAAGCTAATCAGACTGCACTCTTGCAACCCGATTTGCATATCAATCATCAACCACTATCCATTGCACTTATTGGGTGATTATGCTGGTGGCACTCTTCTACTCCTATTTTTGTTCAGCTGTTCACAAAATTCAGTACAAATTCCTATGATAGCAAGGTACTTTCTTTGGAATACTCTCTCTTCGCACCTGACTAAACAACTCCATAGCCAATAATGGATAACCATTCATATCATACTTGCGAATTATCACCTTCCATGAATCAACATCTTGTATAGGCATATCATGAAACACTTGTCGTGCAGGTTAACACCACTCTCCATTAGTTGAAGTTTAAGGCCTTCATTCTCTGCAAAAAGTTTGATCAATTCCTGATACTATTGGTGTGCATGATGAGCCTCTCTGCTCCTACTCTTTTCTGCATATTGCCCATCTAATTGATAATGCCACACTAACATATCCTTGATCCTTCACTTATGATTGGGATGGCTGACCTGTTCAAGTCCAACCCCTTTGGAAGATCCTTGGCCTGCTAAATATGATTCAAAAAGTCAAATATCTAAATGGTATAAGCCTTCCCCCGGCATTGCATTAGTGATGGTATCCATGGTCGAAGCTCAAAGGTTGCTACTGGTAGAAAGGCGTATGAAAAATGGATTGCCTGAAATGTTCATATGAATGTGCATACACCATTGCGGATGTCGGCCACTGCATGTAGACGAAACCATGAGATACTCCATTCAAGTTGGCCTGTCCAAAATGATTCATAATTGGATTGGAAGCCATGTAGTTTATGACATTTTGGGTTCTTAGAACTTGACCCATCAGTGCTAGCTCCTTCTCATACACAATCGCAGGTTGAAAATTTTGCATGTTAAATGGATCCACTGCGAATGGCTGACTACGAACGAGGCCCTTAGAATACCTATGATAACTATGGTCATAATCATGTCACACTGATCCTTTTTTCGATCCCTGAAAATGGCACCTCTACCATATTTGCTACTAATTGCAACGATAAATTTTCCAAGTCACCACTGCTAAATATCTGCACTCTAGCTTTATCATAGTCTTCCATCCTCTCTTCTACACTGGTAATCGAACTTTTGTTGATGCTTGCTTCACCCACATCACTTGGAGATGATTTTGGTCTTGGTATTATAACAATCTTTACACGTTCAACCCTATCATTCTCCAGCACCTTTGCAAGAATCTGATGTCTTTTTCACTACTATTTTGCCCCCAACATCCAAATCTTCATTGCTTGCTCTAGTGACCTTTATAGCATCATAGTAAGTGGTTGCATCCTAGTAAGTGACTCCATTCGATATCTGTCAACTTCAGTTTTAAACAGATGTCCATAATAGATCATATATTCATGTCGCTCTTTGTTTCAGAACTATCTTCCTTGGTCACCGATAAGCATTTGGTGCCTCGTCTAAAATTTCAGTTTTGCTTGGTTCTTGAATATCATCTGGAACAGAAGCCGAGATTGGAGAAATCTACCTTTTTGAGACCTTTGATCAAACAAATGGTGTGCTGAGTTAATATCTCTTTAAAGCATTTCATCAAACACTTGATGTGCACGTAAACATCTCTCTTGGGCATTTTATCAAACACTTTTTGAGTATTTGCAGGCCTACCTTTTTGCACAAGGCAAAAAATCATCGCATTCCAAGACACTATATTCTTTTCAGACATTCTATCAAACACTTGACGTGCAATCTTGTTTGCCCACACTCACCAACGTTCAGATTCTATTGGGCATTTCAACAAACAATTGTTGTGCATCTTGCATAGATATTCAACACGCTTCGTTCAGATTCTATCAACCTGCAGTTATTGCTATGCCATGTTGATAACTTCATCAGGAAAAAAAGCCGCATCTTGACTGAGGACTATTAGGACCCAAAGCATCCC